>OU343163.1:57126941-57726941 GCA_910595825.1 Philhelius pedissequus
TTTTTTCTATTTTTTAAGGGCCAATTTTTCAATCGCCAGTTAAGCAGTCAGTTAGTACAAAAATCAGTTTTTCAACAGTCAGATACAACTTCATCTAGGAATAAGGTTATCTGCCCGTCTTAGAACGTAATAAGGAGTTATCTGAGGAACAAAATATGTAAATAGCTATTATCGATGTAAATACACTTTGAAAAATTATTGCTTTGAAATAAACGTTAAGCAAAAATTAATTTCTATGAAAAGTTCAATACTCGAAATAAAAGTGACGTTCAAATTAAATTATTGTCTTTCCTTGAATGAAAAATTCGATGTTGTTATCCGGTTGTTTAACAGTCTAGTAAGTTTATTCCTCTGGCAACTAACTGTATGTTTGTCTGGAGATTGAAAAATCGCCTCTAATAAAACTATCGCCTTTTTTATAGTTTATTGAACTGAACAAATAATGTATATATATTTTTTTATAAATGATTCAACGAAGTACAGTTGTTGATTTACCAGTGTTAATAGCTCTACCATTTAGAATACTACCAAAATAAATTAAGAAAAAAGAGCTATTTTTAATTTCCGTTGGTTACTAAGGAGTCTTTTTGTTCTAAATATCTCAACCAACTGTTAAGAATATTAAAAATCTTATAGCAAGCGAAATATTGTTCAAACTGATTGTTAATTTGCTCTTAGACACGCGCGGATAGCCTTGTGGCCTAATTAGTTGATTGCTCCCAACCCGAGCAACATATCAATCCGAATTAATTTCTGCATTATTATTCAAATCATGTTATCGAGCTCAAGACACGCAAAATGTGATTCTCTTTTTTTTTATTCGGGTATAATAATGGTCAGTAAGTAAACAAAAAAAAACACTTTCATAAGATTTTATTGGTTTGTAATGTTCTCCAGATCTGAGCTTGTACCCTAAGTACGTCATTTTGTCATTATTATTAATCACAAATAAAATATATGTATATTGCTTAAATCTATTTCGACTCACCTTATATGCTTTCATTTTTGTTTTCGGAAGCCCTTACACCAATACCGATGATTGTCAATAGAGATACCCGAAAGCCGGTATTAACGAAGGAGACTAAAATATATTCTTTGTAGGGAGACTAGTGGAAGGCATAGGCGCCGTTCACTAACTGGAACCTTAACTATACGATTAAGTCATCCTTTCTACGCAAGTTTCCCTTAACACCATTAAGGCAATCGAATAGAAAATGTGTTTTTTTTTGTTTTTTTTTATGTTTTTGGTTGGAATTGAATGGTTTTTCATTTCGGTTTTCATCCCCGAAGGAAACAAATAAACTAGGACACTTATATATGTGTATATATGTATGTATATGGGTTTTGAAGTAATTTCGTTAACCAATTTTTTCCCTCACGACTGCCCAATTTATGATACTTTTGCCTAATTACGAGCAGAGTCAAGGGAAATATTGTTGAGAACAAAAAAAAAAACAAATAGGAAGTCTACATTCTAACAGTTATATATTTATGTACGTATATACCTGAGTTTGAACTATAAAGGAGTACAATATAATATATACATATATTGTGTGTATCCTATTCATTGTCCCTTGGTAATATCATTTATTCATTGACACATGACAAACCTTAAGAAGGAAAAAGTAACGCAGAGCATAAACAAATAATAAAAAAAAGTCAGTTTTGTACGGGTGTTATACTAGACAATATTATTGCTTAATAAGCATGAAGCAAAATATTCGGGATTAGTGCGGTATTTTAAGTCGCTTAAAATCTACTATTTCATAAAGTGGCATCCAAAAATTAAAAATGGCATGTTTTGCAGAATATAAAGAAATTCAATATTTCTTAATTGATAAATGAACACAAACACATACACAGCAGAACGCTTATAATCTTGGGCAATATTATGTCACCGTATAAGGACGATTTTCAAACAAGTTTCTTGTTACTTGGTGTTTCTTACAATTTCGCCGATATGGTGTAAGAAATGCATGCCAATGGCATTCAAATGGTTTTTTCTTTAGAATCTTGGAAAAGAAAAAGTTTTTCGACTTTGAATGAAATAAAACAAAAACAATCTTAAGCAATATTGGTAATAGATTTTTTGAAAATGGTAACGAAGTTGGTAACTCTAATTTAGGTTTTTAATTTGATACTAAGCATTAGTGTAAAACGCCCTGGAGATGCTCAAACAGACTGCGAGTGAACATGGTACGAGTAAAAACCACAGACGATTAAACCATTTTACTTTTACTTCATTATTCCTTCACTACAAACACGTCATTATATTTGAGTGAAAGCAATGAAAAACCACGCAGAAGCAAAGCACCACCCGATTTATATTCAACATCTTTTATTTTTTAGTGAAACAAATTTTTTTTACTAGACCCAAAATTTGGGTGCTTGAACCGGTCCGCAGACCTTTAAAATCAACTTGAACGTGGTACGCGAGCCATGTTCACTCATACCATGTGCGTGCATCACTATGTATTATTATTTTTCATAAATTTAATACAAACAATTGTATAAATAGGATGGTTTTTGGATATTGATACTTTTTTTTAAATTGTGCGAATTCACAGTCCCAGAGTATTTGAAAAAAAAAAAAAAACTGGTTTGCGATCATTTATTTTAATAACCAGTGAGTGAAATTCTGACTCGAATATATTCAGGGGGATATTTGAACATTATATAATTAACAACAATCTTAAAGTTCATAATATTCTCTACAAAGCACAACTCGACTGACTTACGAAGAAATCAGCACACCTGCAATCGCGAAAGAAAGTTGCAGGGAGCAACTAAGCGAAAAGCCATTTACTGTACATTCACTTATGACAGGGAACAATACTAACTCAAAAAAAAAAATTAAAGAAGGGGACACACACTAAAGAATATGGTGCAGAAAAATCAAAAATCAAAAAAAGGATTTTAGAGCACATTAGTGAAAACAATAGAGCGCTAATACACATTTTTCTTTTTATTTCTAACAATAATGATATAACTTTTGCACCACCTTGTGTACTTAACCCACCTACACATGCACATAAGTTAAATTCAGAATTGTTCGAAATAACGACGTATTTCCCTCTGGAGCTAATTTCACTATAAATTAATTAGTTTTTGGTTACTAGTTTGTAATCGCTTTTTTACCAAAAAAAAAAGTACGCATACGCCCAAGTGTACATCAAAATTATCCTGATTTTTTTTTTATAAAAATATGAAAGTGGATCGAAAGAGTGTGTACTACTTACTATATAATGTAAATAGCAATAGAAGATGTATGTACATAATGGTTGTTGTACTGATAGATTGAAATAAATATAAAAGCACAAATCAGTTTTAAGCTTTATTAACCCTAGTAATCGCTTTACATTATGTTAATTTACCTCAAACGTTATAATACTTTACGTTAGCGGGGCAGACGATAGTAGTGTAATCTAAAAGCCTTTATTCATATCAAGCGTGTGTTTCGTAAGCTTGTTGACTTGGGCTCTTACTTGTCGAATTTAGATCTATTAAATGGCTACTAAATGGGGACATTTTATTTATAATGAAAAAAAAATAATCGTTAAACAAAATTTGTAAAACAACAATGTGGTATTTACATCTATGTATATTTTTCTGTCCAAATTTTGGCAAACAAAAATATGGAGCTTTCTTTCACAGTTTTGTGCGTTATTTTGAATAAAGGTCCTTAACTGGAGATACTGTTATTGCTTATTTGTCTATGCTTTGAATATTCACCGTCTATCTGTATATGTAGCAAAAATTGACGAAAATATGCCTTAAATTGGTTGTATAAAGGCAAAGAAAGAAGTATTTAAATTATTTTTTGGGAAAATACGTTACTCTGGACAGGCCAACAATGTGACAGTGCATGAGGATTTTCGGTTTTAAGTATTACAGTGTGACCGTCTAACACTTTCTGTTTAAATTTAATAGAAGCACGGTACTTCACAATTCCCTATTTTCACACTGTCTTTATCTTCTACACTTTCGCACTTTCGTACTGTCACACTACCTATTTCTTCAAACTTTTTATATTCCACACTGTCACACCTTTGTTCGTTCACACTTTCTATCTTCTACACGCTTTCTCACTATGACACAGTCTATCTTACCACACTCTCTATTGTTCGAACTATATCACTGTCTCCCTTTTCAACTTGCACTTCATACTTTCAGACTCTTGCTCTCTCTCTCAAAACAGACACACTTCAATAATGCCACACTTTTAAGCTCATACACAGTCGCACTAACAGCTCTATATTTCCGGTAGTGTCAAATAGAAAATAATATTAACATCCACTCTGTTACACTATCCTAAATATATAAATGTTACTGTCACATTGTAACAGTGCCGTGCTTAAATTATTATTAGCCCGAATGAATCAGTCGGGCATACTGTAACGCTTAAAAAAGAAGGCACCCAAGCCACAGTCAGGCGGTTGGTCTATCTTGAAAATCTCTTTGGTCTAAGTTTTTGTCACGACATTTTATGAAAAATATTCGGATTTTTTACAAAAAAAAGTTAGAAAAGTAAAGAATTAATTAAATAATTAATATGATTACTTTTTTTGTAATTTAAATACACATTTATAAATGTAAATAGTTTTCAATTTTTTTATTAAATTGGTCAATAATTAAGTTCTATTTTGTGAAATTTAAATATTTTAGTATGACTTGTCTTTTAGACACGTCATCAACTTTAGTAAAATAAAAACAAGGCACATATTATAGTATATATCTTATAAGGGCCCACTTACACCAAGGCTAATGAATAATTAATATTTTTTAATAATATAATCTAATATAATAAATATATAATGTTAATATAATTAAATAATGATTAAATATTGGCATTAATATTAAAAACAACATTAAAAAAGTACTCACTGTATTTTATGAAAGGCGCTTACCTGAAAAGAAATTAAGAGAAAAATATATTATTATTAATATTAATAAATATATTTATAACAAAAGTGGTTATAATTATGGTCAGTCAATAAAGTAAAGGGATAGTATTTGGTTATGTGGTGTTTTTGTTTTTGATTTTGTTTGGTTTTTTCGAACTCTACCTAGCTAATATATTATACAGTCGAACTTCGATAAGTCGAACTTCTATAACTCGAATATTTAATAACGAAAGAAATTGGTTGGCAATAGCGCGAAGTCTGAAGTTTACATGTAATTTTTGTTTTAATACCTCGAACTTCTATAACTCGAATGTCGCGATAACTCGAATGCGTCGATATCTCGAAGGTATTATTTGGCGTCACATTCGATAAGTCGAATTTTTTTTTGGTAAATTATCAAATTCTGTGGATTTTACAAGTTCACTTCATAATGCATTGCGTGATGGTTCAACTGATGGTTCGAGTTATCGAATTTCGGCTGTATTTACCAAAAAACTGTCCCAACTATCAGTATATGCTTACGAACTCAATCTCATTAGAGTCCTCGTTAAATTTTTGATTGCTTAGACGATATTTAAGGGTTAAGGAAAAATTCGGATTTTTCCGCCACTTTATTAAAGCTTCTCTACGCTTATACTTGGTGACTCCTGCGAGAAATCTTACCTGTCTTTCGATTTGGTCATGCATATCAATAATGTTTGTACCTCCTCTCTGCCTTACAATGAATGTATTCGAAAGAATAAACCAATATCGAGATTTTGATCAAATCTGGAGACATTACGATCATAATAAAAACATGATATTTTAATTCTGCAATTTGCTCTATCTCTTCTCCAACTATTCCAAAATTCAACGCATTTTTTTTAATTCAAACAAATCACAATTTACCCTATTTGATATAATTTATTGCTAAAAATTATGAAGTGTTCCATAACCAAAATCGATATTTTTCCACAAAGGAATATTTAATGAGTTTGAACATTCCACCAGTTTGTTGTCTGTCAATAACAAATTACAAAACAAAAGTTTGAATGAAAAAAAAAGATATAGAGCGCATGACACAAACAATTTCAAATTCGATATACTATATCCATTCATCAGCATTTTAATAATTATGTTCGCATACTGTCGGTTAAAGGTGTTTACGTCGTTAATCTCGCACATATCTGTAAAAACCCCCACACATAGTCAATTACGACACTCGAATCGTCAGAAAATAATGTACGATTTTTGTATTCTGATCAACAAGTCTTGTCAGCAATGTCTTCTATATTGTCATCTGTCAAACAAAAGAACCGCGGAAAAGTTTGCTTTTTTGTTAAAATGAAAACCGAGGTTACAGTGTGGATCTGTACTATACAATATCGGCATTGTATTTACCATCTTAATGTTGCTTTAAAAAACACACGCAACCATCTACTTATATAATTGCATGACTTGGCTGCCAGGCTGGCTATAACTCATCTCTCTTTTGTCCAAGACAGCGGCTGATTTTTTGTGGTAAATAGTATAACACAAAGGTCTAGATACTATTTCATCAAATTGAGAAGAAAACTGAACAAAACAAAATTCAAAAGAGCATTCATCTCAACATTGTTTAAATAACAAAAATAAATATTACACTATATGGATTTCCCGAATAATATTCGAACACATTTCGAGCTTGACGGTTTTTGTGGATGCAAACACAAAGTGCGTCTTTGAATTTCAATTAAGAGCTCATCGTTGTTATTTGCAGAAAGAATCAACTTCTGGTTCTGTTTGCACCTACATATAGTACATTTCTCGTATGTATGAGTTATAACTAAATCTGAAAAGATGTTAACATTTTGTAAAGGCTTTTTTTATTTATTTTTGTTAAGCAAGAAAAAAGGTGTGACTCCAGACATTTTCGAAGCGCATCATACTACAATGACTTTACATGTTAAAAATTATAAAATATTTTGTAGCCTTTTTCGACATTCATTTAGGTAAAATTCGTTTACTGCAAAAATGTTACTACAAACGACTGGACAATACAAAAAAAAGAAAGTACGTCTTTACACTTTAAACAGAGTTGAAGAAACTTGCAGTCAGATGTCAGAATACTCAAATATTTGAGTAAGCTATTAGATGTTGGCCTTGACCTTTTACCAAAATAGGTTTTAAGATGTACGAGTAAGTGCAGTTTAATTTGTTTACTTTCCGCTTAAAAGGAATTATTAATTGGAAGTTTGAGTAATTTGTTATTTTAACTTCTGTTTTTTTTATGACTTCAATCACTTTTGGAGGTCTTGAAATTAAAAGAAAATATTGACTTAGGTTATTTTTGAACTTCTTCCTTGTAAGATCATACAAAATAAATTGAAGTAAAGATTTGAACATTCGTGTAGTACGATTAAAGAAAAAATAGGTGTATTTGATATATTTACAGAATTTTTTTCAGACATTGCAAAACAAACCTATGAAATTATTTTTGGTATCTGAGAAAAAAAGAACAATTTTTTGTATGGTATGATATATATATAGTATGATAGTTTTACCACGAAAAACCCATTCGGCAATAATTAAGTACAATAAGGTATTAATTTTCTCCTTAAAAATGAATGCTGAACTTTGGAATCACTTCATTCTACCTTAATAAATTTTTATATAATTCAACGTATTAATCAAATAATTTTGGAAAACCAATCTTATGAATGTGCAAAACTGAAATGAGCCATCAACTTTTTTTCACTAAAAATAAAATAAATATTTCCACAAAATATGTGCACAATATAACATTTAAAAATAAAACGTTATATGGCGATGTCTTAAAAACTCTTAAAAAATCAATAAAGTCCAATTTCTGATAAACTAAAAATTAAATTTTTATAATTTTATCAACCGATTTTGATTAAAAAAATTGTTGATTGAAACTGAGTGTTTCTTTGTAAATTATATATATGATTTAATTTAGAAAAATCAAAAATGTTCTCCAATTACCACATTTTGAAATATTCTGCCGTTCTACTATTTTACTTGCGATTTATGTACAGGTATTAGAGATTTTGATGAAATGTGACATTACGATTATAGAGGACACCAACAAAGTGTGTCCCGCTTTTTTTGATTGTGGTGACCTTGTCAAAAAAATTAATGTACGCTTTTAATTAAAGGGGTTATTGAATTGATAATTTGTCGCCATAGTGATAACTTGTTAGTGAGAAATAAAAATAAAAAGTGAGTTCTGTTTTGTCAACCGAATAGTTTATACATACATTAAGAATTTCAGGTCATTACATTGATAAAAAAATCAGTGCACTACCATAGGGATAGTATATATTTTGGTCCAAAAAAATGTTTACTGCCTGTCATTGATCCGTGTTTTTTTCGACTCTCTCATTAACGGCTCAACGGATTTCGATAAATAATTTTGTAAAGAAGTTCCTTCGAGTTTTTTCTGAATAGTACTGCATACCAAATTTTTCGAAAAATAATTTTTTGTGTTTTTGAACAATTAAAAATATTTTTATTTTTTTTTTTATAGGTAATTTAATATTTCGAAAACGGTTGGACGATTTTTTTTAGAATTTAATTATGTATGTAATTTTTTTTATTTATGAAAACATTTTCAAAGTGAACTGGCCGCGGCAAAAGAACACAAGTTTTGGGCTAAGCAAATTCGAGGAAGTTGAAAGGTTTCTGATGTACAGTATTTTACGGATAGAAGAAACACTCATATAAGAAAAACTCGCCTATAAGAAACGTAATGAGAAACACCTTGCCTTTTTCCTTATATTTCTTTCGAAATTACTCGTTTATAAGAAACTCGCATATAAGAAAAACACTGTTATAAGAAAGCCTTTCTTACACACAAAAATCAATTCTTACAACAAAAAAGTACGCTTATAAGAAATTTACTTTGGCAGACAAACCTGTGCAAAAACCTTTTGAATATGCATCTTTATGTTAAAACCTTCATTACAAATTCCCACTTTCCAACTGGCAGCTGAAAATTGGATGACGAGCAATACAAAGATGGGAAATTTCGGCAGCTATTTGTGTTTGCACAATTTCACATCTATTCATGGAGAGAACGTTAAAGTTACAAATACAACAATGAAAACGAATGTGATTCTGACATTTGCGCTTGACTTCCTTTTGCTGGTTGTCTTTCGACGAGAAATGTACCTGTGATACAAAATAGTCCCTGTATATTTATATGTAGATATGTATCAACCTTAATTCCACAGGCTCACAATACTTTGCTTTTATTTAAATTTTAATTTTATGTATTTGAAGAGAAGACTTATTTATTTAATTTTTTTTTTACTTGTTGAAGAAGAGTAAATTTTTTGTACTTTGTTACATTCAAGCTTTTTATCTTAAAAAAGTATTATAGAAGAAGTTTATATATGAACGTATATTCATTATACAAATAAAGTTTAAAGTTTGTAAGGCCTACATCGTTTTCATGAAATTTTGTAGGTACACGAACAAAATATTTTCCTTTGCCTATAGTTTTTTTAAAAGAAATTTTCTTTCTTATATCCGTGTTTCTTATATAAGAAATTTCCTTTCCTACATCCAATGTTTGGCTATAAGAAAAACTCGGATAGAAGAAAGAAATTTCCTGGATTTTCAGACTCTTATATCCGTGTTGTACTGCATTTTATAAAACAACTTTTTCGTTTGTCAGTTTATATGCCAAACTATATAGTGCATTTAGAAACAACCGCTCCACCATTTATGTCCGGTACATTAAAGATACATTTGGATTATACTATTTCATTAATTAGCATAAAGGTATTAGAGGGTGGAATGACGTGAGAAAACAAGTACTAACGCCCTTAACTGCTAGTGGAAATTTTGTCATAATATATGAGAAGGTAACAACTGTACTTGGAGAAAACTCACGAATTTCATCCGAAATAGGCACTATGCGGATTTAGTAAACATGTTCAATGGGATTTTTGAAAGAATAAGGCACGGTTATTACGAAAAGCTTAAAACAAAACACCAATCATCATTATATGGAGTGATCTATAGTTAACTGAACTTCGACATTAAAGAACAGACCTATTATCAAAACCGCTCTTCACTTAATGTAATGAAACTTTTTATCACATCGAAGGTCCAATTATATGCGATCCTTGCAACATTAAGTAGATAGAAAATTGACATAATCTTATTAGCAGATGTCTCATTCTAATATAATTCGGGGTTAGTTAATTTGGTGTTATTTAGATCGATTTGGAGCCATTTATATTGTTAATTGATTTTTAAATTTTTATTGCTTAATACTTAAAATTCCCATACCAAATATTTTATTAAAGATTTTTGTTATATCAAAAATTAAGTTAAAGACGATTGCGACTTTAAAAATATAATTGCATTTTGTTATTTCTACTAATAATCTTTTACTTGCGATGTGATCGATCCAGTCGTGCATTTTATTTTAATTTTGAGTCGCTGTTATTGGTCATTTTTTAACATATATTTTCCTGACGTCCGTAGACAATCTTCGCAAGATAATAAAAAAAACATAACGCAAAAATATTTCCAATTCACGTATTTTTCAATTTTGTACCTGCTCATGGTTTATATTATAAATATAATAAACTCAAAAAAAAAAAAAATGTCTGCATCACTAAATTACATAATTATTTGTGTAGTTTGCTAAGTAAGTGAGTCTTTGATTTTTTGTAATGGTCTTTAGTTTGATCACTTTACAAATCAGTAATGAATTTTTTTTCTCCCTTTTTTTCCAATTTAGTCTTAGATCAGTATTACCAAAAAAAAAAAAATATTTTGACGTACGAAGTAATATATGAAACGGCGTTCCATTCGAATTCTTTCAAAAGTTGGTTGATATTAAGTCCGCAGTTACTGGGCCACTTGCTAGGGGCTGTTTGTAAGAGCCCAAAAAATATGCTCAGCAAAGCCTCTTTATCACGAAACCATTAGTAGATCACGACTCTGGCACTCCTTAAATTAAATTAATCTAAGATCTGGTTACCAACCACTATCTAAAGTAGTGAAGACAGAACTCCTCCCTGTGTGGTCCCACTTTACATATGGTCTACCAGAAACACGCATGCGATTTCTGTTGCAAAACTATTAGTTAGTTGCAAAATATGTTTCAAATTAAAAATAAAAATGTACCAAATTAATTTACGTTTATTTTTTCATGAACACATTGCAACTTTCAACAGCTTGATATTTTTATTTGCATCAAATGAAACACACAATTTTAAAATACGAATGCACTATTTGAATTTAAAAAAAAACAGTGAACTTTAAAGGGTTGGGTTCGTTATCCCGCATTTTATTATTCCGTATCTTAAAATCCCGTTTTTTACCCAAAAAAAAACGGCTCAAAAAGCGCGATTGTAATAGATCGGGATTTCCAATAAATGTGATTTTTAAAGGCGAATTTTAAGAAAACAGTATTTTAAAACGTTTTTTTCCAGGATTTTTGAAAAGCGGGATTTTAAAAAGCGGAATTCCGATTCTCTCCCAATTTTAAACGCAGCGATTTTTTAATCGGGTTTTTTTTATTTGCGATTTGTCTTTATTTGAATTTTAAACTGTAAGTTTTATAATTTGCGAATAAACAATCGCACGGATAAAAATCGCAAGTCTGAGCATGCTGCATGTTAATTTTATATCGTGACTACGATTTTATAATCGCATCGACTGAAAATTGCTAGTGTGTCCTTAAACTACTTTTATCATTAGAATGACAGAATTTGCATTTTATTAGTTGATGCGACTAAAAAAATATTTTCGCCGCATGGCGCGACTTTTTGGTAACGAGTGAGTCGTTTACACGTATTCGGTTGCACATTTGTGCTTACATGTAAATAAAAACCACATGATATGTAGTAACGATACTAGGCTGCGACTACTTTTTCAGTCACAATGACAGAGAGTCGCAAGTACATATTTTCCTAGCCTTAGATTTGTGTTTGCTCAGATCAACAAATGTGATGGACAACTTTTTTTTTTGTAATTCTTCCATGTTGTTGTTTTTGTTTAAAATCTCAAAGTTTATTTGCACAAAACCAATACTTTCTTTTCAGAGGAGCAAGCAATACAATCTTCTTACAGTCTATGATTAAAAATAGTATATGTACAAATACGTTACCATTTATGGTTTCGTCTTAATAATATGAAATCAATGTACCACTTTTACTGGAACTACATCTATTAAACATCACATTAGAAATCATCTATCAATCAGCATTTCTACAAATGAAGCAATTTTATGGTAAAACAATTTTTACAATTTATGAAACTTGTTAGTTGTGGTTAATTTCAATTCGAATTATTATTATAAAAGGCTTGCACTCAAACCAGTTGTCTTTCACTTTAATCAAGCTCAAGTTTTTGCTCACATCAAATCATAATTATAAAATACACTCTACTATTATATTTATGTCAGTGTTTGTCAGTTCAATAACAATAACTTGTTGTTATTAGGATGAGGATTAACTATCATCTGATTTAAATAATCATAGTCAGTATTATTATTAATCCAATAGAAGCCATTTTTAGAATGCAACTTAGAAAAGTTGAAAGTAAAATTTTGAAGGATCATTATTTTTCATTTGAATGGATTGTATTTATGCTCAGTTGAGCTGAAATTTAGCAACTAATTAAGATGGTGGCCACATTTGGAAGGCAATAATTTGATAGTGCATTTTATAATGCAATTTAATTACACTTTTCAACACGGCTTATAGCAACAAACCATTTACTTAAGACCTTAAAAAAGTGCACAAAGAAGAAACATATACTAGTAATTACTAATTGCCTTTTCCACGCTTGTGCACTTTGACTTATGAAACGAGTTTAAAAGGAAAGGTTTTTTTTTTGTTGTTGGACGAAGCTATAGACTATTACCATATCTACATATAATTATTTAACTGAAGTAGGTATTTAACTCAAGCTGAAAGATGTAATTGTGGTCGCAAAACATGCTAATTAAGAGACCATCCATCACAAGGTTTTATAAGGCAACGCTAGTGTGGTTTCAACTTTATGATTTTTATTTTAAGTGCGCGATGTCTTAAATATTCAACAACAAACTATTTTTGTGCATAAAGACAAAGTTTCAATCTTTTTTTTTGACATTTTTGTGTTTTTTTAACTTTTACTCAGTAATACTCTTAAGTCGTAAGTGTTAACGCGAAAGATATAACAAATGATATAATCATTGAAAATTTGACTATGAGGTCTTAGAAAGCACGCATTAAGGTGAAATTGCCCGTGACAATGAATAATGCAGAGTGAAATGATTTCTTAGATACTTTTCAGAGTATGTAAACAATGAGAAAATATTTTTGGTTGTATAAAGCAAACAATAGCGATTTTAATATGAACACTCTATTCCTATTTGTTGTATTTTGATTTTTTTGTTGTTAAATATTTTGAGATTTTGGTTAGAATTAGCTTTTTAGTTATTGGTCGTTAGGGTAATTTTAAAATATTAAAAATAAAAAGAAATTCGCTTCACAAAATTAGATAAAATTTCTATAATGTAAGCACACACAAATTAGAAGCAACAATTACTCTCAAACTTTTGGGATATTATTATTTAATTGCATGGAACTCTATTTTTATTTGAAAATGTGGGTGGCAATGGCGCAGTGGATAAAGTGCTTGATTGCTAACTTAGACGTGTGGGTTCGATCCCCATGCTAGGCGCATTCTTTTCTATACCTCCAATTATAATTGGATGCCGCTCATGGGTTAAAATGAGACAGTCAATACCTGGTTCTCAAATCCATTGTGTCAAACTAGTGCCGTGCAATTCAGGTTGCATTTAAAAGACCTTAGGTCTTACAGGCATATAGTTAAATTTAAAAAAAATGAATTTACCCAGAAATAAGACCCACATTTACTTTTTGGTCTAATTTCGTATAAATGTTGTTTAAAAATCGAACTTTCTATTAACTTTCTCTCCGTGCCTGACGTCCCTTCATGTCCCTATCTGATTAATAATGTGTGTTGTCTCTCGATCGCATTGTAACCACAAAATATTCAATAGATACAGCTAATACATAGAAAGCCGTCTCATATATATTCAATTAGAAATAAAATGCATGACTGAATCGCACGTACTTGATGTTGCTTTTATGTTACACAAGATTCTTAGAAGAAACCGCTAAATTAAAAATATTTTTAATGTCGTTCTTCACTAAATTTTCTTTAATTTTTTTCTCAATAAGATTTGGTATGGAAATTTTATGAAATTAATAATATAAGTTTAAAAATATTAATTTCGACAAAAAAATCGTCATTCGTTTTCAAAATATTGAATTTTCAAAAATAAAAAAAAAATATTTTTTTGTTTTTTTTTTTTAATCAAAAAAAAAATATTAATCGAAAAATTTGGCATGCAGTATTATTTCAAACTTGAAGGGCCTCGTACACAAAAATTTTGATCGAAATCATTGAAGCCGCTTATGAGAAAGTTGAAAATCCAAAAATTGGTTGTATGGCAGGTACCATTAATAGGAAAATACATACAAAAAATTTCAAAATGTAGACTTTGCCTAAAGTAGTGCACACAATTTTTTTACGAAAATCGTTAGAGCCGTTTTCGATATAATTAAGATAGTAGACAAAATTGAATGGCATGTTTATGTTGTATATTGATGCCGTTTAGGTGGTAGATTGATCTACAGACAGACAGACGGGCGGAATTGCAGAACACTTTTTTTTTGTGTTCTCTATCAACGTAATGTCAAGTTTGATAAAAATCTCGAGTTAGATTTTTTTCCAAAAGCAAAACTTGCCATATAGGCCCTATATCACAAGTAAAAAATTAAAATGCTGTAAAATTTAGAATTTATATTAAAAATAGAAAATGATCGGAATCGGTAGAGAAATTCGATCGTCAAAAAAACTGTTCTAAGACCGTTGATAACATTTTGCTGTATTTTTTTGTACCATAATGTAAACCTACAATAAGTTGATGATTTTTTGTATCAAAATGGTTAGAATCGTTTTTGAGATAGATAGATGATAAATGGAATCACTTAAGATGCTTAAGTAAAATGTTTGAGCAAAATTGCCTTAGCTGACAGATCGACCCACAGAAATACATACAGACAGAATTGCGGGACCCACTTTTTTGTGATGTCTTTATCGTAATCTGAACTACCAAAATCTCGATTTAGATTTTTCAAAATGCAAAATTTACCCTATAGTATCTAGAATACTGTTCTAGATACTATAGGCTTAATTTAAATCGCAAGTGAATACAATTTCAGTATATTATTTTGAATTTATTAAAATTAAATAAATCGGAATTCTTTTACTGATGTTGGAAGAGAGCATTTAGGATAACAAACTAGAAAAATCACAGTAATACTGCCCGAAATTTATATAAACAGAGTTACTGTAGCTGATAATGTTTTACGAAAAAAAGATAATTGAAAGCATAACCACTTAAAAAAAATACACAGTAAATTATTTTTAAAATAATGCAGATGATTAAATGTTTTTGCAGCAGATTTTTTTAAAACTAAAATCAATAGAGATTTTGAAAAAAAAGTTTTATATTGTTAAATTGTCATGTATTAAATTTGAAGCAAATTTATAAAATCTTGTTTGTTTTTTTTTTATTTTTTGACCCGATAATCCATTATTGGATCTTGTGGCTAGTAATATTGTACAAATAAAAATAATATTTTTTTTATTTTATATAAAATAAAATGCACGATCAGATCGCACGTACTTGCTCCTATGTTCGATCACAATATATGCTAAACATTCTTAATAGAAACGGCTAAATGTATTTTTAAAGTCGTTTTTCACTTATTTTTTTATATATAAAAATTCTGAAATATTTTCCAAAAAAAAATTGATATGGAAATTTTAAATATTTAATAATATAAATTAAAAGACAAAAGTTCAGAAAAAATTCGTCCTGAATTTTCAAAAATCCAAAAAAAAAAAAAAACAATTTTTCGAAAATTTTGAAATGCAGTATTGTTTAGAATTTGAAACAACTCCTGTATAAAAATTTTGATCGAAGTCCGTTGAGCCGTTTATGAGAAATTCGAAAATCAATAAAATGGTTGTATGCAGGTACCGTTAATAACAAAATATTTGAAAAAACTTTTCGGCCAAAATGTAGACCATATCCGAAGTAGTACACACCAATTTTTATTACAATCGTTAGAGCCGTTTTCGAGATAATTAAGATGGTAGAAAAATTTGTATGGCAAGTACCGTTATTTTTGGGGCCAAAACGACGATTCAAAAATCTATTTCGGACAATCACCTAAAACGCTTAAGCACCAAGTTTGAACAAAATCGGTTTAGCCGTTTAGGCTGTAGATCGTTCTACAGACAGACAGACGGAATTGCGGGACCTACTTTTTTGGTGTTCTCTATCATCGTAATGTCATGTTTGATTGTTACAAAAAAAAAATTTTTTTACGAATGCATAACTTGTGCCGTATAGTACATACATATATTCGCAAGTAAAAAAAAACTACATCACAACAACAAAAACTACAACTACTTCGACATTTTTGAGCCAAAAATTGATAAACGTTCAGTGAAAATAGTACAAATTTGAAAAAAGTTTTAAAAACGTTAAAGGTTAAATTATATTTTTTGTTTAATTTGATTTAAGAAAAAATTTAAATACAGTAGACGCTCGATATAGTGAATCTCGTTCGAGTGAACTATCCAATATAGTGAACACACAATAATTTATAAAGGGTACTCTAAATAGTGAACAAACAAAAAGTCTCGATATAGTGAACACTAATTTTTTGCTCAGAATTTTCCATATACAATGCGTCCATAGCTTGTCGATAGGGTTTTACCGTTTAGTTTCAAGTCGTCTTAACCATAAACTCTTCAAATGCGTTTTTTCTGACATTTTAGTTTTAAAACATTTACAAAAAAAAAACTCTCCAAAACAATTTAAAATTAAGAAAGAGACAAACGAAGTGAATTATTTTTCCACATTTAAATTTTTTGTTATACGAGTATAAAACTTTATTTCTACCTTTGTACCCGATATTTAATATTAATTTCCATCAATTTGTTCGTTGTTGTTTTTATGAGTTAAATAGCCTTATTTTATGCTTATTTTTTGTTTTGTTATTCACGTGATATGAAATGTTCCTTCTTTTGTTTTATTGATGAATTTTTTCAAAGGAAATTTAAATAATTATGCATTTTGTCAAGCCTCACTCTGCCTATGTATTTAATTTTATGTTTGTAAAAATGCTTATTTACACTTAAGAATTATAAATGTGTACTTCACACAACTCAATGTATATAGTTTTTATTAAATTTAGCTTTGAAAAACTAATAAAAATTCCTTCTCGAAATAGTGAACAATTTCGAAATACTGAACATTCCTGGTTTTTATTACTTCACTATACTATATCGAGCGTCTACTCTAGTAATTTTCACTTGAAATATTTAAAAGTGCATTATTTGGTTGCCAAACTAGAATAAAATCTGACCAGTTATTATCAAAATTTATGTATAATAATAAATTATATCTTTTTTTTTAATTTAACCATATGTCTGTAAGACCTAAGGTCTTTTAAATGCAACCTGAATTGCACGGCACTAGTTTGGCACAGTGGATTTGAGAATCAGGTATTGACTGTCTCATTTTAACCCATGGGCGGCATCCAATCAAAATTGGAGGTATAGAAAAGAATGCGCCTAGCGTTCTATTGAGTTTAATCAAAATTGGTAAGGCATTTTTAAAGAAAATATTGCTTAAATGTATGTATTTGTTTAGAAAAGAATCTATTTTATAAATTTTAAATCAATAAAATCGTTTAGGATTTACATATTCAACTCAACCAGGATCAACTTTCAATCATTGATATATCCGAAATGGCACGGATCTACAAAATGCTTGAAAGCGAATGTACATTAGTAGATACATAGAAACCTAACCTACTACTTTATATACAAAATAAAAATTTCAAAAAAAAAAACAAAAACTGCCACTAGAATTTCATTCCGGTAGTTGAAATGCTAAATGGAGTGTTTGGTAACTTAACCCACTTCACATTTAAAAGCTAAGCTAACCTAGTGCCAGTCAGAACTTCCGGCACGCAATTATCTTCAGCACAGCACTTGTTTCGATTCACTAAATTGCCAAACACAAACAAAATAAAAAAAAAACGAAATCTCATTGAACTAACTTCTCGAGTAGATGCATGAGTTGTTTTCTAAGTCAACTAACTGACGAGTATAGGTTTTGTTAAGAAGTTTAAAATAAAACCTCATAACTTTTAAATTGTTATAGAGAAGAGATAAGTCTTGAAAAATATTCTCTAGAAAACATTTAAGCGAAAGTAATAAAACACCAAACAAAAAAAAATAATAAAAGACTCATGATGATGATGACATTTCAGGTATAATTGGGCGATTTAAAGCCGATTACAAAATGACCTTAAACTGATGCCTTACCCAGATGCATTTGTGGATTGGCAGTAGGTATTTTAGAGTCGTTCTTACATCAAGATATGTTGTAGAGACGAGTAATGAACAAACCCAGCATTGCTCGGGTACAAGGTCTTGTTGCCGAACGCTTACTACTAGCTTTTTAATGTTTTTTTGGTTTTGGATGCGCGCGGTTTCAGTAGGGGATCAAGCAATAAGCATATCAATTGCATGCTTGAGGCTCCACAAGCCTGTGTAAATAAGCACAAAGGTAAATTTTGCATTTTTACTATTAGCGAATTCGCTAATGAAAAAGTGAAAAAATGCCGATAACTTGATAATGTTGTATTACTTAATCGACAACCAATTTGAATAAAATCAATAATTTCCAATTTTTAATTGCGATATAGGAACTATATAATGGTATGTTATGGATTCTTAAAAAAAATCGAACTCGATATTTTGACCAAACTTGACATTACGATGATGGAGAACACCAAAAAAGTGGGCCCCGCAATTCCGTCTGTATGTCTGTCTGTTCTCGAGTTTACAGCCGTTAGCGGTTGAATGGATTTGCTTCAAACTTGATACATATTGTTTTTTCATTATTATTTTTTTTTTTGCAAAAAGGTAAATCATATTTTTCTCAACAAAAACGGCTCCAACGATCAAATCAGTTCATTAATGAAGGGCCAATGTATATTTTGGTGATTTTTTGTGGAACAATAATAGTTATTTTTGGTATCTACCTATAGTAGAATTTAGAACATTTTTTGTGGTTTTCGATTTTTTGGAAAACGCTCCTAGAAAGTTTACACACTTATATAAGCCAAATTTTTTCAAATCTTTTTTTTGAAATTAAGAAAATAAAACTTATTTTTGAGAACCCAAAATTTCGAAAACAACTCAATAGAGTTAAAAAGTTAAAACAAACTATATTCCTAAAATAAAAAAAACGATACATCAAAAACGGCTCCAAGAATTTTTATAAAAAAAATGTGTGCGCCTTATTAAATTAATACAGTCCACTTTTAAGTATACAAATATTTTATTTTGCGAACTTATTAATGGTACTTTCCATAGAACCACTCTTCATATTTTCGACTTTCTCACTATTGGAAAAACCGATTAAAATTAATTTGTATTCTCCCTAAAAGTTTTCATCTGCATACATACTCATATTTTCAAGAAAAAAGTTTTTTTGATTTTTAAAAATAAATACACACCTACTAATTTTTTTTTTTGAAAAATCGTTTTTTTTTTTAAATTTGAGTTTCATATGTATATATATTAATAATAGCTTCAAAATGGCGTTTCAATTTTTTTTTCTAAAAATGTTTTTAAAATTTTATACATACAAAATATTTTTTTAATAAACCACTCCAACAGGAATTCAAATGGCATCTTTGCGTTTTTTTCTAATTATAACAAGCAAGCAGTAAAAAAATTTTATTATGTTTCCTCTTTTTCGAATTATGTAGGCTTTCATAAATTTATATATACATATCCATAGATATCACATAAATATTATGTATATTGCACCTAAATTATAATTTTATATACACATATCGTCCCTTATCTCACGAAGTGACGTATCTGCTTTTTTAATATTTTACAGGAGAGCAGTTTTTAGTTTTGTTAAACCTTTCTATAGGTGTTATTTCTGTGTCTGACAACGGTTTTGGTATTTTTTTTTTTTTTGTAAAATTGAAAGAATTTGTTGAAGTTTCAAATGATATGAGTTTCAATGTAAATACTAAACTAAAAACAGTTAAAAATAATTGATTAACCAGATACGTCACTTCGTGAGAAATTATTTATCAATATTTTCAGAAAAAACGCACTTATGACAATTTAAAAATCTCAAAATCAATATCTTTTTCCAGATTGAGAACTCAAAACTCATTTTAATTTTTAGTCTTACTATTATTAAACAATTTTCTTAAACAAAATGTAGTGTGTATTATTATAATTTCTTAAAACACTATTATTTTTCTTACTCTGGTTTCAATGAATTATAAAATTGCTTGTGTTCATTGCTTCTTATTATGGGTAACTCTCCAGAGCAGAGTGACAAAAGTCTTCCCATTTTGCCTTTGGAATTTTAAGCTAAGATTGATTACGTTTTTGTAAAGTTACGTCTTTTAAATTCCGTTTTAATGTCAGTGAACGAAATTCTTCCTCTAAATGGCTATTTTTGAAAAATATTCGTCCTGGTTTTTCTTTAATAAGCTTCAACTCCGCAATTTTCGGCCATTTAATGCATTCTCCTTTGTCGTCTTTTCTTATATTTAATATTCTTAGATCTTTTGAAAAGCTTTTGAAGTCAAGAAAATCTGAATGTATCAGCGGCCTTACCTTATAAGGTTGGGTTTTTCTAGCAAGTTTGAATACTGGGTAAAGTTGACTGAGAACGTTATTTAAATTTATTTTAGTAATGGGTGTATAGAAACAATAGGTTTACATCTTAACGTGAGGCATATAATTTATACTCACCGATAGATGGACCTAGTACAAGAAACCGCTGTATTTACATAATAATTTGCAGTACAAAGGAAAACTACTACCCACATAACTGCAGTTACGTCTGTTCGTGAGAAATGTTTTAACAAAAATTGCAGTTATGCCAACTATGTCATAACGAATTCAGCCATGTTCCAGACATTTTTCAGGGAATCTAATGATGTAGAAATATGTAATCAAGTATACCTAGCACATAATGCCCAAATCTCAAAAACGACAATTTGCAAGTTACGTCACTTCGTGAGATGAGGGACGATATGTCCCTACACACCTATATTATTCATGTCACTATTGGGCATATTTATATACCTTGGTTCCATCTATGTATATTATTGTCATCCTATCTAACATAATTAAAATCCATAATCTATATTTAAATATGCATTTGTAGGTAGGGAAGTATGTAACTATTTCTAGAATCATCCATTCGAAAATTCATTATACTAAGAACCAAGGATCCTACATCGGCTTTAAGCATGCATAGGATATAACTAGACTACCTACCTACTAAACAACATAAATGTTTAGCTGCATTATCTACAGTTGTTAGCTATGTAAGACTTTCTTGCTTTTTGTCGTAAGCTGAGAGGTAAGCTCGTCGGATCCAGGATAAAGAAGCAACTAACTTTAGTGTATTTGAGGTTCTTTATTCATAATTCCGATCATTTATACACTTTCACAATAAATTTAGTACATTTAGTTTATTTCAAAATACAATTTTAATACATTCATTGGTCTCAGAACTAAGCTTCATAAAATTCCAAATTCATATTTACATACATATCTTATAACTTGACTGAGATAGCAAGATCCACTAAATCACAGTCTGAGATAGCAGACGTCACTAAACAACAGTCCGGGATAGCAGATGTCACCAAACCACAACTTGAGATCTCAGATATCACCAAACCACAGGCTGAGATAGCAGAAGTTACTAAACCACAATCTGAGATAACAGATGTCACTAACTAACTACTTTAAGCCTGGGATTCCACTGTCCTTTCTGGAACCTAAGTCTTTCAAAAGTGAAGTTTTACCAAGTACTCTAGATTGGTACTTTACCGACTAGGGTATAACTCCATTTTATGTTGTTCGTCTACGCTTACTTATAAATATATCCGTTTGTACTGAGTGTGAACTCTAAGTTCACAGAAAAACTGGTAGTCATATTTCATACCGAACACTACTATCTGGTAGGCAAAGGTAGGTAGTAGGTACTATAGTAGTATTCTACTAGTGCGGTGTTTGGTATGGTCGAGAAGTACTAGAATTAATGTTATTTTCAGAATAGAACTATCTGGTCAGCAAATGTAGGTAGTGGCTATTATAGTAATAATCGGTGGTGGTGTTGTTAGCTGTAATGCTTCATTACAGCTACAAGAGCAAGTTCGTACGATCCAGTCGTGCATTTTATTTTCATCAACAATGAGCGACAAAACAATAATTAAAATATCTACAAAAATATTTATTCTGATTTTGGAATCCGATAAATTCCAAGGTAGTCTGTCTAATTGCTTAAATTACTGAATTCGTTTCCATTGAAAGAACTGTATTATCGACACCCGAAATTGATAATATACACTTCAAGAATTAATAGCAAAGTTGATTTTCGATAAATTGGCACGTGTCACGGCAAAGACCAAAGACGGGTTGAATAATTTGGTCGAGCGGACTCCCCGGTAGCAGAATATTGCGGATTCCAAAATTAAATTGAATAATTTGGAAGTTCAACTTATTTTGACTTCGTCTGTAGGCAAACGCGTATGTCTGGTACAAGAAATCAATGTTTCCCAATTTTTTTTTGAGTTGTTTGGTGCTCTACTTGAAAACTCAATTCAACAACATTTCTGATATTAAGGATATCAAGGAGAAAAATACCAACAACATTTTATGTGATGAGGCCTTTTTTTTTTTTTTTTTTTTTTTTTTTTTTTTTTTAAATTCATTTTTATTTCATTTTAACTTATAACTATCTTAAAGCTAGACAAAAATGTTTAAAACTAGCCTAATTATCAATAACTTACAACTAATTTACTGGCCCTTTACGGGCGCTCTAAATTAAACAATAACTCTTACAACTAATGTCTTTCGACCTAAAAACTATTTTAATTAAATCTAATTTTTTTTTTTATTTATTTTATATTTCAAGAAACTTATATACAAAAAACTTGATATCTGATCATTTTTTTTTTTTTTTTTTTTTTTTTTTTTTTTTTTTTTTTTTTTTTTTTTTTTTTTTTTTACCTATAAACTAAACCTAAATATATATTAAAAATAATTAAAACTAAATAAAACTAACTTATACTAACTAAAAATAACTTAAACTACTTAAAATACCTAATAATACTTATAACTACTTAAAAACTAGAACAGCCACAGCAGCATTTTTTTCGTTTTTTAATTTTTTTTTGTTTATTTTTTATATGCATGCAGACACACACCAGCATGCAATCCACCCACACATGTACATACGCACATACATATACGTACGCACATACATGTACAGACACGCAGATACATGCACGTATGCCCCCGCATACATACATATTTTTAATTTTTTTTGGTGCCACCCTGACTGTTCCCTATACCTAATGCCCTAAATCTATGTAAGTCGACCAAGATATATCATCTTCATCGACTTTATGTATCACGATGCTGTTCAGAGAGCCACCAGAACTGGTTCTCCTGTTTCGCCCTATCCCTCCGGTCCCGATCGGACACAGTCCTACTGAACCGAAGGCGCTCTTCTCCACCTTGAGCGATGACGTCTCGACCATACAGGAGTCGCCTATCCACAGTTTTCCGGCTGACGTGGTAGATGAGCGGAACCGCCCCTCCATCCTGTATCAGCCCTCGACTGTCTAAATAGAGGAATGCCTCGGGAGGGATGTAACCACTTAACCGCGCACTCTCAAAATATTCGTTATTGGGGTAATACGCCCCAAAAATTAAGCTGTTAGTTGAGGACATCGCTCTTGCAACGTGACCCCGAATCAGCTTGAACAAAAAATTATCTATTCTGTTTATGTTGGCTCCGTTGTATAGAACCTGGTTGGAATAATATCTTGTGTACTCCGACTCTGGTGTTCTGTGTAATCCAAGGCAACGTCTAAGACATTGCCTCTCAAACACCCGAATCTTTTCCATTTGAGATGGGGCAACGTTGAACCACACCGGGCATCCGTAGGCAATCATCGGCCTGATGAGGGCCATATAGCAAATCACCTTCACCCTGCTGTCAAGACGGCTGCTATAAAACAGTCGTTTTGTCAAGGCAAAGGCTCCCCTAGCCCTGGCCAAAGCAGCACCAATATGTCTGTCGAAATACAGGTACTGATCCAACCAGATGCCAAGGTACTTTACTACACTTTTACTCGCCAGTGGATGTCCATGTGGCCCTACGATCACCAGCTTGCGCCAGTTCTTTCTCGTATCCCTTGAGGCGCTAGACAACGGAGTCCTAAACAAAATAGTTTCTGATTTCTGGAAGTTGATTTTCAACTTCCAGTCATCACAATATCGCTGAATCTTGTCGAAGTCACTCTGCAAGAGACTTTTGATGACCTCAACTGTATTAGCTGTTCTGTACGCAATTAGATCGTCGGCGTACGCAATTGCCTGAGTTAGACTACCAATTAGATCGCTGGTGTAAATGCTGAATAGAATCGGCGAGTTAACCGCTCCCTGCTGAAGACCATTATTAATATTAAAAATTGCGGTAGAAGTTACATTGCCACTCTTGACAACAAACTTTCTACCATTTAGCATGTCATAAAGCATATACAATAGAGGTTTACTTACACCTAGTCTGGTTAGCTTTAGATAGAGACCTTCTAACCATACGGTGTCGAAGGCCTTCTCCAAATCAACCAGACAGGCACCCGTACACTGCTTTTTAGTTTTGTTCCATTGGATATCAGAAACTAGTTTAGACGCGGCATGAATTGTGTCATGTCCCGCCTTAAAACCGAACTGATTATCCGGGATGATGTTTTTGTCCTCCGCCCACTTGAACAGGGCTCTATTAATAACCTTTTCAAATACTTTGCTGATACTCGGAAGAAGACTTATCGACCGGAGATTCGCCGGATTGGAGTTGTCCTTTCCCTTTTTTGGGAGAGGGTGCACTACAGCTGTCTTCCACCGCACTGGATAATATGCATTATTCAGCGCGTTGTTAAACAGTGTGGTATAAATGTCAACTGCTTCTTGAGGCAAATGTCGTAGTACAACGTTGGATATACCATCGACTCCTGCAGACTTCTTTTTCTTTAATGAATCGAAGATGAGCTGGAGCTCATTCTTCGAAATTAACAGGGGACTGGGCCCATTTCGGTCGGCGATTATGGCGTTTGCCAAATCTTCATCATTAAACCCGGTAAAACCAAGGTTCTCAGATCGCCATTCGCTTATATCGTTTCGGAGCCATAAGTGATGAAGCAGAGCTCTGTTCTCCAGGTCATGATTCGGGCGAATGCTAGCATTCACCTTGTACACTTGCTGAAAAGCAGCCCCACAGCATCCACCTTCTCCTGCGGATCTTCGATTATGAAGAGGTCATCGTCCAAGACGGCGTCATCTGGGTCTATGCCTGCTGTCAGAAGTACGTCTCTGTTTTGTGTCGTCCTCTGGAGCTTAAGACACGGAAGGTCGTTTTGATCTTTTCTTCTGAATATCTTATTAATTTGTGGGAACATACTCGGGTCGGTAGCGTTCACGGCCCGAATTTTGTTGTCCCAAAACAAATTAATGGACAACCTATAATTTTCTTTGATCAATTGGTTGATGTTTTTGATGGACGACTTCAGTGTCCTTATCTCCAGATCTCGTGTGTCAGTAAACCGTCTGTACAAGCGTTTTAGTCTTGTCAGTAAGCCACTTTTTTGTCTGTGTAATGCATCAATTGTCGCGTTACGGTACATGTCAGTTGCGTTACGTTCTTTGTATTTCGGTATTGTCCTCTTCATTGTTCGTTGAATTGTTTCGTCCATTTGTTCTAAGTATCTGTCAATTTCAGTATTTGTCATGTTCCTGTCATTTGGTGGGGATATACCATTTGATCGTAATTCGCTCAATAAGACGTTCGAGAAGCGTGGCCAGCGCACCTTACTGTAATTGTAAGTATGCACCGGTACATACTCCTCCAACTCCATAAGCGAGTTCGGAAGTTGTATTACGGTGGCGAGTCCGCAGTGGTCACTGTCGTACTCGATCGTTCTTAAACAATTTTTAGACCGATGGCCCACAGTATCAGTAATTGTTAGTCTTGCGTCTTTCAACAATAGATCCAGATAGGCACCGCTTCTTGGAAACGATGGCCTGTCTGTAGCGAGAAGTTCAATGCGATACTCCAGGTTGTATCGACCCATCCAATTATACAGATGGTTACCACGAGGATTTTGTATTTGATTTCCCCAATCTATATGTTTGGCATTCAAATCACCAGCCAATATGTAGTAGTTTTCTTCCGAGCTCAATCTTAAGCATTCAAAAAGCTTTTCAAGCTCTGATATAAACTGTGTGGGCTGAGGTGTTTCCGGTGCATAGGCAGCGATCACATACATTCGCTTCCCCTGTTGGAGATGAATGCATATGATGCATGCCTCTAACGTCCGAAATTTACGCACATCACTATTATATATTACCTTATGACTAATGCCTTTACGTATAAAGATTGCGACGCCCCCTCCTTGAGTGGAGTTGGGTCGGTCTCTCCTTACGATATTGTAATTGTTGTTAGTCAATTTATGTTTCTGGTTAAGCTTAGTTTCGCTAGCCATAAACACATCTGGACTTATGTCTTTAAGCAATTGGAATAAATTCGCTCTACGTTCGGTCCTAATCAGTGAATTTACATTCACAGCTAGGATCTTAAAGGGCCTCTCCGGCAGCGCGCCCTTAACCTCTAAGTTGCGTTAAGCTCGGCAAAACAGAGTAGATATAATCCACCCTAGTCGCCTGCTCCCTGATCTGGTTTTGGAGGCCGTTCAACTGGCCCTGAATGGCCAGTAGAACGCCCATAATGTCCGCCTGTGCCGCCGGCGCCTTAGGCACGGGGGCCTGTTGGGCGACCTTTGGTGTAGGCTGTACCGTGCTTCCCCTTCCTGACGCCATTTGGGCGTAAGAAATTTGGGGGTTGACGGACGTTGTTGTAGGAGGGCGCACTGTTGGACGCTTTTCTACCACTGTTTGCTTTGCTGCTTTATTGTTTTTTATAAGCTGAAACGTCGGGCATCCCCGATAATTAGCGGGGTGTCCGGCGCCTCGGCAGAGTACACATTTAAGCTGGGTCCTATCTTCGACCCGTTCCTTTCCTAACTTGCATTCATCTGCATTGTGGTTCTCTCCACACTTAACGCAGCGTGACTGCATTTCGCAGTTTGCTGCGGCGTGGCCGAACCTTTGGCAGCGCATGCATTGAAGCATGTCGCCGCGCCTTTTTAATTTGTCCCAAGTTACAACCTGATAGTTGAGGACGGATATACTCCTCAAACTATCCAGTTTGCTGCTGGGTGAGAGTTGAACAAGGAAGAAGGGAAGTCTCCGCTTCTCCGCCTAGCTCTAACTGTAGCGAACGGCTTGACCCCGATAAAGTCGAGATCGTCATTCGCTTTTTGGCGGAGTTCATTTAAGAGCACCTGTGGTTCCGTGTAGGAATCTATGCCCTTCAAAAGGACCGTTTGAAATTTTTCGGTTTTAGGGGTGAAACTAAAGAATTCGGTAGTAGTTTCTTTTAGCAACTCTTTAATTTTTTTGTGCTGTTCCAGTGTGAAGCACTGGATAGCATGCCTATCGTTATTTAATCGTTTAATAGTAAAATTTTGACCTATGGTCAACTTACATAGATTTATGGTATCCTGTAACTCCATTTTATAAGTATTAATGGGTGGCACCTTTTCTTTTTTCATAATCGGCGGCTGTGGCTGCTGCTGCTGAGACTGACTTTTCTGCGGCTGTTGATTCTGCTGCTTTTGAATCTGCTGCTGCTGTTTTTCTGATGAGGCCTCCACGAGTCTTAATACACACCTGACTTCGCCATTTTTACGGCTTTTAATTTTGAGGTAAATAACCTTGCTGCTTCATGATATAGCATCATTCTCGTGATAAACTTTATTTTAAAATATTTTTCTTCCCAGAAATCTACCACATCCCGTATGTAGTGTTAATTTTATTGACAAAAACATTAAAACGGCAAAATGATAACTTCTTGCCGGTTATTACATTTAAGAAGAAAAAACTACCACGATCATGTTGCCGTGGTTGTGTTGAATTCAACTTACAATTAAAGTCTGTTGAAGAATGGCCAATTTATTTTTTTTTTTATAAAATGACACCAAACTAGTGATTGGTGATAATAACCGATTACTCGTATATAATTGGCTTGAAATGTATTTCAAGGAAATCCACACAAGACATGAATGCAGTATATCAAAGAACTAATTAGCGACACTGATTTCAAACTGGAAAAGCAAACTTTGTCGGAAAAAAATAATCTCTGGTAAGCATAAAAGTTATTTATACATAAGCCCATATTTTGATAACTACGGCTAAAGGGATCGTACTCTGTAGTTCCATGTTATTTTCACAGAAGTATATTACAGATTTTACCCAAATCTGAGAGAAAATGCAAAGGTAATATTCACAATTAGTCTTGTTAAAGCTTAAAAGTTGTAATGCTCGTATGTCTGGATGTTTAGAATAATAGACGGAATTAATGCAGGACCTGTTTTGTGGAAGTAAATCAATTTCGGAACTCGTTCTTTCAAAAATGAATAACAAACCTTATATTATGGTAAAAAGCCGCACGATTAGGTTTCTAAGTTAGTAGGCTCTCAGACTTTCAATTACCCTCAATGCCACTGTGACCCTAAATCCAGATAATATTGACATTTAGGTTAAGAAAGGTCAAGAATCGCAAGCTCATTCAGGTGTTCTGGTATTCCTGTGATTTGTATCTTTTTGAAAGGACCTAGAGATATTTAGAGCCTCAAAAAAGATTCCCGAACCAACGCAACACTCCATCTTTTAAAGATCAGTAAAGAAGGTTCTGTCGATGTTTTGTTCTATTCTGCCAAGCAAAATTCTCGTTTTCTTAATATTTTTTTTTCATAATTCTGTCAATTTATACGGAAACAAAAATAGATAATTCAGTTACCATACTTTCTAAGGACCAGCAATTATTCAATCTGACCAATTGGGTCTACTCCGACAACCACACCCGCTGTCTTAAAACATATCCAAAAACCGACTTCAAAATGCCGGAATATGCGTAAAATAATATGTCAAGCTGAATTTCGTGTTGTACACGTATCCATCTCATTCTGATTGTGATATCTTATTATTTTAAGCTTTGGTCTCTCGGAAATTGATTTAATGATTTAGATGAAATTTTCACAAGTTGCTATGAGCGAAAACAGATTTACATAGTTAAATCCACCCACTGCCGCTCACTTTTTTTAGTTCATGTTTCTCGGAAAAGGCTTTATTTCTTGGAGACGACTAAAATTCGGAGCTTTTTTCTTTTTTAGAGTAGAAAACTATTTAAAAAAATATTGTAGTAGTACATAATCCTCACACCACGACGACCGATTTTATCATTTCTTGGTGTCTTGGAAACGGCTCGAACGTTTTACACGAACATTTTAGAGTTTGTTACTATTAGCAAGAAATAATTCAAAAAATATTTAAGGTGAGATCCGACTACCACGCCCACTCTTCTTATTTCTAAATTTTTAGAAAACGACTCAAATGGCTAATGAATTTTTTAAAGTTTATTTGAATGAACGAAAAAACTTAAATGCACGACTGGTTCGCACATACTTGCTCATATGTTCTATCACATCTGAAGCACATGCTTTTTAGTAGAAAGAGCTCAGTATGTTTTTAGTATTTTGTAATTAATTTTTATTTACAAAATTTTGTAAATTATGTACTCATTTTTTTTAGTATGACAATTTATTGTATTTAATAATATAAATTTAAAAACGGAATTTAAAAAAAAAATCGTCCACCCATTTTCGAAATATTGAATTTTCAAAAAAAAAATATTTGTTTTTTCAAAAATCCAAAAAAAAAATATTTTTCGAAAATTTTGGTATGCAGTGTTATTTAGAAATCAAACGACTTCCGTTCAGCCATTTATGCGAAAGACCAAAATTAAAAAAATGGTTGTACGGCAGGTACCGTTTATAGCAAAATATGTAAAAAAAAAAATGTTAACAAAAATGTAGACTATACCTATAATAGTGCACATATTTTGTTTATTAAAATCGACAGAGCCGTTTTCGAGTAAATTAAGATTGTAAAAAAAAATTGTATGGTAGGGACCGTTAATTTTACGACCAAAAAACGGTTCAAAAATCTATTTTGGACAATCACCTAAAACGCTTAAGTATTAAGTTTGAAGAAAATCGCTTCAGCCGCTTAGGCTGCAGAGCGTATTACAGTCAGACAGACAAGCAGACAGACAGAATTGCGGGACCCCTATTTTTTGTGTTCTCTATCTTCGTAATGCCAAGTTTGATTAAAATCTCGAGTTCGATTTTTTCCAAATGCAAAACAGAAATTGGTTTTACTATAGTCCGCCTCCTGCCACGCCCTCTTTTATCGTGTTTTGGTTTGTTCAAAACGGCTGTTAAGATTTGTATGAAATTTGTATAGCTTGTTTTTGGAATCAAGAACATAAATTAAAAATCAAAATTAAAATTTTATTTCTAACCGACTTCTTCTATTCGTATGCATAAAATTTATATTTTAAAAATAAATTTATAAAAAAAAATAAGTAAATGTATATATACACATGTGTATTATTGGAATACAAGCTACTTTTCCACCGGGAAGTAATAACATAACATTTTCATGTCAAATTACAAATTCGAAAGATCGCGATCAAAACTCGGACTCCCAGGTATAGCATTAAGTCTCCCTTTAAAAATTCATAATAATATCAAATTATTCGCCATTGTAAAAGCGCTCTTACAGAATTAATCATTCTGCTAAAACGCCAAAGTGCCAAATTAACATATTTGCTATTATAGGTAACTGTCAAATTCATATTTCAAATAAAAATTACGTGACTTTTCTTACTAACTCATGTAATAATGTGAAAAAACTGTTCTTTGGAATCAAGATGAAGTAAATTTTTCATTAAAAAAACCCTATGAAAAACTGCATTAATTAAAACTCAATATCATGAATCCCTTAATTAAAGAGAAAAATTGGTATAGCCTCTGTCAATCTTCGGCCTCAGTTATAACAAAAAAAAAACAAAAATATGAATCATATTTAATTGAAGCATGAGCTATGAATGTCTTTCTTTTGCAAATAAAATCACGTAAAAAAGTTGTCGCTTGTATCACCACAGCCAGGTAATAAAATTTACACACAGAATGCGGTGTACTTACAAGAATATCAGTTCATGCAACAAGTATAAGTCCACTTTTTTTAATAGAACTTTTAAATAATTAGGTAGGTACTAGTTTCGGTGTGTTTGTTACGCTTGAGTTGTAAAACTTTGTTACTTCAACTAGTTCTACTAGTTCGATTATTACGTCAATCAAATTAAATTAAAAATCGTTCGCCCATAAACCGCAAATTATATGATTCGCAATGCATGTAATTTCAAATCTGATAAATTTAATGTTTTCAATTTACTAAAAAAAAAATACCTTCTTTAATGTGATGATGGATTTTATAAATAAAGATTGAATTCCTATTGGGGTAATGAACGATTTCAATAGCAACTGGTTTTCGACATTCTGTAGGTTTTTTTAAATTGGGAATTATACATAAAGGGCAAGTTGTGCCTTCGTAAAAATTATGATTTTGAAAAAAAAAAAATATTAGTCAATACGCAGGTGGATCAGTGAAATTAATATGTGTAGCAGAATTTTAAGGAGCACACACAAACGGAGATTATCAATTGAATGCAATGGGAGATTCAGGAAAATAGAAAAGGACTCAAAAAAGAGGTACCGATGCATATTAAGTTTTAAGTTCTAAACATTCAACGGGTTACAAAACAGATGCATATATGGTGAAAATAAAATGCATGACTGGTACGCACGTATAACTGTTCTTTTATTCGATATTACCGCGTAAGATTTTTAGGAAAAAGAGATATATATATTTTTAAGGTCGTATATTTTTATTTTTGGTCAAAAAAAGTTGGTGTGTCAATTTTAAGTATTTAACAATTTAAAAAAAACCGGCCACCCGTTTTCGAATTATAATTGCATTTTCAAAATTAATTTTTTTTAAATCCAAAATTTTAATAATTCGGAAAATTTTGGTATACAGTATTTTTTAAGAATTCGAAAGACCTCCCATACAAAAATTTGGATCGAAATCCTTTGGGTCGTTAATGAGAAAGTCGAATATCAATAAAATGTTATGGACAATTGTGTGGACCAAAGTGTAGACTATAACTATAATACTTTTTTTTTATCAAAATCGTTAGAGCCGTTTTCAAGATAGTTAGGATTAACGTTATTGTTGGATTTTCATTTAGGGAATCACCAAAGTTTGAAACAAATCTTTTCAGTGGTTTATGGTTTCGATGGACATTTAAACAGATATAAGAAGTTTTTTTTTTTAATAATACAAATTCTATATACTACTGAAATAAATCAGCCAAGTAGAAGACTTAGCACTATAATATTTGGACTTGTTGAATTATTGATTCAAAATAGCTTTTAAAGGCCTTTAGTCCAACAAAAATTGGCGTTTCGTCCCGGCGATCTTACATGGACTCATCAGTTGACTAGTGAGGACCTTTGTCAATACGCAATTTTTGTCAAGTTCAGTTCATCTTACATAGATTTCGTGAAGAACATCTAGTGTGAGATATATCCAACAAGACTAGAATTCGTAATCATTAAATTGGAAATTTTTGTACAGGTATAGAAACAGAAGGAATTTTGGGACAGACTTTTTATAGTCTGTTTCATCTTACTCTCAAGTCTGATAAAAACCTCGAGTTCAAATCGTTCTTTAAATAAAATTATTATACGGCAAATAAAAAAGAATTTCTGCAATTGATAGTCAGTCCGAAATTAAACTCGATGGTAAACTGAAAAGCATTCGAGCACTCTGCGTGGGGGTGAATTTTACAGTTAAATTGTTTAAGGGAAGAAATGTTATCCATTATGTAGAATATTATTTGCGAATGGTTTGTGTTATTCTAAAAACTATTGCACAGCAGGTCGAAGTTCTGTTAGATCAGCAGGTGCCGCCAAGTCCCTGTTGGCAATCACCTAATTAAAGCCCTTACCACTGACTGGTTCGAGAAATATAGCTATGATGATCAGATTTAATATCACAAAAAGAATTCAAGTGTGGTCGAGAGGGCATGTTGTGGCACGGAGTTTTTTTTTGTATAGAATATGGCATCAATAATCTTCGGAAAAAATATTTTAAAGCGAAGGCGATGTAAATAACGGTAAGTCTTCAGGCTAGTGTAATAGTTCACTTGTGCATGCATACATTTTGATGCAGATGATTTCCGTCTATGTACTTTCCCAGCAAGTTCACACAACTTACGGTTACGTTACTATTGTGTTAAGATTCATTGTGAGCTCATCAGATGCTAGTACAAAATAAATCACCACATTAGATGCACCGCATCTTATTTTCAAATATATCAAACTTCAAACATGTAAGAAAATCGTGATTACAGTTTTGAGGTTAACAATTGTTTTTATTTGTTTTTTTATTTCTGTTGTTGTAACTAGCCATTTTGCAAGAGAATAGCTTAGGTAGGGCCACATTGAATTGTAAAGCATGACATAATAATTTTAATGAGACCCTTATAATAAAGGTTAAGGTGAACTAATACAATATTTTTTTTAATAACAACAATTAAAAGCTTAAACTTCGATCGCAATAAGGATAGTGCAACAATTTTGTATTAAATTGTGATTACAAGTTGAGACGCGATTATTAATATTACGTTGTTAGAAAAAATTCACTTAAATTTCACCGGTCAGCACATTTTTGTTCGTCTGGATTGATTATTATTTCTATTCAATTTCTGATTGAATGAAAGAATATCACTTGAGAATAACTCGATCGATTTGACTGATAATTTTTGTTGTGTTCATATTATCCAGGGCGCGCAAGGTTCAATAAAACTAACAGAGAACTTAGAAAGCGTTGTGAGGGCAATCGGTGCATAATAAGTCTGGAACAACGAATATAGTAGTGAGCGACTCACTCAAAATAGTTTGAAACGTCGAGTCTATCATTCCAATATCAACGTCTGCTAATAAAAAATAAAGAACTGTAGACGCTAGGGCTATTACCTACATTACATATCAGAGTGACGGGATAATCAGTCAGAGAACACTTTCGTCAATTTTTTTGTGGGGCGCTTTCTTCTTAGTCTGCTCATTATATTTTTGTCTGTCTATCTGTACAACGATCTACAGTCTAAACGTTTAAGCGTCTTAGGTGATTATCTGAAATAGGTTTTTGAATCGTTTTTTTAGCCCCAAAACTAACGGTACCAGCCATACAGTTTTTTCTATCATCTTAATAATCTCGAAACAGCTCTAACAATTTTGATTTAAAAAAAAGATCTGCACTACTATAGGTACGAGTATATTCTACATTTCAGGTTTAGTCAGGTTTTTTGTTCATTAGACATTCGGTTTATATTTTTTATAAAGCTTGATTAATTATTTTGAATTAATCATACAATTTTTTTTCATTAGTCAATAATTAATATTTTTTTTTAAATTTATAACAAAGAACTCAAAATTGGACATAGATCAATTCCTATACAAGTGCGCACTGTCCTAAAACATAACGTGGACCTAGAACAAAATTTGGGAGTTAGAACAATTATTAAGAATGCTAAGGTCTCATTTTATCAATTATATTATTGTTCGATGTCCCATTAAATTATTTGTTTAATCTTAAAAAGGCAATCAATATCAAAAAGAATCCAAAGTTTAAAGTTTAGATTAAAATTTGTTTATTTTCGACAAAAACAAAAAAAGCATATAATTACGCTGTGAACAGCATCAAGTTCCTGCATTATAGTTTTTGGAATTAAGCGCACTTAAACTTATATTGGAATAATATACAATTATTTCAACACTAAACACTAAATAGCTATTAGTTGTTTTTATTGCAGATATTAATCAAAACCAACACCGTTTTTTTTTAAAGAAATACATAAATACAGTCAAACTCAAACTTGAACCATAAGAGAAAAAATATTCGAAATAGAATAGTGATTTTATTTTATTCGTGTTCACTAAAATTTCTTTACATATGTAGTGAACATTTCTTTTTCAATAAATTTTATTTTTTTTTTTCAAAATTGTTTTAAACTATTATTGGAGATATTTACTCTCAATCAATCAATTGAGAAATATAAATATAGAGATTATAGCATCATATCAATTAATATAGAACGTTTTTGAATGTTCTTCATTGAAATTCTGCAAATTTTTTTCTATCCTATACAAAAATGTCTCTTTGAAAAATTTCGAATGAATTTCAATTGAAAAATTTGGCGCTTAAACTATAGTGACTACCAATTATCTGCTTAATGGAAATTTTTAGAAAAAAAAAAACGGCTTTGAAATGGTTGGCAATGACGCAGTGGATAAGGTGCTAGGACGTGTGGGTTCGATCCCCACGCTAGGCGCATTCTTTTCTATACCTCCAATTTTAATTGGATGCCGCCCACGGGTTAAAATGAGACAGTAAATACCTGGTTCTCAAATCCACTATGCCAAACTAGTGCCGTGCAATTCAGGTTGCAATTAAAAGACCTTAGGTCTTACAGACATATAGTTAAATTTAAAAAAAAATACATTTTTTATTTGGTTAAAATTAACAAAGGACAATTAAGAAATAAGATGTCGAGTGGGCTGATGCATTTGTTAGCTTTTAATTCTCAAAATCATTGTTTCAAGCTTAAGTTCCAACAGTTTCAGTGATGCGAGTAAGAAACTTAAGAAATTAATTTTTTCTCAATCGATTAAAAAATCGTTAATGAGAGCCTAAATGTTTGTTTCTGGTTGCTGATAAAAATCTTAAATCATAAACTAAGTTATATACGAAACACCCTTTTTGAAAGGTCAAAAACTGAACCAAAAGTATCTCATGCAAAAATTTCCTATATTTATTATACCGGTTTGTTTATAATATGTATACTTGAACCTATAGGTTAAGCTATTAACAATGCAAAGTGTTTTAAAAGGCACAATGTGCCTTCAATTTAGTCGCAAATAATTTTTGATTTAGATTACGTATGCGTAGATAGGCAAGACACAAGTTCGTCTATGTTAGAAAGACTTGTTGTGTATTTTTCTTTTTTTTTTTAATTTTTGTGAAAATTGGAAGTGCGTCAACTCTAAATGGGATACATTTACATTAATTTTAATTAATTTTTAAAATTTAGTTTGTATTTACATATACGTACGAGCATATGTACATTTTTGTTAAGAAATATTTATACAAAAAATACAATAGAACTTTATTATAAAAACGCTATTGGCGCTTATGATATTTATGATGGCTGAAAAATGAATAAAAAACTTGTTTGTTAAATAACTATTCTTATTAGAAAACATATGTTTGACACACGATATTTTTCAGGTTCTTAGCACTGAAACTATGTCAAATTGTCAAGTCGTGGAAGTTTGGTACACGCAAGCAATGATTCATGTCAAGTATATTGTATTTAAAACAATTCTTATGAAATGTACGAGTATATGTGTGAAGAACACGTCTATTTAAGAACCTACTACATAATATTTATTAAAATACATACTAGTTAGTTACTAACTCATTGTTGTGTGCCATTTATTAGTAGACATTTAACAAGAAAACTAAAGTCACCCCTGAAAATTACATGCCTCTTCTAAATATACATAATCTATTGCAGGAACCAGGTATGGTCTGATACGAGAATCTGCGAAATATTTTGATTGAATAATTCGATTTTATAATTTAAGTGATGACAAATTCAATAAAAATAAATTAAAATTCAGTATAGTTTAGTCAAAAAGATACGGTGTTGTGTTGGTATATCCTGCGTCGCACTAGAGGTAGTATCGGTTTGGATATGGCTCATTAATAAACATGGACTAGAGAAGGTTTAGTATTAATTCCGTGGACTAAGTGCGAAACGCTATTAATAAAACAGACTTTCTGCTATTTGACATCTACAAACTTAGTCCTTCGCTAGACGATGGAAGACGGGGTTTAGAGAAGGACTAAGAATTGACATTAAGAATAAAATTTACAGGGACATAGAGTTGATACTTAGAGCCGATTTTTCAATCTTAAGATAAAGAGTCAGTTAGTTACCAGAAGAATAAACTTACTTGAATGTTAAACAACCGGATAAAAACATCGAATTTTTCAATCAAGAAACAACAATCTATAGATTGTGTTTGTGTTTTTGGCATCGAAAATAGCTATTTATTTTATTCCTCAGATAAATACTTATTCCGTTCTAAAATGAGCAGATAACTTTATTCTTAGATTAAGTTGTATCTGACTGTTGAAAAACTGATTTTTGCTCTATCTGGAGAATATGTACTAACTGACTGCTAAACTGACTATTGAAAAATTGGCCCTTATTGTAGTAGATTTTGGTCGTGGATTTTCGATTTTTGATTAATTGAATATTTTAGTTCGCACACTAATTTTATTCATTGGCTTAGTAAAGTCGTGGACATGCGGTGGACGAAACCTTATTTTTAATAAGAGCGATGTAGCAGTCTAAATAGAGTTTAGTCCAAATGTTAGTAAGGTCTACAGCGTGTCATAAGATAATGTTTAAAGCTTAAAATTTCGCTAGATTTCTAATTTTTCTATAAGAAAGGCAGTAATAGTTGACTTGGATTTAATTGACAAAAAAAAAACATTTATTCAGTAGGAAGGCAGAGTATTAGAAACTGTAGACGAGAGGAATGGTAATTGACCAGAAGCCTAAGCGGCTGAAGCGATTTTCTTCACACTTGATAGATAGGCGGGTCAGATGATTAGATTTTCAAATCTTTTTTTTTTTGGCCGCAAGAATAAAGTTACCTGCCATATCTACAATTAAATGTACTCAAAAAGATTAATTATCTCGAAAACTGCTCGAACAATATTGATAAAAACTAAAATGCACCAAGTGAATCGCACGTACTTGTTCTTATCTTCGATCGCATCGTATGCAAAAGATTTCTGTTAAGAATTTAAATATATTTTTAAAGTCGTTTTTACTTAATTTTTTCTTTAATTCTTTCTTAAAACAAAATTGGTATGCCAATTTTAAACATTTAATAATATGAACTTAAAAACGAAATTTCACCGAAGATTGAATCTTCGAAATATTGAATTATCAAAAAAAAAAAAATTATTTTCAAAAATCCAAAAAAATATTTTGAATTTTTTTAATTCGGTGGACACCCTATATAAACATTTTGATCGAAGTCCGTCGGCCCGTTTATGAGAAAGTCGAAAATAAAAAAAAAGTTGTATGCGAGGCACTGCAATTACAAAATATTTAAAAAAAAAATTGACAAAAATGTAGACTGTATCTAAGGTAGTGCACACACATTTTTATCAAAATCGTTAGAGCCGTTTTGGAGATAATTAAGATGGTAGAGAAAATTGTATGGCAAGTATCGTTATTTTTGGGGTTAAAAAAAGAAGTACCAAGCTTGAAGAAAATCGCTTTAGCCGTTTAGGCTGTAGCTCGTTGTACAGATAGACAGGCGGAATTGCGGAACCCATTTTGTTTGTGTTCTATATCATCGTAATGTCCTGCCCTATATGTACATCGCAGGTAAAAATTATGTGCATTATATGTGTAGGTATATAGTCTACATTTTGTTCCAAATTTTGTTTTACATATTTTGTTATTTACGGTACCTGCCTACCCATTTTTTTTATTGTCAGCTTTCGCATTAACGGCTCAACGAATTTCTATCGACATTTTTAGGGAGGACTTTCTATTAGGCCAGCACGCGTAGAACTTTGATTAGTTTTTACAGTGAGCTAGGGATGTCTATAGAATGGAGCATATTCACAATCGTCGATAAGCCCAGGTTTCAAGTTTAAGGGAATTTTTGATCAATGAATACAGGCCGATCTTACTTGCAAATAGTTGGTTTTATATTTTTATAAGTTTATTAACTTATTATACTATACATAAATAGACTCAAATATTTTGGAATAATACACTGAACAAAATAGAATCAATGTCCGAAATTCGACTAAAGTTACGTTTAACTTAGACACAATCTAAAAATTAATATGAATACGACCCAATATCTTTAAAATATTACGGTGAAAAAAACATTTTTAATGTGATTACAAAATGATCTATTTTGGAATTTTTCGTTTTTTTAAATAGTACGAATTTTAGCACACAAATATTTTTATTCGGTAGATTTTTCATTGCAAGGAATAAATAAAGTAGCTTTAATGCGAAAAGGATTTGTTTTTTTCATTTTTTCACATATTTTTAAAGTTTTCAACACGACATAAAAATCCATGGCTACGAACAATTAATACTTTCCTATGCAAAGTTTTAAAATATATTTTTTTTTCTTTGAAAATGCAATATTTCGAAAACGGGATTTTTGAAATATATACAAAATTAAGTAAATAAGGGTACAATTACCTACGATTCAGTCATGTATTCTTAAAAAAATGGTTTGTGAAGTAAACATTCAATTAAGTGACAAAAATAATGCATTTAATTGGTCGAACAACAATTTCACATACAAAATCTGACACTGAATGCCTTCATTCATTCGTTTCCGCTGTTATACGAATTCAAATTCGTATTTTTGTTTGTATATAGGTATGTATGTCATTTCTGTTTGGCATTTACTTTAATGTTCATTAATTTTTTACTTGCGATTATAGGTACTATTAGGCAAGTTATGGATTCATTCAAAAATAAAATGCACGACTGGATCGCACGTACTTGCTCCTATGTTCGTTCACATTAAAAGCAAAAGATTCTTAATAAAACGGCTATATATATTTTTAAAGTTTTTCTCTTAATTTTTTATATATAAAAATCCTTAAACTTTTCTAAAAAAAAAATTATATAAGCATTTTAAATATTTAATAATATAAATTCAAAAACAAAATATCAGAAAAAATTCTCCACCCGTTTTCGAAATAATCAATACAAATAAAAAAAAAAACTATTTTTCGAAAATTTTAAAATACAATATTATTTAGAATTTGAAGGAGCTCCTGTATAAATTTTTTTTTATCGAAATCCGTTAAACCGTTTATGAGAAAGTCGAAAATCAATAAAATGGTTGTATGGCAGGTACCGTTAATAACAAAATATTTTAAAAACTTTTTTTGGCCGAAATGTAGACCATACCCAAAGTAGTACACATACCAATTTTTATTAAAATCGTTAGAGCCGTTTTTGAGATAATTAAGATGGTAGACAAATTTGTATGGCAAGTACCGTTATTTTTGGGCCTAAAACAACGATTCAAAAATATATTTTGGACAATCACCTAAAACGCCTAAGTACCAAGTTTGAACCAAATCGGTTCAGCCGTTTAGGCTGTAGATCGTTCTACAGACAGACAGATAGATAGATAGATAGACAGACAGACAGACAGACAGACAGACGGAATTGCGGGACCCACTTTTTTGGTGTTCTCTATGATAGTAATGTCAAGTTTGATTGTTAGAAAAAAAAATGTTTACGAATACATAACTTGCCTTATAGTACTTATAAGTAAAAATAAGTCCATTAATAAAGGGAAACCGAACAGTTTGGTAATTTTTTTTTGGAAAAAATAGTTATTTTTGGTACCTCTACTAGTAGGTACAAATTTTTTGTTTCTCGATTTTTTGGAAAACGGTCAATTAAATTTTTGTGCAGAAGCTGTTAAAATGCTTAAACACTATTGTAAGCCAAAAACTTTTTTTTCGAAAACTCAAAATTGCAAAAACGGCTTAATGGGTTTGGTCGAAACTTCGTATTTGGTAGTTTTTTGACATTATCTTGAAATTTATAAAACAACGGTTCCTCCCATACAAATGTTGAAAAAAATCGTCAAGAAAAAAATCGTCAAGAAAAAAATGTATTTCCCGAAAACGGCTCCAAGAATGTTTTAAAAAAATGTGTGTGTTCTTAAATTAGTACAGTCTACTTTTAAGTATAAAAATATTTTTTTTTGCGTACTTATTAACGGCACTTCCCATAGAACCACTTTTCATATTTTCGACTTTCTCAACATTAGATGAACTGAATAAAATATTTTTTTTATACTAATGCTCCCTACAATTGTTAATAAAACTGCATACCAACATTTTCAAAAAGAAAAATCGATTCTTAAAAAATAAATAAAAATTGTTTACAGAATTTTTTTTTTAAATCTGAATTTTATATGTACATTAATAATATCTTTAAAATGGTGTTTACATTTTTTTTTCTAAAAATGTTTTCAAATTTTTTTTTACATAAAAAATAATTTAATTGAAATTATGTGTATTATCCATTTATGTCTACCTTATTATTCTTCACTTTTTACGAATTTTTGCGTACGTCACTGAATACTAAATACAATGCAGGCACTCATATATTTATATATATACATATGTATTTATATGTGTCTTTAAAATTCACATGAATCTTATGTATGCATATTGCACCTAAATTATAAAGTTATATGCATATATGTAACTACCTAGCATCCTACATTCTTCATTTTCATTATCATGAGTATACATATTTACATATGTATGTACATATGTTCCATTTATGTATGCAGATACATATATATTTCTCCCGGAACTTACATAATTATAATCTATAATCTAGATTTAAATATACATTTGTGGATAACTATGAATCATTCATTCGACAAGTCATTAGGTACTAAGAATCAAGGTAATCTTCCTTGCCGGCTTTAAACCTGCATAGGATAACTAGATTACCTACTTACTAAACAGTGTCAATGTTTACCTACATTGAAGTTGTAAGTTCCAAGAGCAAGTACGTACGATCCAGTCGTGCATTTTATTTTTATTTTCAGACATACATTTCTGTATTTATTGCTTGTTTTCTTAAAAGAAATAAACAAAGAAATAAATGTTGACAATTCATGACATTCCTTAATGTCAAATCGATATAATTTGACGACATAGTTAAAACAAATATAAGCCTCATAGATAATATCTGACATAATGTCCGAAATAAATATGTCTAATATAGGATCGGCCTTAGTAATTTAAGATATACACAGGTAGGAACATAAAGTGTAACACCCATATTAACAAAGGCAAAGACGATTTAGTGATGGTTTATCATTAACACCTAAACTAAGTGCAAAATACCATTAATAAAACAGAATTTCTGTTATTTGATATTACAAACTTAGCCCTTCGTTAATCCATCGAAGACGGTGGTTTAGTGAAGGACTATGAATTGACATTACGAACAAAATTTACAGGGACATAAAATGAAAAGAGTTGATACTTATTGTAGCAGATTTTGTTCGTTGATTTTCGGTTTTTATTAATTGAAAATTTTAGTCCGCAAACTAACTTTAATCCTATTGTTTAGTAAAGTCATTTACTAGCGGTGGAATAAGCATTTATTTTTTTATTAATAAGGCTTTTAATAACTGCCGGTTTCTCTTGGTAATGCTCATCAAAACAACCCTTAATTTTGCTTTCTTTATGGCAACGCTGACGCTGTATAGTGTATACCTATACCGCACCCATTTACTTGCAAAGCTACACAATGATGGTTGTTTTTTCGTTAAATTCAATCTCAAAATTCTACAATTTTTAATTATAAACCAACCTTCCTGTTATTTTCACAAACTTCCGGATTTCCCGTTATATTATTAGTATTGCATACTACTAGGAAGTCTTAATTTCCAGGGGATTCCGCCAGATGCCACTTTATTACAAATTTTAATTATATTTCTGCGCAGAATCCAAACATTTATCGAAACGCTGAAAAGAGGTAGCCCAAGCGGTGTCATGCCACTTTTTCGCTTCAACTCAGTAAATATCTTTCATTCAATTACATTGCACCATAAACAAAAGTAGACAAATTATAAAATAAAAAACAAAATTAACTTAACGTAAACATATTCAAATTTTTCGTAAATAAATAGTATTCTATCAGATTGTTGCTATATCCTCCCGTATTTATCAAAGTTCATTATAATTATGTTGCTTATTTAAAAAAAAAAAAACATTTAGCGCGGTAGCATCCTCAAGGAGAAAAAGGATTATTGATTTTTCCCTTGTATTTCATTATTCATTTGAAAAGAAAAAAAATAGATTTAAGAAATTAGCTAGTGAGACAGAGAAGGAGAGGGAGATTAGAGTATAATACCAGCTGAAAAAAGCCTAAAAGTATGCTAATGCGAAACTTCATATTTCGTTCGAGTTTGCCCACGCGATCACCACATTTTATATTATGACGTCATTTATTTGAACGTCACTATCATAAGTATCGTAATCGTTTATTCAATTCCACTTACAATTCCACTTCTTATCGCCAGCAGCAGCCTGGAAGTAATCAACCAAATTCAGCGGAACACGTCTCAATTGACATCGAAAAAGCTTCTGCAAACGGCACTGGCAGTGGCAGCAACGGAGAACATCAAGGTAAATTCAATGGAAACTCGTCACATTCCATAACAACATTCGGAAACGGAACAGCGAATAGCAACAGCAGCAGCACACCGTCAATCGGTGGCGGAGGCCACAACAACCAGTCTTCCAAACAAGACCGTGAAAAGCTCGTCAAGCGATCGCGAGCAGCAGTATTTTTCCGTGCGGCGTTCGCGTTGGTTGGCATTTGTTTTATTATCGCTGCTGTCGTCTTACTTTGGTACTACATGGGTTGGGAGTACGGTCTACCAGCATTGCTGGTCGCTTTCGTAGCTGTCGTCCTGTCAACGGTCGGCTGGAGGTGGTTCTACATTGCAGCAGTAACCAGTAGACGGGATTTCACGTAAGTACAATATTTATTTCTTTAAAAAAATAATAAGCTTGAACAACGTCCGTCGCCTTCGCCGTCGCCACCTGTCGTGCCTTGTTGATAGATGCAATAAGTAGGTACTTCAGTAGTGTTTCGATTATTTTATTGCACTTATTGACATTTTGAATCAGGTGGATAGACGTGATGGAGACAGTGTGCCCTTAGCAACTCGCATAATAATTCATTGCCGGACATTTTGTTTCGACCGCCATAATAGCAGCGTAAGTTGTTTAGTCCCGAAAAAGGAAATTAAGACTTAATTATGTTTTTTTTGCGCATTTTTGTTTGTATTTTCTTTAACCGGGTTTTTCTTTAATTTTGAAATGTGTGCATAATTATGTACATATGTATGGTGAATGGGAAACTAAATATAGTAGACAACGAAAAGGCAACGTTAAAGTGCGTGTTGTGCATTAACGGTCGAGTGCTCAAACATTTTTTACCAATGTCAACATATCCACTCTACACTGAGGTAACCTTTGACCTGCTTTTGAGAAGATGGTATTTATTTTGTGTGTCCATTTAAGCAAAACAAGTTTATTTTTGCTCTCAAAATTGACAAACTTTCCAAGGCAACTACCAACTATAGCTACACGTTTCGAGAGTTGAATATTCTTTGCGCCGCGTTTGTTATTGTGTTGGTATAGTAGAATCTCTCTTAACAGGTTTCCTTTTAAAAAAAATCTTGATAAATGTGATTTTTTTTTTCATCAGATTCGAGTGGAATAGTGTTTCTTGGGTTTTTTTATTTTTTTTAATGTTAATTGAAATTATGAAGTAAAGTGAACGTAGTCAATAGTAGGTATTATTTAAGTGTGTCGAAACCCAAGGTCAGTTTTTGTTAGGTATTTTCTCGTCCGAGATGTATATCTGTCCATAATTAAAGCTTAGTGTACCTATAAGTTAGGTTATTATATACCTAAAATCGAATTGCTTTTAAATGTTTTTTTAGTATGTGAGTGAATAGTAGAAAGTTCGAAATTACCTTATGAGAGTGCGATACAAATTTCTGTTATTATCCATTACTTTATTTACTGTGCCAATATTAAATGATGAATATTAATTGTTAGAAATATGAGTTTGTTATTGTATGAGTAAGTTTGACGTAAAGTTCCCCTGTTTCATGTTTCAATTCTGGTTTGATTTTGTTTACATATGTACTTTGTTCTTATACTAATTTAAACATTTAAGTGCGATTTGAATTGTTTTAACTTTATTTATATCTACAATCGGAACTGGTTCTGATAATTTATATAGATTCTATTCTATTTTGCATAAGTTAAGTTGTTATCGTTGTTCTGTCCGCTGTCCCTAGCTTAAGAATTTGATATTCTTTTTTATGAAAGAGGAACAATGCAGAAATTTGGAAAATAATTTGCATGTGTTATTTAAATTCAGATTTAAACATGTTTTGTTGATTAATAATTATATTTTGAAAAATACTATGATTTAAGAAAAATTTTAAAAATTATTACTCTACCTAGGACACCGAAGTCAGAGGGTAAAAGTAGATAATTCTCTCTCAGACCCAATCAATTTAATTTCTGGCAAGCCACAGGGTTTAATTTTGGGTCCTCTTTTGTTTTGCTTGTTTATCAACGATTTACCTAAAGTGTGTAGCAATGTCATGTTGCATCTTTATGCAGACGATGTACAGGTATATCTCTCCCGTCCATTTAACTTGATGGAGGACTTAGTATGCAGGATAAATGAAGATCTTCCTGAGATCTATAAATGGACGTTGAACAATGGTTTAACCTTAAATCCATCTAAGTCGCAAACGATTGCAATATCGAAGAAAAAAATTGATACCAATAGCCTTCCACCTATTTTTGTATCACGTTTTCAACTCCAATTTAGTAATACTGTTACAAGTCTTGGCTTTAAAATAAATCGATCTCTTTCTGCAAATGATCATATCAACTTTTCTATTAGTAGAATTTATGGTGGCCTCCGGCAATTGAATATTTTTTCCTATTTAATTCTTCAAATCGTTAAATCATTGTATTGCCTAAAATTGATTATACTGCAGTAGTTTATTGTAAATTAGACTCTCTTTCTCATCACAAATTACGTGTTGCTGTTAATGACCTAGTTAGGTACGTATTTAATTTGAGGAGGTTTGACAATGTTTCTCAATACCATCAACGTGTCCTGGGATGCACAGTTAAACAGCTCCTTGTTGCAAGATGTCATGTTTTCTTGCATAAAATTATTCTAAGAAAAACTCCGCCACACTTGTTTGATAAGCTAAACTTCGCCCAGTCGACTCGAACAATAAATCGTTTGTTTATTTGAATTCGTCAAGACTATTCTTTGTGTATGCAGTTATGCTCTGGAACTCTCTTCCATTGGAAATAAAACAAATAATAGGGATTTCTCAAATTAAAAGAACTTAAACAGCAATTTGAAAAATAAATTAAATTAAATTAATTTCTTAACCTTAGAAAAGATCATATAGATCTCTTGTAAATAAATACTTTAGTTAATTATCGAAATAGTTTATCTTAATCTTTATAATGTACTTTATTCGACCATTTGTACAATCAAATAATTTACTTTAGTTTTATTTTAATTATATTATTAACTTATGTACTATAAAAGACTATGTCTTATTTGAACCCCGATATAAATAAAGAATTGAATTGAATTGAAATATAGATATTGATTATCGAAGATAGTCCGGCGAATATAGACACAAATTATGAAAGTTTCGAAATAGTTCGAAACTGCAAGAACTAAAAGCCATTTTCAATTTCAATATGAACTGTCAAAAAGTGATATTTTAACTATGATGATAAAACGGTAATATGTAATTGCTATAGAAAAGTTGTTTAAGTAAAATTTGTAGAAAACATTTATCAATGCATTTGTTTCTACGAGTAACGCTTAATATTATAATTACGCTTAATTATAATTAATAATTTCGATTTCGAAAAAGTGTGCGAAATGTGAAAAATATTAGTTTATCTCATATTACACTTAAACGGTATTTTTTTATCGAAAAAAGTACTTATACTTCATTTTAGATTATTCTCTTTCTTCCTCTTTCGTGTAAATTTAAGAAAATACACATTTAACATTGTATGAACGTGTAATAATTTTTTACAAGAAATGAGAAACACTTCTCCTTGTACATAAATTTAAGACTTTCTTACTAAAAAATTATAAAAAAAAATTTGCATTTCAAATTGATATTTTTCCGCTTCTTTTAATAGAGTAGATATGTACAATTTAATGTAAAGTTGTAGTGTAGTGATTTCCATGTAGAGCTAATTACCCTAGAGCTAGTTAAATTGTTGCGTCGTAAATAATTTTATAATATAATTTAATAGAAAAACTGACAGATTAAGTTTTTTTGTAATGCTAATCTGCCCTTTCACAGAGCGCAAATAGTTTCTGAAAATTTTTTTTGACGTTTTCTTTCAATTGCCCTTCAAGCAATTGTGGTCATTTTGGATCCGAGCACATAGTCAACAACGTATGGACGACTTCGCATTCGGATCCAAATGCCGATCAGAAAACTACGCTTGTCGGCTAAATTTAATATGGAAATTATAATCACCACGCACCCATTTGTGTATGTATTGCGAATGGGAGAGCTCACCACATTTAGTGAAAACGGAAACCAAATCTGGTCCAAAACGGATCCACAAATATAAACGTATCGGATTTGGAATCAAAATAAAAATATTTTTACTTTTTTTTCGTCAAAATCGAAGAATTTCAATCTCGTCTCGAATGCTTTTAAAGTAGTAGTCTCGTCTCGGGGATCAAGACCGAAACGATACCGAGACTAGACTAGACAATTTGTTAAAAAGCTTGTACCACTCCGTTTTGAAAGGATCCAAGAAAGGCCGACAAAGTGGGGACAGTGATTTTGCTTGAAGGGTGCTTTCACATGAGCTCGATAGTGCCTCTAATCTAAACTATTAAAAAGCACTATTCAATCATTCATAATTTTTAAGTGGTACATTACTTTATTTAATTTTTGTTCACTAACCGGAATAAGAAACTGATAGAAAAAAACAAAATTAAATGTAAACAGCATGATAATATTAAAGTACTTTACTTAAATTTTCCAAATTTTAAACACTTTTTAACTACGATTACACTAAATTTATTACTTTGACAAAACACAATCTGAACGCGCCTAAAACAGTTAAAATAAAATGCACGACTGGATCGCACGTACTTGCTCCTATGTTCGATCACATTATATGCAAAAGATTCTTAATAAAACAGCTAAATATATTTTTAAAGTTTTTCACTTAATTTTTTATATATAAAAATTCTTAAACTTTTCTAAAAAAAAAATGGTATGAACATTTTAAATATTTAATAATATAAATTCAAAACCAAAATTTCAGAAATAAATGTCCACCCGTTTTCGAAATATTGAATTTTCAAAAAAAAAAATATTTTTTTTTTTCAAAAATCGAAAAAAAACTATTTTTCGAAAATTTTGAAATGCAATACTATTAAGAATTTGAAGGAGATCCTGTATATTTTGTTATCGAAATCGGTTAAGCCGTTTATGAGCAAGTCGAAAATCAATAAAATGGTTGTATGGCAAGTACCGTTAACAACAAAATATTTTCAAAACGTTTTTGGCCAAAATGTAGACCTTATCCAAAGTAGTACACACACCAATTTTTATCAAAATCGTTATAGCCGTTTTTGAGATAATTAAAATGGTAAAAAAATTGTATGGCAAATACCGTTATTTTTGGACGCCTAAGTACCAAGTTTGAACCAAATCGGTTCAGCCGTTTAGGCTGTAGATCGGACGGAATTGAGGGACCCACTTTTTTGGTGTTCTCTATGATAGTAATGTCATGTTTGATTGTTAGAAAAAAAAATGTTTACGAACACATAGCTTGCCTTATAATCGCAAATAAAAAATATAGTGAACAATACTTTTTAGCCTTGTAAATGTCAAAGTATCATATGGATTTAGTTAAAAATATGTTAAAGAGATAAAAACAGCCGTCTGGTGATTTTAACTTTAGAAAAATGTTAGAAGATAATTCAATGATTAACTTGTTTAAAATTAGCAAAATCGTCTTTACAGTGTCTTTACAGTAATGACTATGACAGTAGGGATTCGGACACCAATTTTGAAAAAAGACGATTTTTTTTAAATAAACAAACGATCTGTATCAGCACGGAGACTATAATATTCGATAATATTATTGCAAATATATTTCCAAAGAACGAAATATTTTTGGACAACATTTTTGGATAGTAATTAACTTGCTCTTTTGTTGTGTAACATAAAATATTCATTGATAAAATAATAATTTTTTTCTATTTATCAGAGCAAAGTTTAATGTGTCAGTCAGTCTATAGTCACACCTCTAAAATCTATCCACAATAGTACGCGTTATCTCCAAAATCATAAATAGATATCATATCGTTACCATAAATTACTTGGCTTAGCGATAAAAATTGTTAAATAGATTATATTTCTACAATTTATAACAAAAATGGGGTTATCACACTAAATTAATAAATTTGATATTTATCGAGAAAATTGTAAAATTTTGGTGGATTTTATTTTTACAACTGTCAATTTTAGAATTGCAATTCAAAGTGTGAGACATCAGCTTGATCGAACGGTAATTATCACAACTTCTCGTATCTCCCTTCCCTTTATACATTGCTAGATTGTAACTTTCCATTCTCCATTGCTTAGACAGACCTATAAACTTGGAAATGAAAATTATGAGCCATCTAAGTCTCCCATATTTTTCCTAAACTCATATGTAATCTCCTCGGGCTCAGCACCTTTGCCTTTTGATATTCTTACGTGCCTCTATAACTTCTTCATCTGTGATGTCGGGTTCTTCCGTTAAACTAGGATCAGCTGTCGTGAAAGTTCTTTCGAGGAAACTTTTCGTTCAAAAGTTCATCACGATACTGTCGCTACCTGTGAAGAATTTTTTTTGACATCCACAAGAAGTTGTCCTTGAGCATCGTTAATGAATTTGGGCAAATGAATCTCCTGAGCATTTCTTCTTCTTTGAGCGGCTATTTTGAAGATGGTTCCTCCCTTTTCAAGTTGTTTTGTCGTATTTCTTGAATAGTTTTGTTCCCATCAGCAACTGCGGCGGAAATTTCTTCCAGCTCCCTACACATTCCCTCCGGGCTCTTTGATAGTAGTTGGTTCCACTTCCTCTACGATTCCTTCTTATAAAGCTTCTGTATTCCACTTCAAGGCGAGCCTTTTCATTTCTATTACATTCGGGAAATTTTTTCCATAGTTTTAAAATCGTTCTTAACAATGAAAAATCCTGAATGTCATCGGTAACTCTAACCAAGTCAAACGTTGCTGCGGGTTCCTGGACACAGCAATGTAGAACGATATAGCAGATGAAATGGCAAGGAAGGGTTCAATAGCAAATAGGGACAGCAGCAAATTATTGGGTATAGGTCCTGAAGTCCCGATTGGCGTAGTGAAAACTAAAATAGACATAAAAATGATAGAGCAAATAAATAACTCCTGGATATCCAGGACCGACTGTGTTATTTCTAGAAGTTTATGGCCTGGAATTAACGAAAAGAAAACCCAGTATATTTTATCACTGAGTAAAAAGAGCATCAGAACCTTGATAGGTGTACTAATAGGACATTGTGCCATAGGTACAATGACCACTAGATTGAGTGTATTGGCACCCGACTTCTGCAGGAGCAGAAACCATTAAACTCCTGCTCTGCGACTGTCCAAATCTACAAACAAATCGCATCCGACACTTCGGACACAGGTTTGTTGATGAACTGGACGGCCTAGTGCATATACCAATGGTAAATATGAAAAAATTTATAGAGTACGCGCTGGTTCGTAAATGAACCAGTCTTCATGAAACATTAGTAAGGAATATCTCTGTGTGAAAGGGGATCACAATGGACCAATAGGCCCCAGTGTACGCAGCAGCCCTTGAGCTGCACATGCCCCTCCTAACCTAGCCTAACCTATAACCTAAGGGCTAGTACATTAGATGCATTTTTTAACGCAAAAAAATTCATAGTTTCAAGAAGTAAAAAGGGGTTTATTACATTTTAGAGATACTCTACATATTTTATAATAAAACCCAATAAGGCTAATCCTATCTAATCTAATAAGACACATTCATTACTCATAAATAATAATTTTTGTATTTTAATTTTCATTTTCCTTTTCTTATCTGAAAGCCAAGAGTCATTCACATCAACCATAAAACTGATTGAAACTTAAAATTATATCACTGAATTTCTTGAGATTAGACAACTTCTCTATGACTGACTGCATCTAGAACTAAATGCATTAGCATATAGCTAAGGCCAATCATAACTGAAACTGGAGAATATGTAAATATAAATTAGAACCCGAAAGTCATAATGCTTAGCTAAGCTTAGTTGCCATCACAGAATTTAAATTTAAATTTCAAAATGAATACCTAGCCAACACAAACTACCTATAACATATAACATAGCATATGCATATAGATAATAATTGTTCCTGAGAGACATTGTTTTATATGGGCTGTGCTTTTATGGATTCCATATAATGTATGTATAGGCAGTGCTCACTAATTTCAGATTAGATAATAGGGAACTAATGGCTTATAGTCTACATAATCTTGTATACGTTGTACCAGTTACCTAGTTTGCGCGTAAGTGTCTAATGTACATAGATATACATAGGTACACCACTTTTACTATCCAAGCTACAAAATATTGATGGCGATTTAAGTAGCAATGTGCCTTAACTTTTGATTGTGAGCTGTGACATTGGCATTGGTACGTCGCGTCGTTGTTGTTGTTTTTGGTATAGCCGAATGAACTCGGTATTACGTGTTTTTTTTTTTCTTTCGATTTCATTGGAACATCAGCTTTTGATTCAGACGGTTGTAAGTCTTCCTCCATGTGCCTTTGATGATTTTAAATTCAACTCACGTTGACCGAGATGTCTCATAACAATGGGAACGAATCGGTTTAAAATTGGAACTAAATCAGTGAATAGAGCTGATGGAGAGACCTATACTTTTAAATGAGATGATATGCTTAAACATTAATTTTATTGTTAAAAAAGTATTTTTGTGAAATCTTGTATTTGCCACTTTTTGTAAATTATGTTTCTTATAAATACACGCTTCGGCGCGTATTGTATTAAAAGTTAATAGGTGCTAAAGAAAAATGGTATGACGATAGGAACTTCTTGGAATTGAGATATCGATTTTCATACTATTTAATATTTTTTTTAATTATTTTTTTTTATTTATTCCAACTTTACAATGAAGATTGTCCCGCTGTGTGATATGTATAATGTAAGTAAACAAAGCTTAACTCACCTTAGCTATGCATGCAAAATATTCGATTGACACAGCAAATGTAATGCGGAATTGGTTGAAACGGAAAGCAACAAAAATTATCAAGTTCATGAGTGATAATGATATAGCCCTCAAAATGCCAAAACTGGTTTCTATAGATTTAAATGGTTGTATACAAGTAATAACATTTTTTTTTCGTTCGTATAGTAATTTGGCTTTTTGGCATTTAAGTTGGAGTAATAAAAAGAAAAATAAACATTGATTTTAAAAGTTTGAGGCTTCACATTTCAAATAATGAAAAAAAAATACAATTAACTGATTAAATAAATTTTTAGGTAAGTAGTTTATTTTAGTGATAGCAAATGGGTCTAACTAAGGTTATTCCGATTTTTTTTCTATCAATACCCAATAGCTAAAAATTCAAACTTCTATTTCTTAATGATCTTACAAAGTTTAGCTCATTTTTTTCGATCTACAGTGCTGTGCAAAACATTTGCAACTAAGACCGGAAGATCTTTGCATCGCATTAATACCCAATTTTTGTATCCGCAGAAATAAAGTTCTTTTACTATTTTGTTAACCTAATATTGTATTTTATTATTGTAGAAAAAAAAAGTAGGATAATTCAGTTTAATAGAAAATAAATTGAGAAATTCTTAAAAATAATCATGAAATGCTGTGCAAAACATTTGCAACTAAAAACAATGTCCTACAATTTTTATTTTTTTTAAACAAAAATTACTAATATTTAACTGCATATCCTTTATTGTTTATAACAATTACATATCTTCTAGGCATTGAGGCAATGAGGTTGTTGATAACAGTTTCTGGTATGTCATCAGAGGCAGTGCTCTGGATTTCGGATTTAAGTTCGTATTTCCGCTGAAAAATTTGACATCCAATCCGTCTTTTTACTATCTCCGACGAGTTCTCTATTGTGTTTAGGTCTGCGGCGGTCATTTCAAGACATTAATATTATTTTCAGAAAACCAGCTTCTGACCAAGTCGACTTGTGCTTGGGTCATTGTCGTGCTGGGACATCCAAATAACTGGCATTTCCCAATCTATGGTGTTTCTTAAATTGTCAACAAAGCGATCACACTTCATAATGTCTTCTATTCGTCGAATTGGACCGATTCCTTGACCAGAAAAGCAGCCCCAGGCCATAACAGATCTACCTCCATGTTTAACTGTTCCCCTAGATTACTTTGGATTAAGTATATACAGATAAATTTTATATTCTTCATAAACAGTTTTTCTACCTGGGCAGCTCTTACTCAATAGCTCTTCGGCTGTTGTTTTAATTCAAATTGATATAATCATTTATTTGACGGTCGAACCAGAAAAAATTTATCGGATTCAAACTTGCAAGAAGGGGAAATGTTTTTATCTCTCATGAGCGCTCTCTTTTGCTGTGTACCACTTAATAGCTGATGAGCTGAAAATATATAAATTTGGCAGTTTGAAGGGAGCGGACCTATTAGCGAAATTTCCAGTCGTATTTCCTTGAACAGTTTAGGAAAATAAGATCTTACAAATGTTGGTCTGCCAAAACGTGGGAAGCTGAATCCAAATTTTGTTCCCGGAGTATTTGACAGAAATGTGGATGACATTACTGAGATCTCCGAAATATTTAATTAGATTTTCTTAGACGTTTGTCTAGGTTACTGCGTTCAAAGTTTAGGTAATTAGTTGGCTAAGGTTGGAACCAAACCGAATAGAATAAAAAGATGTTGTCAACGACCTTGGCTCTGATGAAAGCATCGCTTCCCATCATTCAGCGAAAGCAAGCATCGTTGCGCGTGTTAGTACTTCGATGGGGAACTGTCCAAAACCAACCACGTGCTGTTGACATGTGTTTGTTCTGTTGTTTATTCTTTATTTCTATGTCTCTCTCTGTTGTATTAATGTATGTTAATTGAAGAAAACGCAAACAATATGTTTGTATTATTTTTGTTTTTGTTTTAGTGGACTGTGTGGATTTAAAGCCAATTAAATGTTTTTGTGACCTTTAGTCCAAAATGCGTTTCGCCCAGGTACTACAGCTGGGCTCATCAGTAAGATGCTGTAGTACCTTTCTAAGACACATTATTTATTGATCGATGTTTACCGACTTTAATAAAACTTACAGCGATTACTCACTGTAAATTATATTTTTCTAGGGGAATTTGGTTAGATTCATTAACCTAGAAGTGTGTTTTGCCCGTGGCCTGGCCAGTGAATTAATTGAAGATTAATATATATTATGCTTAAAAAGCCAGTAATTCCGTGTTTCTACTTCGTAGATTTATCTACGGAGTGGAATAATATGTAATGTAATTTAAAAAGATGTTTAAAGATTTGACATTTGGTAGTTTTCTATTTAATTTACAAACTCTTACAAGATTGTAAGTTTTTGGGGTGATTTAACAACATTTTTCCACTTGGATGAACCTTGACATTACGATGATAGATACCAAGAAAAGATAGGCCCGGCAATTCCGTCTGGCTGCCTGTGTGTAGGTTGATCCACCGTCTAAACGGTTGAAGCGATTTTCTTCAAACTTTTAACTTAAGAGTCTTAGGTTATTGCCTAGATTTTAAAAATCCTTTTTTAACCCCAAAAGTAACGGTACCTGCCACAATTTTTACTTCCACTATAGATACTATATGGCACGTTTTGCATTTGAAAAAAAAATGAACTCGAGATTTTAATCAAAGTTGACAGTACGATGATAGAGAACACCAAAACAGTGGGTCCGGCAATTGCGTCTGTCTGTAAAATGATCTACAGTATAAACCGCTGAACCGATTTTGTTCAAATTTGGTCCTTATGGGTGATTGTCCAAAACAGAATTTTGAATCGTTGTTTTAGCCCCACAAAAAAACAGTACTTTCCACACAAATTTTTCTACCATCTCAATTTCTCGAAAGCGACTCTAACGATTTTGATAAGAATTCGTGTGATTACTGCCTGGAGTAGATATGGTCTTCATTTTGGAGGAAAAAAAATTTAAAATATTTTGTTATTACGCAAATGCCATACAAACATTTTATTGATTTTTGACTTCTCATAAACAGCTCAACCGATTTCGATCAAAATTTTTACACATGATCTCCTTTGAATTTTAAATAATACTGCATTTCAAAATTTTCGAAAAATATTATTTTTTTGGATTTTTGAAAAAAAATATTTTTTTAAATTATATTTTATGTATTTAAAATTTTCATACCAATTTTTTTTTTAGAAAAAATTTAAGAATTTTTATATATACAAAATTAAGTGAAAAACGACTTTAAATATAAACTTAGCCGTTTCTTTTAAGAATCTTTTGCGTATAATGTGATCGAACATAGGAGCAAGTACGTGCGATCCAGTCGTGCATTTTATTTTTTGTTTAATTTTGCAAACAAAAACCGGCTCTGACGACTTTGAATTAACTTCCTACAGCTACATGTATAATGTCTAAAGCAATTAAAATAATACCTACTGCTTTCGAGTGCTTGCCAAAAATTATTTGCATAAATTACCTTTAAATGTGGGTTATTACCAAATATCTTGTAAGTGTGTTGACCGATTTTGTTTAAAATTCACAAACACTCCCCTATGCAAATTTATGATTTTCACTCTCATAAAGTTTTCTTCATTATTGACAAATTTCATGAATATCCAATAAGCATTTCTCTTAAAGGAAATGACTATTAACAAGTTTTGTGCGTGCCAAATGAAGCTGTGAGCGCTAAAACGTGCGTAGCCCACACTTTTTTGAGGAGATTATTATGTGCTTGATATACGTCCAAATTTTTCATGTCAACTTTTTTAAAAGCTAAGATGTTTATGAATATTAAATTGTGCCAAATATCACTTCGGCCACACATAACAGATACTGGATTCTTCTATATAAGGGATACATGAATTTTGCACTTTAGCCTGAAACTTTTTGTACAATAATTAAAACCAGATCATAGATCAGACTCTATAAAATGTACAGGTCTTAAGATCAAGAGTTGAAATGATTGAAAAGTACCTACTTAAATTAGCTGGCCCTGTGTAACTTTCGACTAAATTGCTTGGCTAAATATTGATTAAGATTTATCAATGATCTGCGGCAACTCTATAGTTAAATGTTTTTTGTTAATTTAAAAGTTGTACCCGACATTTTGACAGTTGTTCTTCTCTCGGAGAGTATTTCATTCCCAGTCGTAAAAATTTGACAATTCAACAGTTTTAGTTTTTTTGGTAACGACTTTAATAACGATTTCTAATAAAATTTCACTGATTGTTTCAAACATGGAGTTGGAGAGACAAATCTCGTGTGAATTCGAGGCTAGTTAGTTTACATTTAAACTTCAAATTTCTCAAAAACTAAATAATCACAAACTTAATTGTATTTTTGAAATGGAAGCTGGAAATGGGAGCTCAGAACAACAACCGCAAACAGAAGATGACGAGGCCAAATCACTTTCAAAAATTGACAGTGAGAGCAAAATAATTCAAGACATTCTACAACGAAAGAAATCATACAAAGACGATCAAGAGAAAAGTACTCATCCCAGCTATTCTGAATTTAAAGTCCCTTAGTAAATAAATATCCATTTATGGTTTATTAACAGTTTAAACATTATAACCCCAATTTGAAACTTTAGCCATATGACATGTAGCTTGCGATATTGCAAAAAATTAGTCGAGTATGAGAAGCAATTTCAGTGGGAACTTAAGCAAATGCTAAATCATCAGCCAACAGCTTATGATGCGGCAAGATTTAATAGGTGATTTTTAATTTATGCAAGTGGAATAATGTATTCATTGATTTATTTTATTACTGCAGGCATTTTTGTGTAACGACATTGTGGCCACCGTTACACAATCACAAGGAAATTGATTATTTTCAAAGCAATTTTTTCAAGATGAGTCCTCGTGAAAAGAAACGACTTGAGTTTTTAATGAATACCAAAATAATTTGAAATGGTTTTTTTTTTAAGATTCACACAATTGTTATAAATTGACAGTTGATACAAAATAATGAAATTTCGTATTTTTAAAATACATATATTGATAATCTTATCAACAATTGTTAATTTATTTGCTATAGCAGCCTGAACCATTCTCAACGATCAAAAGATTTATCATTATGGAATTTCAATATTTATCACAACATTAAATCCTTGTTTTTCGCAAATTTTGTGTTTTTTTTTTATTATTTAGCAATTTGTGGATATTATTTCTTTTCATGATGAAAATTTAAAAATTATAAAAAAAATTGCATGTAACACATCTGGCAACTCTTTTTTTTCAAACTATTCTTGTTTATTTTTTCTTTGTACTAATCTGAGACAAATTAAAAGAAAACTTGTTCTACGAGTTTCAAATCTTCTTGTCCTTGTGTAGGCAATTAGTGGCATCTTGTAATCTATTTTTGCCATCATATGATCGCATTGAAGCCTGGTTCGGTATTATATCCAGAGGAGAAAGCAACATGCATAGATGCGGTTAAGATTTTGCAATTGCATGCGCTTTTTAAACTTTCTTTATGCGCAACAATTTTGTTTTGGCTGCACATCTTAGACTTAGAGTAGGTAGAAGAATAAACTCGTTGTGTCTGGGAATGAGTCTGGCATGGTGAGTCATTGACCCGAATCTCCAACCAACCAAATGTTTTTTTTTATTGCTATTTGTCTATTACTACAGTGGGGTGGTGGGCTGGCTATTGGGGTTATTAGTTTCAGTTAAGGTCAATCTACTTTTTTCTCTTTCGTCACCATAACCAGCGCAACTCTGGAATTTCAAAGCAGAAACAGTGCGCAGATTTAGAAGCTATGAGTTATTTTGTTTGGTATTTATTTTTCATGGTTTCAAGTTTATTTTTAGATTCAGATTAAAGATTTCAAATTGTAAGTGCGATAATCACATATAAATATGATTAAGTTGCCATTGACATTAAACATGTATTTTTTTTAATTGTATTGTTTACGTCAACGTCTCGGTTGATTCATTTTACATTTTATTTTCCCGTAAAAACTTCTTTAATTACACGACGCAGGCATTATTGTTATGCATTTACATACATAGACATAAATACATATGCATATGTAGGTATATTGTTTCTCTATTTTATTTAAATTTTGAACACTAAAAAAGTGTTGGCTAAGATTAAATATTTTTAAAAATAGAATGTAAATTGTAATTTTTTTTATTAGTGTATGCTTCGTTAGCTAGCTGGCCCAATTTTTTTAAACTGCGTACGTAGAGTTTTGTAATATTCCCTTACTATATTCATACATTTTTTTTTTAACTAAAAATAACTTTATCTCTATTTTTAGCTGTTAAGAAAAATTTCCATTTTCTCAAAAAATTAGTATTTTTAAAAGCGGGAGTTTTTTTCAGACAAGCGAATTGATTTCGATAAAATTTTGTTTATAATATATATTTACATAATAATGCAATCACTTCTGTGACAGGTACCGCTTTTGTAATGTCTTCTTTTTTCTGCTGCATAAGTATTTGTTTTTACTAAATACTTCTGATGTGTATCGATTTTTTTAAAACTTGGTATAAATACATAACCGAATTATAAAGTGTTCATTTGAAATTATCTGGATTCTGAGGTTTGTCGCCGTTTCATGAATACCCTTATTAAAAATATAGTTATAAAATTTAACTAAAAAAAATTAACTTAAAATGTCTTTAACAAAAATTTGGTTTCAGTTTTTTTCCAAATTACGCTAAAACTGTAGGTTCTTTTGAAAAAAGTTGTAGGTACGCATTGTAGCTCATGTTATTCTACACAAAAAAGATTAACACACTTTTTATCGTACAATTGATTTGGAAAAAATGGTCGAAAACAATGGAGTGTAATACATTTTTTCAAAAAATGTAGTAAATTTATGTTTTTAGTGGGGAAATTTTTTGTTTTAGTTATATTTGGACAAACATGTTCTATTAAAAAAAAAAAAAAAGTTTTAAGTTTGGAACCGGAAGGGAAATGCTGCCATCTTAAACTTAATAATTTATTTCATTTTTTTCAATAACTCCCAAAACCGTTATTTTGCTCAAAATTTTCCAAAAACAGTAAAATTATCCAGAAAATGACATATAAACGACTTGTGTATGTCAATTCGTTCTTAAGTTATAACGCACCCACTCTTGACAAGCTGTCAAGTTTTTTCTGCTGCTTCCTTGTGATTTTTTTAGTGATGAGCATATTCGAAAGAAATGAGAACTCCAGCGCGAAGTTCAACATTTGTGCACTAGATTGAAATCTTCGTACTGAAACGTAAGGACAAACAGAAATTCAGAAAGAAACACAGTAAGGAAAACACAAATAACCGAGAAGTGGAAAATTTTAATTTTTGTTAACTGGAGTGTTTGTTTACTTTGTTGCAAGATTTACAAAATTGTTACACTTCTTACTACAAAAAAGGTACCAAACATACCTATTATATGTATATTGATGTATTATCTATAATAAAACCATTAAATACATATAACAAATATGCGTATAAAATTTAAATTTCCAAAAAATCACTAACTCATTAAGAAATCAAATTTTCAAAAAAAAAAAAATTATTTGTTTGGGAATTTAAATATGTAATATTATTTATACTTTATAGAAAAATAGTTTTTTTTGTAATTATTTTAAAGAGCACTGCTTTAATTGAAGAAACAATTCAAAAAAATTTAGAGCCGTTTTTGAAAAAATAAATGTGTTTTTCAACATTTGTATGGTTGGCATCGTTCAGATGCCAAGAAAGAAAATTGATTTAGTCTTTTTCGAAATACATAATTATTGAGTTTTCAACAATTTTTTTTTATTTTCCAAAAAAAACATGTTCTCCATAAACAAAATCAACTGAATCGTTTTTCAAAAAATAGAAAATCAAAAATTGGATTTCCTAGATTAGCATAGCCAAGAGGATTCCAGTGCGAAACGTTCCTCATTTGTTCTCTATTTTTATATTAACAATTTTTGTCCAGTAATTTTGCTGAAGTTTTCCATTCTGACTATTCCAAAATTATTTAACTCGGAATTTTCAGTTCTATTTTGCCATTCCAAGTTACAACGCACACTTTGAAAGAGTTTTCTTACAAATAAACACACAATGGACGACGACGCGTCGGAATGAAATATAATGTTACCCGAAAACATTTAGGGAATGATTTTAATACAAATCAATCACCTCACAAATCAATCACCTAAGCTCTGATTCATTTTATGACCTTAATTAATAATAATGTTGGAATAATACAACAAATTAAAGCCTACGAGAAATATAAGAAAACTTGAAAAACTTCTTTAAATACTTTGAGTCCTTTATTTGAGTTTAATGGTGTCGTCTTAAGTCCTGAGACCGCCTATACTAGAGGAACCAAAAATTATCATTTTTTGACAAAAACTTTAATAAAGAAATATATGCCTTTGCTTTTATTATGTAACTAATTTTTTTTATCAAAATCAAAGGCGTTTTTGAGAGAAATAAGATTTATCTTTTCGGATAATTAATTGTATAGCAGGTGACGTTATTTTTGTTCTTAATTTTTTTGTTTAACTTGTGGTCATATTACCGAAAAGCAACACGTACCAAGTTTAGACAAAATTCGTCCAGCCATTCAGGCTGTAAGCGTGTGGACTGATAGAAAGAATTGTGTACATGTGTATGTACATAGCTGGTAGAAAATCATGAACCACCCTAATGTACTTTAATCTGACTCATTCCACTCATTCTGGTCGGCACGTTCAGTTCGGCATGACGTTCACATTTCTTTTGTAGTGTGGACAGTGCCGAACAAAAATATTTAACCAAAGCTACTACAGAACAATACGTAAAATCACTCAATGGGGACATTCACTCAATTATTCTCAGCAATCTGGAATAACTTTCTGTTGTTTTAATGCGTGCAAAACCACATCTGATGAACAAACAGCTGCTCTCATGAAAGCTATCTTCAGTTATCCCAAAAAATTTGGAATAACTAGCTATCCGAGAACAAATGTATAGAACCAGCTGACTGCAAAATTCATTGGCATGCGTTTTGCTTTGATTTTTTGACAGCTTTCAGCTAACCTATCTGATTCGTCCACAGATATACTCCGATAGCTTGGTATCCGAGAATAAATGATTGAACGCCCGCAATGTCTACCAGACAGAAAAATCAAAACCGTAAATTTTAATTTTAAAATACGAGCTGTCAATGACAAAATGAAACGGTCGGTTCGGCACGTCCCCACTTTGTAATTCGGTTCGGGATTCTGTCATCGGATCCATTTCGTTCGGTTTGAATTTGACATGGACCAAAGGCCGTACTTATTTGGCTTGGCTGATCGGCATAGGCCGATCGGCATCGTTCGGCAAAATATGGACGCGCATTAATGTACGATGTCCTCAATAATTTTATTCAACCAAGAAGTTTTATTTTTTTATACGAGCTCGTGTTGCTTGTTGAAAATGTTGGTTGAACGTGTTGAGCAACTTTTCAAGATATAATGTGTTGAACATTATTTGTTTTTATCTCGTTGATCAACTTTTTAAATTTTGACGTATTTGACGTTAAAATATTTGTTGTGCGTTGGGATGAGGCAAAATTTGTGTGCGTGCGTGAGTTGAAGTATTTTATTGACTTCAACTTGCAAATTGGTGCTGTGTTGTTGTTTTTTGGGTTTTTTATAGTTCGTCTTTTATCTTATTTGTTTGTGGCTCATTTTCCAATAATATTAACGCGGCAGACACTTTTTTTTCTTTGAAAGGAAATCGTGCTTAATCCAGATAAAGTTTACAACAAAGATGTGTGTGATTGTGAAACTAAAAATTTATATCATATCCATATCTTATTAGGTATATAGTGCGTACGTTGACTGCGTTCCTCAAAGAACGAGTCTTGGTTAGGCGTACGAAGGTATCAACTGGTTGATCAACTTGAAAAACTTTTTTTTTGTCAAAATCGAACAAGTTTATTAACGTGTACGAGCTTATCCAACATTTGAGTAAGTTTGTCAACTAATGTACACGGCTATTAAACAATTGGATACGTTGATCACCTAATGATTCTGAGTTGTCCAACAATTGAAAGAGTTGATTAACTCGATATACGAGGTCATTCAACATTTCGCTAAGTTTGTCAACTGTGTACGTGGCTTTCAACACGTATTGTTCAATTTTATACCTGGATTCATTAATCAACGTGAAGAACGTAAGTTTCTGCACTTGTATATTGTATGGAATTGAATGAAAAGTTGAATGAAGTTGGTTGAGTTTGTTGGCGCAGGGACATATGTCCCAATTTAGCTTTTCGGACTTATGTCCCACAAAAAATATTTAGGACATTTGACCCACTATTGTTTTTTTTAGTACTTGTGTGAATTTTTTTTTGCAATTAAGTTCACGGCGTACAAAAAGCTCGGCGCGTAAGGGGTGACAGCATGCCCAATATAGGATTTGGGGTGGGTCCACCTTGGGTATATGCAAATTTATTTTTGGATTTGATGATTTCTTTTTTAAAAGTTCCAAAACAAAATTTAATATTTTTGAGTAAAGGTTTCACAATGAGTCATGTGGCCATACTAATGTCTTTTAAGATTTGGGAGTTTTGTCTAATCAACCTGTTTCGCTAGTAGAGGACGACCGGCATTAGGCTATACATTTTTACTTGCGATTATAGGTAATATAAGGCAAGTTATGCATTCGTCGAAAAAAAAGTTGTGAGATAACAATCAAACATGACATTACGATGATAGCGAAGACGAAAAAAGATGGTTTAAAAATTCTGTCCGTCTGTATGTCTATCTATCAGTCTGTCTGTATGTATGTATAGACACCTACAGCCCAAACGGGTGAGCCGAATTACTTCAAACTTAGTATATAGTTTTTTTTTTGAAATTTTTTTAGTTCAAAAAATAACGGTACCTGCCATATAAGCGTTACGTTAAAACCTATTTTTCTCGGAAACGGCTCTAACAATTTTGATTAAAAAAAATCAGTGTGGGTTTTTAGCTACGACCGATCATATAGTTGAAAAAAAAATAGAAAAATATCTAAAAACGGTACTTTCCATCATAAACTAATAACTTAAAGACCAGAAACCTCTGCTTTCATTTGACATTTGCTTACAAGCTGAAACACGCACACAAGAATCTTTTCTGTTCCTCTTCCTATAGACACATAGACAACACAGCCCTAGTAATTTGTTTTTGTTTTGCTTTTCGATTTCCCATCTATTCATGGATAGAGTTTCAAAGCTACAAATACAACAATGTAAACAAATGGGTTTTGGGGGGTGAAACGTACGAAGGTTTCCAATCTTTATTATGGCTTATTTGTGCTTTCCATAGGACCGTTATTTTTTTGCTGTCGACTGTCTCATAAATTGCTTAACCGATTCTTTTGAAATTTCACAAAAATATAGGTTTAGGTTGCCCAAATTATACCGCGTACCAATATTTTTAATTTATATTTTTTTGTATTTTTAAAATCATTTTTAAGAAAATTTTTTTAAAAATTTATTATTCGAAAACTGCTCATTAATTATTTTTTTTCAAAAATTATATTTAATTGTATTTTTTGAATACCTATGAATTGGCGTTTTTGATTTTTTTTTTAAATATTTTCAAAAAGTTTTTAAGAAAAAACTTTTTTTCTCAAAAACCCCTCCACAGATTTTAAAATTTTTTTTTCATAAATTCAAATTTATCCAAGAAATAAAATGGCGTACTTTTTTTTGAGCTCAAACAGATTTAATCTTTTGTTTTTAAGTTTATATTATTAAATATTTAATATTGTCATACCAATTTATTTTAAAACAAAATTAATGAAATTTTGTATATGCATATACAAAATTGTGTTAAAAATGACTTTAAAAATATATTTAGAGTTTTAATAGAAATCTTTTGCATATGATGTGATCGAACATAAGAGCAAGTTCGTGCGATCCAGTCGTGCATTTTATTTAATTATGTTGTCTCACAATTCACTTGATTTGATATGGTCTACTCAACAAGCCCATAACACAGAATATATGTACATTCATACTTTTCTGACGGCTTTCCTTATATTATTAAGAACTCAGAATGGCTTTATTCTTTAAAGGCTTTAACTATATGCGATTTGCTACAAAATGTATTTTGTATTGCGTTAATGAACGTTTAGCAAAAATTATTTAGCACACCATTACTAATTGCATGTGTACACAGACACACCATATAATATATCAAAAGTAATGTTGATATTAGTTTGTTAATTATTTTGTTTTAATTTGTCATTCTAGTGGTGTTTTTGCATACATAAGAATTCTAATTCTAATTAAAAAATATGAGAAGAAAAACCTTACCATCTCAGACATATTCCATATGAATGTTGCCAAACATCCGGAAAAAGCTGCAATTCTTTGTGAAGATCAAGTCTGGACATTCCGCCAATTAAATGAATTCTCCAATCGCATTGCAAATGTATTCCACAGTCATGGTTATAAAAAGGGCGATGTTGTCTGTTTGTTATTGGAGAATAGGCCAGAATTCGTCGGAACGTGGTTGGGTCTGTCGAAACTCGGAGTTATTACACCACTTATCAATACAAATTTGCGTGGGCCCTCTCTGCTGCATAGCATCACAGTAGCCAAGTGTTCCGCATTGATTTATGGTGAAAGCTATGCGGAATCGATAGAGAGCATATCTAAGGAGTTACCCTCCTCGTTGGCCATCTATCAATTTAACAACGCACCCAAGTCTCCGGTGACTGGTTTGGCAAAGGATTTAACTACATTAATGCAAACCTCTTCCAAGGATAATGTTTCAGCCTCAGTCGAACCCGCAAATCACCACGATAAGTTGGTGTACATATACACCTCGGGAACAACTGGTTTACCAAAGGCAGCTGTTATATCACATTCCAGGTAAGTGAACTCAGATGGTTGTGGAAATGTGGTATCTCGTAGATCTATATAATTTTTATATATTTTTTGTTAAGGTATTTATTCATCTGTGCCGGAATCCATTACACGATGGGCTTCAGGAGTGACGATATATTCTATACACCACTTCCACTTTACCACACAGCCGGCGGCGTGATGAGCATGGGACAAGCACTTCTCTTTGGCGCTACAGTAGCCATTCGTAAGAAGTTCTCGGCATCGGGTTACTTTGCTGACTGCGTCAAGTTCAATGCAACCGTAAGTTTTTCAGACTTTAAACCTTCTCCGCAAATCGCTAATGATTATACCACTTCTGTATAGATCGGCCAGTATATTGGAGAAATGTGTCGCTACATTCTTGCCACGCCAGTATCTGAGAATGACAAGAAACACAAAATTCGCGTTCTCTTCGGCAACGGACTGCGGCCGCAAATCTGGCCAAAGTTTGTGGAACGTTTCAATATCCCAAAAGTTGGCGAATTCTATGGAGCGACTGAAGGTAATGCAAACATCATCAATAACGACAACACCGTGGGAGCCATAGGATTCGTTTCTCGAATTCTTCCAACGGTCTACCCTATCTCGATAATTAAGGCTGATCAAGACACTGGAGAGCCAATTAGAGGACCCGATGGTCTTTGTCAATTATGCGAACCGAACGAGCCAGGCGTGTTTATTGGCAAAATTATCAAAGGCAACCCTTCCAGAGAGTTTTTGGGCTATGTGGACGACAAAGCGTCGGCTAAGAAAGTTGTAAAAGATGTCTTCAAAAAGGGCGATGCAGCCTTTTTGTCAGGGGATCTGCTGATGGCTGACGAGCGTGGATATCTCTTTTTCATGGATCGAACGGGCGACACATTCCGATGGAAGGGTGAAAATGTCTCGACGAGCGAGGTAGAAGCACAAGTAAGCAATGTTGCGGGATATAAAGATACAGTGGTCTACGGAGTTTCGATTCATCACACAGAAGGTAGAGCTGGAATGGCTGCCATCTATGATCCTGAACGATCTGTAGATTTGGATACATTTACAGAAGAACTTAAAAAGCTCCTTCCAGCATACGCGCGACCGCAATTCTTGCGATTCCTGACAAAAGTCGACCTCACCGGGACCTTCAAGTTGCGTAAAGTTGATCTTCAAAAAGAAGGTTTCGATCCGAGTACGATTTCAGATGCCCTTTACTATCAAACTGCAAAGGGCCGTTATGAACCTTTGACCGCTGAGATTTACGAAAAAATTAACAAAGCAGAGATTCGATTCTGATTCGATTCTGATCTCTTCCTATTTTGCCAGCACTTTTTTCCAAATATTTCTTTTGAAATGTGTTTTTTGTATAAGTCCTTTTGGAATGTGATAGGGGGGCTTCTTCTATCGCGTTACTTATCTTAACGTAAACATGGGTCGGGTTGAGTTAGAGATCAATATTTTGGATCACCAGTTTTAAAATTATGAGACTTGTTAAATCGCAAATTAACGCATGGTGCGAAGACTTGAAGAAATTAATTTTATTAAATTATAATAAATTGTATGTGGGATGGATATTTATAAAAATCGAAAAGCCAAGATAATAATTTTATTTAAATATTAATGTGTAAAGTTGCGGATAGTTGATACAAAATCGAAACCCTGGGGAACTGTTTAGTGTTTACTTTCTTAAAAATTAAGTTGTAGACTTTATCTAAAAATAAGTACAGAACTAAGTATTTAATAACTATTTAGTTTTTAAGAACTCTATAGGTTAACAAAAAAAAAACTTTTTTATTGTTTTTTTTTTTTAAGTTGTTTTTTATGTACATTTATTTGTTGATAAGCGTTTTACTTAGAAAGTAGATAGATAAATTAAATAAAAACTAAAAAAGGTTCACAATTTAAATAACTTTTTTTGTACGGAATATGATGATTATAATATAACTGTAGAGCCACAGATGACAAATACTAAGATGGGAATCTTTCGTAAGTTTGTTGTATTTGTTAATTTGACATATTCTATCCATGAATAGATGTGAAATCGAGCAACTAAACAAAAATTTACTAAGGCCCGTATGATACTTCTTTTTTTCTCATTTTTAATGCATTAACGATGCAAACAGAGAAGTACCACAATAGTCAAATGGAAAATCCCATTAAATGTAATGGCCTTTTCGATTGGCCGTCCGGAACACGTTCCCCCAATAAGACACCCGGAAACAATTTGACTGATTCTGAATTGTATGTATCACTGTATTTGCGAAAATTAAATTAAAAAAAATTACATCGGCAGAAAGAATTTCCAAAATATCATCAATCAATATATCAGTTATAATTATAACTTGCTTCTTTTTATATTATTTTGCCAGAAAAGTAGTTTAAATTCAATAAACACATCGAAATTACACAACAAATCAAGCCGATGATTTTGACATTTTAATTATGTGAGTGCATTAGTTATTCTGTTTTCGATTCTGAAATGAAATCCAAAATCTTTTCTGTTCTGCTTAGAGTAACAACTGTCATTTTTTGGGGGTCAGAAAAGTTCTGGACGGCCAATCGATAAGGCCATGAGTGTGTACACAATAGAAACAAAAATGCAAAACTTTCAAGAAAAAAGTACCAAAAATGAAAGTGAAATTAAATTTTTCATCCTTTGGCAACTTTTTTATGACATTTATACATTAAAATTTGACAAATCAAAAGAAGTTTTTTTTAATCAAAGTATTTGGTTTTCGTTCAGAAATTGAATTGAGCCGGATGAAAGGTTACAATTAACCTTAAGATATTTGGCGACTGGTGGGTATTTCTTCAAATTTATTCAAAACAAAATTAAAATATGCCAATATTTCTTTTAGCGCACAGACTCAATACATAATGCTGGCCACTGAAAGTGCGAAAGATTCGCAGGATAAATGAATGGAATTACTAAAACCGACATCAGATAAATTTAAAAGAATCAAGTAATGAAAGTGACCTTCGCATCAAGATTTTGTCAAGACAATTTCATACATTAATTATTATTAGCTAAGCATATTTTGTTTTCTCAATTGAATGGTTATATTATTGAATAATAAAAAACTAAATTAATAAAATGATGTTTGGGGGTATACCATAATGATTTAATGCATTAAAAATGAGAAAAAAAGAACTATCATACGGGCTTAATGCTGTAAATTCATTTAAAAAAACTGATTGTACCTATTCTAAAGTACATAAAGCGCTTAGCATTTCTCGGAGAAGAGTGAAATTTCACGATTTATTTTTGCCCACATAGCAAAGAAATATAAATTTTTAGTAGTAGTGTCTGCGATAATGGCCGAAATAAATATTTCTAATGGAGTCGGAGCCCAAGGCTAAGAAATTTAAATTTTGATGGGGTATTACGTTATTTGTGGGAAAAAATTGTTTGTATAAAACGGATTTGTGGTAGTATTAGTAAAATGTGATGGTCTTTGGTAAAGTTTACAGATTTGCCAAAAGGGATTTTGATCCGGAATTGCGGATTTTTCTGTGCAAAAACAACGCAAACATTTATTTTTAATTATATGTGAGTGCATATGAATTCCGTAGAGTAAACAAAACCGTTTACCGTTTCAGCAAATTTGCTTTATTTTGGTGTATGTGCAAAGTGCGTGTTTTATTAAAAATCTGGATATATGATTTTGATCCCGAAAAGAACGCAAAAACTGGTCCGGGATCAAAAAATCCATGAGAGATCGATTTTTTGGTTGAAATGAAAATGACATTACAAAAATAGGTAATACAGTTAAGTTCAGTTCATCTTACATTGATTTTTTGACAAAAAAAACAATGTGAATAGTTTACAAAAGATTAAAATTGTTTTAGTTATAAAAATTGGAAGATTTTATTCTGGCCAAACATACTTAATTAGAAAAGTTTTTTGTATTTAATCGGACTTGTTGAATTATTGATTCAAAATAAATTTTAACAGCCTTTGGTCCACGAATCATTGTAGTAGATAAAAAGCCATTCCTTTTTTATTTATGAATTTTAAAAAAGCATATAACAAAAGGAAGCGCTAAAGGAAAACTAACGGTTATATTTTGTTAGCTAATTTCAAATGTGTACTTTTTGTCGGGTAAATTTCAATAAAAGTATACAAAATAAAAGGCAATTAAGCGGAGAAGATATAGCTAAGCTGAAGGTACTTAAAAGATGAGTTTTATCTTCAGAATTTTGGTTTGAAAAATAAAATGTTACTTATGCAGGTTATGCACTTAAGGGAGAGGCACTTATCCGGGTATTACTGTAATGGGTAATTTTGCTGATTTCGAAAAAGAATTTTCTAATTTTATTAACATTAATTGATGTTTGATTAACTGGATTAGCAATCATACAATTGTGGTTCAGGCTTGGTTCAGTATTTGAACTCGGCTAACTCCTATGAAGTCTGATACAATCAAAGCTTAGACTTAACTAATCGCGGAATTTTCGACTCTCGTATGTTCTCTTTTGTTCTCGTTTTATACTATGTAGACTTCGAAATTTCGTGCACTAGTAGAAAGCAAGATTTAGTGTTAATTTTTATGTATGTGTTATTCTACATTCCCACTAAAAGCTAAATCTGAGATTTCAGCAGGATAAAGCTTTCGAGATTTCAAATTGGTGTTCACACCGCCAAATCCACGAGTTCGTCTTTCAAGAGCACAAACAACAACCATTTTTTTTTATCTAATATATCAACCCAAACCACATTGTCAAATAAAAAGAGTGAAAAATCGTAATTTGCACATACAAAAATCTTTTTGCCAGTATGGTGAATTTTAAAATGAACTCGTTCGTGTGTGTATTGTTATAATTCCTTGTTTTTTTTGTTTAATTCCTTTTGTTGAAGGGTTTTTAAGTCTTGTAATGCTACTAGAGCAAGAACACAGCGATACGTATTCCTTCGCAGCATTCTATTTTTCTTCCTTTCTATTAAAATGACTGGTAGTATACTAGCCGTGTTTTGTTTGCAACTCCATATGGAGCTGTCGAAAAAACGACATCAGAGTTGAGCGGTTTACATATCGATACAAGAACAACTTAACTCTATATGGAGTTAGCTAAGTCCAGATAATTATCTGGAACTATCTTAACTCCCGATAGAATCGGTAGTAACAAACTATATATATTATTGCGTTATCGATAATTTATATAGAGATGTCAATTGCTAAAATACAATTCTTAAATTTGAAATGTCATTGAATGCACGAGTGCTGACAATAAGTTTAGAATGAAATTTCTAAATCCCGATGTCGTTTTTTTTAACAACTCTTATGGAGTTGCAAACAAAACACGGCTACTATAAAACATAGAAGGTGGAGACACCGTGTAAAGGAAAGTCGTCCCCAGTTCCCAGTGTTTCCTCACTGTTATACATTAAAGCTGTTATTTAGAGACCCCTAGTGCCATTGTTCTACGCGTGCTCCCCTAATGGAAAGTCGGCTGAACTTTCCTTTAGGGGAGCACGAATTTTATCACGCGGATACTTTTATTCGGTAGATTTATGCTTAAAACCAATATATATAACAATTTTGAAGTGAGGAAACTTTTATTTCTATTTTTAATTAATTTTTAAAGTTTTCATTTTCCATACAAAAAGATTACTACCGACAACTTTTTTTTTGTGTGGACAGTTGTTTACCAATCCACAGATGACTCTATGCAACTTCGGTATGGTAAGTGTTGTGGTATGCGCATTTTTCTTGGGATAGTATAAATTGATTTCAAACTATGTACTATTGTGGTTTCGTTTCATGTCAAATCCTAAAAAAAACTTTGCATACACCCAACCTTGACCCCACCCAACCTTGACCCAAACCCAACCTTGACCCCAACCCAAATCTTATAATTGGCCTAGGCAGGGGGGTTGCAGGGGGGCAACATGCCCCCCTTACCCACCGAGCTTTTTATACGCTGTGAACTTAATTACAGAAAAACTTCACACAATTAGGTTTGTATGTAACGTATGTATACATTTTGTTTAAAGTTTTTTTTTTATTTGCAATTGGTTTTTACTGAGTGTAAATAGGTAGGTACATATGTATTTTAAAAGTGGTGCATAATTATTTTTCGAAAAATATGATATTTCATTTAGTTAAATGCTTTCACGTAAGTTTTATTATTGAAAAAAAATACACTTGTACTTTTAATCCAAAAACTGTTTCCATTAAAATTTCCTAAAAAAAGAGTACATAGGTACAAAACAAAACTTAACAGAACACTACCAGAGGGAAGTAATAACAAGAACTGTCAAAGCAGTTTTTCGTTGCCGCGAATTTTATATATTGTGTATTAATTCCCAGTACTCAGTTCGGGAAAAATAATATTTCTCATACAATTTTTTTCCCAGAACAAATGTTATCTCTAATTTTTCCCGATCAGTACTCACTTCAACGCAAAATAAAAATCTTTGTTTCGAACTGTATATACAAAAATCTCCACTTGATTTTACCAAGACAAATAATGTGCGAATCATTATTTTGCTAGACAAATTGTGATGTTTGATGTAAATCGTGCATTTTATCAGCTCATATCGTACCCCAAGCCTTTGCAATATTAAGATATTAGGAAGTAGGTATATGACCAGAAAAAATGAATGAAAAAAGTGTGTAGGTAAATTAGTTGCAAGAATTAAATCTATTCATCAACTGATTTAATTTAGGCAGTAGCGTAGCTATAATGAGAAAGAGTAGGTACAATGAGCACGTACTTTGAATAAACTTATGTAATATTTCTGAGAATTATGTGGTGTTTTCTTATCCAAGTATGTGTTTGTATAAATTTGAATAGAAAGGATAAATAAATTAAGAAAAATCAATGAGCTTTAAAATTAAAAGATTAAAGCTGAAGAAATCGAGAAATCTAATAAATCAGTTAAAAAAAATTATATCGAACCGGGACAAGATAATAATTTTGCATACATAGGTATATTTAATTTACATTACATAATGTACCTATGTATAATATATATTGAAAACGCATAGTAACACTAAGGCGAAGATAACTATCTACATTATAAATCTTCTTTTTTTTTTTAAACACAAAGGTTACTCAACATGAAATTTAGAATAAAGCAAGTTAAAAAATGTACATTATTTCTTTAAAACACAGTCACTAACAATAATAGGTGTTAATAAATGCCGTCACTGTTCTTATTTTGCCCTACTTGACATTTCTTAGATACGCTACTATTCGCATTGAAATTGTATGTTTATCTCTACAACTTCAAAATTTTGCTTGGGAAAAAATATGTAGAGATAAAATTTACGTTTGCTCGAACTGAGTACTAGGCTTAATATTGCAAACTTTAAAAATATATTAAAAATAGAAGAACTTATATTTTCATATTGAAACCGTTTTATTATCTTTAATAATAAATCTACCGAATATAAGTATCCGTGTGTTGAAATACCTTCTAATTTAAAGACAAATTGAACAAAAGTGTTGTACTAAAAAGGCCAAATTGAAAATTAAAACAATATTTTAATCATATTTAACAGTGGAAACACCAATATTTTTAAGCTGTTCTATACAGACCCTTAGCTCACTGTAAAAAAATCAAAGTTCTACGCGTGCTCCCCTAATGGAAAGTCACCCCAAGTTGGTGAACATTTCTAATTACCAAACAGACATTTTATATGTGACATTTTAAATTTAAATTTATTGATAATCTGTAGTCTTAACTCAAATTATGTCAGAAATGTACTTTTAACTCAAAACGATGAAAGCGTACTATTATGTTATCTAGTCTCCTGTTTGAATTTCGACCGCTAGATGCCACTGTGCGTTCTAACAAACTGTACCTAACTTCGCAATGATACAAACAAAATTGTCAAATCAAGTTGAAAAAAATTCCTCACGCTCACCACAAAGAGAAAGCAGAAGTATTTTGAAATTTGTCTCGTTTTAAGCTCATAAATTAACCTTCTCATCTTTAAAATTAAATTATTAATTTCAATGGGTTCTGAGGTAAATTATTCACTTTCATTTCTGGTAAATTAATCTTTCAATTTCTCTTTTTTATTTAAGGCACAAGACGATCGTCGTATATGGGTGGGCAATCTGGACACTCGTCTCACCGAGTAAGTTTCCCTTGTTATTATTGATTTTGTTTGCTTGACTCATCGTTTTCATAAAAAAAATACTACTTTATTTGGATGCTTTTCTTGCCATCCATTTTTTTGAGGCTATATAACTAATTATATCATTTTCTTTTCAAAATGTTGGTATCAACTCTTAAAAATTGTGCAAAAATGCGGTCAAATCGAAAAGTTCGATATGCTCTTTCACAAGAATGGCCCTCTGGTTGGGCAATCTCGTGGATATGCCTTTGTTACATTTAAATCGGTAAGTCGACGTGAAAAGGGCGCGCAAATATTAAACTAAATAATCTATTCCTTAGGCTGATTCAAGCGTTAAGGCCTTGCATAAACTTAATGGACAGTACGTAGGAAAGAAACCACTAGCAGTGCGATTAGCGAAAAATCTAAATTATGTAAGCAAAATGAATGATTTCAAGGTTCTTTAATTTTATAAATGTGTGTGTTGTATTTCAGGATGAATTAGAGAAACCAAAACCACGAATAGAGATTCCAGCTTTAGGTACACGCCCTGCAGACTGCAAAATAAGCAAAGAAGACGCAATACGTGCTATCGAAGCCAAGCTCAGTGTTCTTGAGAAGCGAACTCTGGACGATGAGATCGAAATGAGTAATAATTCATCAACCTGCCACACGCCGATTATTCAGAAGTACCAATTCAACAAGAACAATGATGGTAGTAATAATGGACAACGAAGTGGCTTTGGCACACGATTGCAGTTTGTCAAGCACAGAGGTTCATCCCGACCGTATAACAGAAATACGCGTCCGAAACGGCGGTAATATTACGACGACACTTGGCCATCTTTTAAGAATCCTCTCTTGTGTTCATGGCATCCTTTTAATTTAAGTTTTATCTTTTAAAAGCTCCTCAGACGTAATTATTTAAAAAAAAATATAAATTATATTGGTTTTTAGCTAAATAATCATTTTATATTGTTTTCTTTATGAATTTAGAAGAATCTAGCAAAATATTTTCAGAAAATGTATGATTATCTGTTGTCGCTGTTGATTATGCTCATTTAATTAAGACACATCGACATCAATAATTACTTTGATTGAAATCACTAAGATACTGTAAGGCCGACCGATTTTCGAAAGCGAACATTGGCGACTTAAAACAATTAAAATTCCAAAGCTGAGTCGATACTTACAATCCCTAATTGTCATCAATAATTTGCATAGCATTTGCTTCAACGTCTGAGAAAAACCATACAAAAAATAGAAAAGTTTTCGTAGTCGACTCAAAGCTACGACTTAAATAAATAAAAAGATCATGCCTATTACTTTGATGCTTGGTGTATAAGTGCAGAAAAAAAAGTCAGAGACTTATGCTGCCGTTTTAAGGCAAAAGGGCGTATCTCCAATTTTCGAGTTTTCAGATAAATGCGATTTAGTATTTTTGGATTTCGCACTTTAAAATTGAATGCTTTTCTAAACTTAAAAAATCTATTAATTAATGAAAAATAATGTATTATAATTATTTAGTATTATTATAAATATGCCATAAACTCAATTTTTGATATTTGGCTTTTAACCCCCTTTTCCTTATGACGGCAGTATGAATAAGAACATTTCAAGTGTTCGGCCGTTTACATGCTGATAAAGCAACAATAACGACACCAAGGTGTTTCAGTAATCGAGCTAGGTTTGGTAGTCGATTAAATATTGTATAATATAAATACGAAAACAATTTTTCAATAAACACATTGCGATTTGGTGTCAACCAAAGTATTTCTCTTTCGGCTTCTATGTCTTACAATCCATGAGTCTTCTTTATTGACTTCAAAATCGAAACCTCGAGGGCCGATATTCAGATCTATAACGAGTTCCATCGTAAACGGAAATTTTTTCGAATCCCGAATTAGTTAACATAGAATCCGTTCGTAATGGCAATTTGTATAAGCATTTCCTCTACTATCGATTCTGTGATAGGTTTTTTTCGGGATTGATAACAAGTTTCCGATAACGATGGAATTCGTAATAGGACTGATTATTAGATTTCCGTGATGGGATATTTTTAATATTAAGCAATTTGATTCCGCAGAATATAAAAGGAGTGAATTCGCCAAGCCAAAAATAGTCTGTCCAAGAAATATAGACAGTGTAGGAAAGATAGGACAATTGCCTCTCATTCTGGCTACAGTGGATTGCATAAATCTGTCATTCAATTAAGCTCTCACAGGGTGTTCGTAGTGTTTATTTCAAATGGACTTAAATATGAAAAAATAGTATATAGGGTTACCGTCCTTTTTTTTTAAGATATTTTATTGTTTTATTTATAAAAATTAAAACACATTTATCTTTTTCTACACCACCATGAGGTAAAATAAAAGATAAAAATGATGCACAATTTATCTGATGGCACACTTGTCGAAATCATCTACTTTACTTTCGATACCAAATTTTGTTTCCTTTTTTGGTGGCGAGTTGTGGATTTTGATACTGTTTTCGTTAAGAAGTCTGTAAACGGCTCACTCGTTCACTCACAGAAAAAATATCAGCTACTTGCTTCACAGCTTCTGTTTTATTTTGCAAATCTCTTCGAAGCCAATTCGAACTAATTGGACAAAACTCAAAACCAAAACACCTCTTCAAAAATGTACCAGTTAAAAATACAAATTGCACAAAACTTTTCAAAAAAAACATACTTTTTAAAAATAAAATTTACATAAAAATACTTTACTTCACATTAATTGACCGCCCTCATCGAAAATCTACGCAAATAAATATTCTTCTTTAAAGAAAACAGCATACAATTTTGTAATTACATTTTAACGTATTTTCCAACTCATCAAAAGAAATGCAAAAAATGAAAATACTCCACGATAACACTCATTATTAAGAACTGTTTTTTTTTAAGCAATTCATTGTTCAGTCCACTCCACATTCAGATGTGCGATCAATAGGACGTTGCGCCTGCATCAGATGCAATCAAATGTAGAGGCGGGCAAACACTTTTTGGAGGAGTTCTTTCAACTTAATATGGTGCACAAATATGATTCGCTACTAATTTTGAAAAGCTTCCCCATAAAACGTGTACTATCTATTTTTCTTGGACAGAGTATACCAACTTCGCAGCAATAAAAGAACAAAAAGTTCCGGAAATAAAGTCATCTGACCCATAACCGTTATAAATATTTTGGGGATTTTGAGCGATATACTCAATACCTTTAATTGTACTTTAAAGATGTCAGCACTATCTAGAGCAACGTGGGTAGGTGCCAATCCATTTTGTACACAAGTCCCAAATGCCAAAACTTGTTCAAAACGACAAATTAAATAAAGAAATAAAATGAACGACTGGATCGCATGAACTTGCTTTTGTAGCTAACAACTTTAATGTAGCTAAGCATTGACGCTGTTCAGTAGGTATGTAGGTAGTCTAGTTAACCTATGCAGGTTTAAAACCGATGTAGTTAAGATTACCTTGATTCTAATATTGAATTGTCGAATGGATGATTCAAGGAATTGGTTTTTGAAAAATCAATTTTTCAATAAAAAAACATCGAAACACTTTGTTTTTGAAAATTTGATTATGCAGTCTTATAGCGAATTTCACTCAAATTTCGAATATCTCTTTACAAAATCGAGATTTGATCTTTTCAATTAAACTTTTTCCAGATTGACTGACACATATTTCTAAAAAAAAACACATCTTCATCATCAGATGACAAGGAAGACGAAGCAATTAAAAACTCCACTGAATTTATAAAATAAAAATTATTAACTTCTTCGTGCATTATTTCTTTATTTTTTAGCACTAGTTCACAAGGTTCACAACAAATTTATTACAAAATATTTTCCATTTGACCATTGACAGAAAATACTTTTTACATGTATATGTGCATTCAGATCAAATCTGCCAACCCATCAGATATCCAATCTTTCGTGCTAAGATTTGATTAAGATTAGCTCTTTTTGTTGGAAGGAAACTCTCAAAATTCAAAAAGATGAAATCTTTTGTCGGAAAGAGCAGATATTTTCTTGAATGAAACTCGCTATTATTAACACTTAAAGAGAGCATTTGCATAAAAAAAAATAATTTTAATCGGTCCATCCAATAGTGAGAAAGTCGAAAATATGTAGTGGTTCTATGGGAAGTACTGTTAATAAGTACGCAAAATAAAATATTTTTTAATATTTTATATATGTACAAATTTAAGAATACACACATTTTTTTTCTATTCTTGGAGCCGCTTTTAACATTTGTATGGGAGGTACCGTTAGTTTTTATTGTAGGAATACAGGTTTTTTAAGTATTCAAGACAATAGGTTCGTTCGAGTCGTCAAAAAACCTGGGTTTTTCAGTTATCAAGAAACACCCGGGGGCCATTAAATTTATGTTGCAGAAAAGTAAGTTATGTCACTTAATAATTAAAACTTAAAATATGTTAAATTTAAGTTCTTAGTTCATTTTTTGTGAACCTATACACAGTCCTCAACTTCAAAGCTTTCCATTTTTCATGTCTGTGTCTCAAAATTAATTTGAGTATTGGTTTATTTCCATTTTAAAAATAACAATTTGCATACAAAACGAGAATTCACAACAAAAAAATGCTTCAGATTAGGGACGATGGATAGGCCCATCTATGTTATTGAAACATCGATATTAAACCAAAAAATCGATGATTCAATATCGATGTTGAAGGAAAAATAGGGCAAAACTCGATATTCTCCTCAATATCGCCCATTCCTACCTCAGATCTCATGTGCTTTGATGTTTATTCATTTACCGCAAGTTGCCCCTGCTAAAAACCTAGTTCTATTTCAGGGCGAGTTGAGGGCGACCCTAGGTTTCAAAAAACACGAAATTTGTTTATTAGGGGGACTTTAGGTTTTTCAAAAAACGCTTTAGGTCAACCCTAACGCGACTTCAGGGCTCAACGAACAAACCTAATGTCAAAAAACTCCAAAGTAGGAAGTTTCGAAAAAAATCTTTCAAGCTGTTTTCGAAATTTTGAGTTTTCAAAAAAAAAAGTTTTTTTTTTTATTTCAAAAAAAAATTTTTGCTTGAAAAGCTTTTGCTTTAGTGCTTAGACTTTATAGGAGCGTTGGCATAAAAATTGTTTAGAAAAATCAAAACCATTTTTTTGGTTACTACTAGAGGTACCAAAACTAACAATTTGTTTGCAAAAACAAATACCAAAATTTACATTTTACCTTCATTAATGCACTGATTTCATATTACCGAAAAAACAATATATACCAAATTTGAAGCAAATCTATATAACTGTTTAGGCTGTAGACTCAAAGACAGACAGACAGGTGGAATTGGGGACCCACTTTTTTGGGGTCCTCTAAGATCGAATGTCATGTTTGATTTTTTGCACGAATCCATAACTTCCCTTATAGTAGCGGGTTTTCCAATAAGAGGTGTTATTGGCCTCGTTCGGTGCGCGGCCGATAGGCTATCCAAGATACCTTTGTAGCGGATTTATTTTCGAACGATTCAGGTAGCTTTCTCGTTATGTCAGTTGTATTACATATACATCTGAAGTTTTGAATCAGCTGTTCCTTTAATTTCCAACCGAATCTCAACGAATCCAATAATTTTTGGTTAGCTTGAGATTCGTGTTTGACAACATATGTTTAGTTCATCAGCCGTTTTTCCCTTAGGCGTTACAACAACACCAAGCAATCCGGATCGGTTAGGTTGCGCCACCGAACGAGGCCATTTTGAATAGCCCGCTATTTCGGTAGCTGTCACTTTTGAAGCTGTCATTTTTTGACATTTGACAAGTAGAAACTACGCTATTAATAAAAATGGAACGATACACGCTTCAACAACGCATTGAAATTATTAAAATTCACTATAAAAATGGTGAAAATTTGGCAGAGACGGTTCGTAAAACTAAAACATTTTTGGGTCGTCGTGAAGCACCTTGTCGGACCGCAATACACAAATTGGTGGACAAATTCGAGCTGTTGGGACAAGTTAGTGATGTGAAGAATAAAACCCGTGCACGTCGCTCAAGAACAACTGAGAATATTGCTGTTGTAGCCCAAAGTGTTGAAGAAAACCCAGGTTTGTCCATTCCTCGTCGTTCTTTGGAATTAGGCATTCCACAAACGTCATTACACCGTATTTTGCATAAAGACTTGGGTCTTAAGGCTTATAAAGTTCAGTTAACACAAGAACTCAAGCCGGCTGATCATCAACAACGTCGTGTCTTTGCTGATTGGGTCTTTGAAATGCATGAAAATGAACCGGAATTTCATCGAAAAATCATCTTGACTGAAGAGGCCCATTTCCACCTCGGAGGATACGTCAACAAGCAAAACTGTCGCATCTGGGGCTCGGAAAACCCAAGAGTTATTGTTGAAAAGCCTCTCCATCCTCAACGCGTGACTGTTTGGTGCGGTTTATGGTCCCGCGGGGTCATTGGACCTTACTTTTTCGAAAATGAGGCTGGAGTGACAGTTACGGTCAATGGATTGCGCTATCGAGAGATGATTAATGATTTTTTATGGCCTGAATTGGATGGTATTGATCTGGACAACGTTTACTTTCAACAAGACGGCGCTACGTGCCACACAAGCAATGAAACCATCGATCTTTTACGGGAAAAGTTTCCGGACCGTGTTATCTCTCGAAGAGGTGATCACAATTGGCCACCGAGATCTTGTGATTTAACACCTTGCGACTTCTTCCTTTGGGGCCACGTGAAAGATAAGGTCTACGCCAACAGCCCAGCGTCGATTCAAGACCTCAAAGATGAAATTCGTGAGGCTATCGAGGACATAGGGCAGCCACTTTGCGATTTGGTTATGGAAAATTTCATGAAAAGGATATGGTCCTGTAAGCGTGGTCTTGGCGGCCATTTGGCTGATGTTGTGTTCCATTATTAACGGCATACCTTCCTCTTTATAATGAAATAAACATCCGATCATTTATCTCCAAAAATGCCATTTTTCTTTGAATATCAAAATAACACCTCTTATTGGAAAACCCTTTACCTATAATCGCAGGTAAAAAGGTATACTTTTTAAATAAGACTAGGGTTAGGGTATCAGTGACTGACAACTTAGAGCGAATACCTATTTTACAAAGTGAATATATATCAAAATCGAAATCTTAAAAATTTCTTAAATTTTATGAACCAGTATAATAAGTATAAATATTAAAAAAAAAAAAAAAAAAACAAATAATATTTGATTTTTAATTTTTTTTTAATTAACGACTTAAACATTTAGTTCGATCGGAATAAATGTTTTCCGCGCATATTTTGGGGAACTGGGATTGTTCCTGGACATGGAACTTGACCGGGTATTTCGCAGATGCAATGTCTATCGCAGGCGACACCAAAATTAGCAGGATTGTCCTTTTTTTCGACAAGGCGTGCTTCAGCCTCTAGTTGATCCCTAATCAATAAGAATTTTCGTCAAAAAAAAAGAAGATAAATACAAATAAAAGCAATATGCATCCTTACTGTGACTTGCCAATGACTTTAATGAGATGATTCAAGATTTGTTCATGATTTCTGCTATCAATATCAATCAGCATGTCTCTACCGTCTTGAAAATAACATCGAATGAAAGGCGATGGAGTCATATTTTTGAATGTTACCACTTGTACTTTGGGATTTTTGAACTGTACTTGTGGTATATTCCAGAAAACGAAATCCCTATTTAAAAAAAAAATTGTATGATCTCTGTCTAGTAGTCTTGTGTAACAAGCTTACCTAGCACCAAGATGATGATCACCGTAAGTGTTGTAATTGACACTGAAAATTTTAATTTTGTCATTTAGAACAAGCTTGCCAGCATTTAGATATTGCATGGTCCGACGGACAGGTGCAGCTCCTTTCATGAAAGGCATTTTGCAAGTGTTTTTAATGCAGGGTTTAGACTTTAAATTAAAACGTAAAATGCAACAAGAAGGAAACTTTCTGATAGAAAAGTTAAAAGAAAGTTCTTCCTCGTATGAGGCACCAGATTTGAGTTTTGACAGCTAAAGGTGATTTTTTCCAAGGGATGTGTTCAAGAGATGTCATAAATAGAATTCTAATCTTCGAATGCAATAGTCTGTTCACACTTTTTGTAAGTTAGACGATAAAGTAAAGATTAAATATATAATTTCGACCAACAGCCGATGTATTCCTTCGCATCTTACGATCAGCATCATTGGGCATGATATGGACGCGCCTTTAGATTGAGAAGATATCTTGAGTGGATCATAGAAGTGCGTAGTGAACAGACTCGTGTGGCACGGAGAAAATATAAAAATCTAAGTCGAGTCTCGTTTGTCCTATTTTTCAATGCTTCAAATAACAATATTCAAATTATGTTGCGGTTTCAATGTATTTTGAGGAACTTCTATGCACTTGAAATTGTGTTAACATTGGCTTCACTCAATAGATTTATTTTGACATCCATGAGCCGAATTTGTCTCCTCATATAATTGGAGCGATGTGAGGCAGAATTTTACTAATTTTTTTAAACATTTTTTGGATTCACTGTGTTCTAACTATAGGCGTTTTTCTTTTTTAGTTCAGAGCAGAGTCCGAGTTGTCAAAAAATTTGTTTGTGTTTCTTTTTAACTCAGATCATGCAGAGCTCCAAATCTGTGTTTCTTTTTTCATTCTGAACATGTGTAGATCGCACTCGACGTGATCGAACGTAATTGACTGGCGGTACCTCTCATACAAATGTTAAAAAACCGTTAAGAAAAAAATTTATTTCTCGAAAACGGCTCCAAGAATTTTGATAAAAAAGTGTGTGTTCTTAAATTAGTACAGTTCTCTTTCACGTATAAAAATATTTTTTTTGCGCACTTATTAACGGTACTTCCCATAGAACCACTTTGCATATTTTCGATTTTCTCAATATTGGATGAACCGATTAAAATATTTTTTTTATCAAAATGCTCCCTAAAAGTGTTAATAAAACTACATAGGAAAATTTTCAAAAAAAAACGTTTTTCGATTTTTAAAAAATAAATAAAACATTTTTTTTTTGAAAAATCGATTTCCAAAGAATTTTTTGAAATTTGAATTTTATATACATATATATTAATAATATCTTCAAAATGGCGTTTTAATTTTTTTTTTCTAAAAATGTTTTCAAAATTTTATACATAAAAAATTAATTTATTAAAAAACCTCTCCAACGATTTTTGATTTTTTTATATATTCTTATTTATCCATGAATTCAAATTGCATCTTTGTTTTCCACTAAACTATAACGACTAAGCAATATAAAAACATTTAATTATGTGTATTATCCATTTATTTGTACCTTATTATTATTCTCTTTTTATGAATTTTTGCGTACGTCACTTAATACAAAATATATACAATGTACGCCCTCATAGATTTACTCTCCTAACTTACATAATTAGAATCCATAACTTAGATTTAAATATACATTCGTAGGTAGGTACCTATGTAACTATTCCTTGAATCATCCATTCGACAATTCATTATGATAAGAATCAAGGTAATCTTACCTACATAGGCTTTAAACCAACATAGGATAACTACACCTCAGTAACTAAACCTCAATGGTTAGCTACATTAAAGTTGTTAGCTAAAAGAGCAAGTTCGTGTGATCCAGTTGTGTACTTTATTTTTATAGGAATAGAACTTAACTTAAAGAGTGTTAAAGAAATTGCACCAAACTGTCAATCGAAAACGACATAAATTTCAAAACAATTTTGTCAACTATGTGCTCGGCCTTAACTTCGAAAATATATTTACCAAACCACGACTACCTTCACACAATTCATCGTCAGAAATTGTTGCCTGTCATTTTCAGCTTTGTGTGTGAGCCGCTTTTCCACAAGATCGAAAGGAGAGAAGAAAAATAGTAAAATCATCATTTTCCCAAAATATATGTGCATTTTCATCTCGAAAATATCTCCTTTATCTTGTTGTGCATTTAAATTAGCAATTAATTCCCATTTAAATAATAATGCCTTCTGCCGAAGTTACAGTAAATAAGGTCATTGTGCATCCCTTGGTGTTGCTCAGTGTGGTTGACCATTTTAATCGAATGGGAAAAATTGGCAATCAGAAGCGCGTTGTAGGAGTACTCCTTGGTTGCTGGCGATCGAAAGGTGTCCTTGATGTTTCGAACAGTTTTGCTGGTGAGTTTAAATAGATTTTTATTTAAGAGATTCCCTTTAATTTCGCCTTAACGACGACTTTGATTCCAGTTCCCTTTGATGAGGACGACAAAGACAAATCCGTTTGGTTCCTAGATCATGACTATCTAGAGAACATGTATGGCATGTTCAAGAAGGTTAACGCCCGCGAAAGAGTCGTTGGTTGGTATCACACCGGACCCAAACTGCATCAGAACGATATTGCTATCAACGAACTGGTCCGCCGATACTGTCCAAATTCTGTTTTGGTCATTATCGATGCCAAACCAAAAGATCTCGGCCTTCCCACTGAAGCATATATCGCAGTCGAGGAGGTGCATGATGACGGGACACCAACAAGCAAAACATTCGAACATGTCCCCAGTGAAATTGGGGCCGAGGAAGCAGAGGAAGTTGGTGTGGAGCACCTTCTTCGTGACATCAAGGACACAACTGTTGGCAGCCTCTCACAAAAAATCACCAACCAACTGCAAGGTCTGAAAGGTCTCAATGCCCAATTGAAGGATATCAAGAACTACCTGCAGAAAGTTGGCGACGGCAAACTTCCCATAAATCATCAGATTGTATATCAGCTGCAGGATATTTTCAACCTACTGCCCGACATCACATCGGATCAGTTCACAGAAACGATGTATGTGAAAACAAACGATCAGATGTTGGTCGTCTATTTGGCTTCTATGGTGCGTTCTATAATTGCTCTGCATAATTTGATCAACAACAAGCTGACGAACCGCGATGCCGAAGAGGGCAAGAAAGAAGAAGGCAAAGACAAGAAGGACAAAGATAACAAAGATGCCAAGGACAAGGACAAAAAAGAGGAAAAAACCGACAAAAGTAAGGATGAGAAGGCCAAGAAGTAAGCAGAGAATATTAGATCTTTTTCGTCGGTTTATAAGAGAATTTTGTTTTTATTTTTTATTCTCCGATCCCTGATGCCCTAGCCTAATGGTATTTTTCTTTTTTTTTTTTAATATCGATCTGAATAAATTATAATACAAAATTAACACTTGTCCCGTTAAGAATTAACTAAAATAATAAAATTATTACGCTAAACATAACTACAAAGATTTTATTTGTTTTATTTTTTAAATTGTAGCTAAAAACAACTACTACTGAAAATAAATTGTCTGCTACAATCATTAGGTTTGAAATCCAGACTTTTTTGGGCAGAAATTGACAGCTTATAAAATTTTGAAGAGTGGGGACGAAATTCTCTTATTAGGTCTGATCCAGACTTTTTTTGGGCAGAAATTGGCAGATTGTCAAAACTTGAAGAGTGGGGATAAAATTCTCTCATTGAGAAATAAAGTCCGAAAAAGTCTGGAACAGCTTGAGGACAATTTTCTGCCAATTTTTAAACGTCAACACATCATTTGTTTTAATTTGATAGTGTAGATTTTTAACGTGTTTTTTATTTTAATAAATTAAAGGTTTTATTTAATTAACTCAAATACAAATTATTTATTTATTGCTTAATTTATTTTGTGCAACAAATATTTTCTCACACCATGAAAAACGAAACGTTTTTTCGGTTATGACAGATTTAAAATTGTAAATTTTCTGCCCACAAATTGCTGCCTACAAAAAAGTATTTAGCAGAAATTGTCAGGAAGGGGAAATATTTTACTGTCTCAAGAGCGCTTTCTTCTGCCTAGCTACTAAATTTGTAAGTCTGGAACAGGAAGTGGCAGAAACTGGTGCCAATTTGTGCCATTTGGCAGAGTGTAGATCAGACCTATTTTCACCAATAAATAGATATGTGTGTTGTATAGCTGACAGAAGTGTTTGCCAGAATTTATTTAATGGGTTAGTTAAAATCAAATAAAAAGGAATACACACATATAACCAAATTAATAAACATGCACTAGGCAAGGTTTAGAAGTTATTCCTTGGACTAAGAGTGAAATGCTATTAATAAAACAGAATGCCTGGTATTTGACATTTACAAACTGTCCTCCGCTAGACCTTCGAAGTTGGTGGTTTATTGAAGTCAAGGATTGACATTAAGGGCAAAATGTACACGGACATGGAATGAGATAAATTTGGTACTTATTGTTGTATATTTTGTTCGGGGATTTTCGATTTTTTATTAATGGAAAATTTTATTTCGCAGACCAGCTTTTATTCTATGGTTTAGTAAAGTCATGGACTAGCGGCGGACTAAGCATTTTTTTATTAATATGGCTGCTAAAATTTAAGCAGACACTGAACCTGTGCAGAATAAAAATTCAATATTATAATGAAATAAGAGCTTGAAGTCATTCATATTTCAAACTCCAGCATTAAAACTACTAGTAGAATTTATTACTGATAGAATTTGTGGACCGCACGTTAGTGTATATCACCTTTCTTACAAATGCATGTTTAGAAAATATTGAAATGTATTTTTAAACATATTGAAAAACTTCTTCAGAACCTCTATATAAAAACGTCTTTAAAGGTTAACCCCAAAAACTTATATTTTATAGAATTACATTTAATTTTCAATTCCAGACCATTGGAATCTCCCTTCCTGATCGTGTACGAACTACTCACAATGTTCAAAATAAATTTTGTTCAATACGAAATTTTGGAAATTCGTACAAGTCGACTGTCTTAATCGCAGATTGTGACTATTCGTGCTTATACGGCCTCATCGCAATCATAACAAAATAACTTCTTATCGTAACTAAAGCTCAGTCATTTTATATGAACTCTACTTGAGATGGAAATGAGTGAGTAATTTTCTACAAAATGTGATATAGAAACCTCGTCAAAATGTACCAAGAAAACCTTGTCAAACCTTAATAGTACCACCAATTTTCCCTCAGGAAATGGTCATTAGAAACTTCGGCTTCCAAAATCAAATTAAGTGGCAACCCGGTATAAGGGAAATTCAGGAGTGTTAGAATATATAGTTTCTATCACACTAAAGCTTTTAGTGGGAAAATGATCGAATAATTGGCACAAGATCGCTAAATACGATATTAAAGGGCAACAGGAAGAAGACCATCTCTATTAAATTAAATAGAAAATTGTATGAAATATTAAAAAAAAGGAATCAACCGTAGAATTAAGGAAGAAATAGGAATTCTGGCATACAATTAACACAAACAAATATTTTTTTTAAAACTTGTTAAACAAACTTGCTCTCATCTTAACTTAGCGATGTTCTCCTAAACTAGATTTACACACAGAAATCTATATGTATATTATGTACAACAAGCTGATACCTAAAAGCCTTTAAAAATGGTACTCAAATAGCCCTTAAAAATAGTACTGAGTACTCAAAGAGTTATGACTACCCTTAAGATACTTAAACGAAGTGCGAGCGATTAGGAGAATGGGATAGGGTTAAATAGGAGATGTCGAAATGCATTGGTTTTAAATGTTTAATATGGTAATGAGAAGGGGAAAATTCGGTCGGGTAAAGCATTCGACATTCGTAAAGTTTGGGTTCAAGAGTAAACTGATGGGCATTTCTAGAAGTGCGAGTATTATAGTTGAGTAGTTTGAGGGAAAATTTTAGTTGGCTATTTCGTTAGAGCACTATCTATAAAAATACCGTTAGACCAATCAAAGGCGTGAAGCACTGCGAAGGTGTTCGAGAGGTGCAATTGTTTCTGTTATTCTCAATCAACTATCATTTTTAAAGCTCTTTTTTAGATTCCGTCCGGGAGAATAATTTTGTAAGTGGTATCACAAGTGCCCAACTCTATGTCTAAGGTCTAAGCGTGAGTTTTGAGAGCACGTGACCAGATATGGCATTTGCACTTGGACAAATGTAGGCTCTCTATAGATAACAGTCAGATCCAGCATGGATTCTTATCAATTAGCATAACAATAAAATTGACCACTATCATGGAATATTTTGATGGAAAATAAAAAAAAACTTCCCATACCGGGAATCGAACCCGGGCCTTCTGGGTGAAAGCCAGATATCCTAGCCACTAGACCATATGGGATATACAAATTAGTGATGGTTTACATTAAATAAGAATTTCTTACAGAACACGCTTAAAACTTAAGGTTGCAAATTTTTAGTACCTAGGACTAGGTATGTACTAATAGGTATCTATAATCTAACATAATGGTTCAATCGAGAAACGCTATTTATTAAAATATTGTGCTTACGTATAGATATACCTAAATCTATCTGCATTTGCTAGCGTGAAACATTCTAATGCGAATGTTTCTTAGGCCCTTTTGCTGATACGCATCAACTTAGGTCGCTTATGGGCTTATGTAGAACATAAATGCTTCTCTAGAACATAAATGCTTAAGGTAAGTATCATCAAACGGGACGGGAAACCTAGAAAATCATTAGCTACCTACTAATTTGTTACGTTGTTTTAAGTGGCTAGATTTTCTTTTATAGAAATGAAGAAGAAATTTTATAATCACAAAAAGATTGCTAACGATTGGATGCACTAAACTACACTTTAAATAAATACAATGCATAGGCATACCTTTCTATTTAGGAAGAGATGTAGATACCTACAATGGGATAGTCATAATGCTCCCCATGGGAACCCAAAATATCTCTAATGAATTCAAATTTGATTCCGTTCAAACAAGAGCTTTAGTTTAGAAGTCTAAGCTCCAGACAAAACTACTCCTGCCATCTTTGGGCACAAAAGACGTGGAACAGGTGGTACCTATCAGTCAGTATGGGAATTCCTGACAATATGACCATAAGCGTCCAGTGCAATGCAAATACTGATTGATATTAGCATCAATGAAATGCATCCGCGCACCGGATTCCTTTGCTCTCAGATAGTTCGACTGCACCGGTAACAAGATTGTCACTTCAAGTCAGAGCAAACCTATACGGGACAATGGATATTGAATATAAGAACTCTCCACTTACTATTATGAAGGTATACTAGAAGGTAGATTTGTGGGCAAGGTAAATATATGTATGGTTTGCTGACACCTACCTAATTATGTGCATACCTATTCTTTTCGTAACAAAAATAACCTAGCAGCGAAGGAGTACATACTGTATATATGTATATATCATAATAGTACATGTTTATTACATTTTATACTAGATTTTTACAAGTTGTAGGTATAATCGCAAATAACTTACCGAAATATCCCATTTATATATCATTAATCTAAAATATTATCGAGCTCACTAATAACGGCACTTTTGAGATCACTCGCGAACAAAGAATCTACCATTTCATTAAACAAATTTACTTTGTATTTTGACAAATTCACTATATTTTATCTAATTCTACATACACACACTTTGTTAACAACATAAAAAACACAAAAACAATAATACTTTATCGAAAAATACGAATTAAATATTTTATTAAAATAAATTTACGGGAGCGATACCGGAATGAACTTGAACAATTACCCAAATGAGCTTTTATTTTTAAAGCCACACTTAAGTGACACCTAGGTGTGGTGGCGTTTGGTAGCTTCGTGTATATGGTGAAAAGTATGCAACATTAATTTATAATGGTTGGGTTCTGTGATTATTGCACAGCGGGTTCTTTCGTTTTTGAGTATTTAATTTAAATGGCAGTTAAGATATTTTCGTATATCTTTTTCTCAAAAATACTGCAAGAGCTTTAATTAAATGTCGTACTTGCGAATATTGTTTAAGCTATTTATAATAATTTTCACTAAATAAATCACGAAGAAAATGTCTGAGAATAGAATAATTTAAGTTTATATCAGTCTTTTTAGGCTGAATTAACACAGCTAATAGCAAAATATCATTGTTTGTCCAATTTGAACCATATCCTATTTTATGACAAAAAAATTGTTCAAATTCTTAGATAAAATTGCATCTTATTAAGGTAGATTCACCATAGGTTTCTTTTACCTTTTGAGTCACGATCTCTGGAGGCCCAATTCCACAAGCATGAGTTTATGTATGATACACCGAACATTATGGGCACATCACATAAACACTACGATATAAAATGCGATTCAGCAAAGGGCATAATTAATTTTTTTTTGACAGCTAATGTGCACACAGACAAATTTATTCACTCTTATTTATAAAAAAAACACATGTTACTAAGTTTTTTGTTTAAAAAGTTTTCTTGGTCATAAAAATTAAATAATTAGAATTAATTAAAATAGTTTTTAGGTCGAAAGACATTAGTATTAAGAGATATAGTTTAGTTTAGAGCGCCCGTAAAGGGCCAGTAAATTAGTTGTAATTTAATGATAATTATGCTAGTTTTAAACATTTTTGTCTAGCTTTAAGATAGTTATAAGTTAAGATTAAATAAAAATGAATAATAAAAAAAAAAAAAAAATCACTCTTATTTTGAACGTAAATAAGTGTGATTCACGCTTGCAGAATTGGATTGATACAACAAATTTGACTCCCATTAAAGGGCTGTAACAATCGTAGTATAACAGTATAATAAAGAGCAAAAATTTTGGGATATAACAAGTATGTACCTCCTTTATAAGCAGAATCGAGTTAAATTGTGGTTGGATTTTTGACTTAGGTTCTTCAATAATATTTCTCACTTATGGGGGTTTTCATTGGTAAATTCTGAATATGGTGCAAATTTTGATATTTTTTCTAATGAATGGAACGCAATTTATATTGATTTTTATTGTTATTGCATTGACATGTATTCGTGTCTGTAAAACTGGTAGTTCTCAAACTGAATACTTCCAATTGTACTAGGGTTAATAAGTATTTGTGAAACAAGGGTGGATTGCTACGGATCTGCGAATTTGATTCATAATCAAATTTTTGTTTGCCAATAAAAGGATTTAACTTTCAAAATCCTTTTTTTGGCAGATTTGTATAAAAAGAAGTACACTAGAGGCACAATCTTTCAAAAGTCCGTCCAATTACTCGCTTACGCTGACGACATTGACATAATCGGACGAACAAAGCGTGATGTCAGTGGTGAGCCAAGAAGATGGGCTTAACAGTGAACGGAAGCAAAACAAAATATATGCTGTCAACAAGAAAGGACACCCAGCACCGGCGTCTCGGACAGAACGTCACTATAGACAGCTATAATTTTGAAGTGGTCAGAGGCTTTGTATACCTAGAATCCGCTATAAACTCAGCGAATGATACAGTGATGAGATCAAACACAGAATTACTCTTGCCAATCGCTGTTTCTTTGTGCTAAGAAGGCAATTGAGAAGCAAAGCCCTCTCTCGAGCAACTAAACTGTCCATATATAAAACGCTCATCATCCCAGTCCTGATGTATGGTACAGAGCCATAGACAATGTTAACGGTGTATGAGAACGCGTTAGGTTGTTTTGAGAGGAAAATTCTCCGGGTGATTTTGGGCCCCGTCTGCATAGATGGGGAATGGAGAAGACGATACAACAACGAACTATACGGGCTGTACAGCGACACCGACCTAGTCACAAAATTGAAAAGCCAACGACTGAGATGGCTGGGTCACCTAGAGCGAAAGGACACCAATGCTCCGGCCCGGAAAGTCTTTGAATCCTGCCCCGTGGGACAGCGCAGAAGAGGTGGACAGCGTAAAAGGTGGCGCACGCAAGTGGAAGAGGATCTCAACCAACTTGGGGTGCGAAACTGGAGACAGATAGCTAGATACCGAGCCGACTGGAAGAAGCTTGTTGGTTGAGGCCCTGGTCCACCCCGGACTGTAGCGCCACCTTAAGTAAGTAAGTAACAAATTTGACTAGTATAGAAAGAAGTATTGAATTCTTGTACCAAATGGAAATCCCTAATAGACTGCATTTACATCATGCAATTTCACCTAGCCATTTTTAGGATCGATGATGGATGATTGTTGTAGTAAAATTGATTAGGTTGAAAAATTACAGAGTTATCGCCCTTTCTTTCTTGTGATTTTCCCTATGGTAAGGATGAGCTAAAGGAGCTCAAAACAGAAATAAGGAATTAAAAATCGTTCTCATATAAGAGCAATTAACGAGACTAATACCCGGTTAACTAACAATATAACTAGATCTTTATAGTTATGGACTATGGTCGGATTTACCACCAATGTTTGTTGGTGCTTGAGTTGAGTAATCTATTTGGAGTTAAGTTGAAAAGATGTTGATGTTGTTCAGTGTTCACCTTGTAGGTACCAATGCCCATTATTCAAACATCTCAGCCGTTCATGTTTATTGTTTCATTACTTTCGAAAGTAAAACTTGCCCAATTCATAAGAACCACAAAAATGCTCCTCCACCAAAAGTGGACAATTTTGACTAGGTGTACCTTTGAGATCTCAATTTTTTAAAGTGCATATATGTGTTTGATTAAAATAGGATGCATATTTGATTTGAAGAGTGTACGTTTTTGAATTTTCAATATTTCGAAAAATGATGCAAGATATTTTTGAAGTTCAGTTTTTAAATGTACATATACATTTATGTATGTAATTAAATACTAAAAATTTTATACATTAAACATTCGTTCTCTTAAGTCCAATTCTTTTGGGTAAGATGGCGTTCCATTTTTTTTAAATAATATTTTTAAATACATATATGTCTGTAAGGCCTGAGACCTTTTAAATGCAACCTAAATTGCACGGCATAAGTTAGAAAGAACAGAAAGGTTATTCATTTAATTGAGTTTCATAATTAATATTCATATTAATAAGGTTAAAGCATATTAAAAGTTAATGTGAAATATATTTGAATATAATATACTAGAAATTTATTGATTTAAATGGAAACTTAATTGAATTCTACGAATATTATTAATGATAAGTTAGATGTTTGCTACACAATCACGCCTCAAGGACTGAAAGGATTTCGATAAAATTCCAGGAGGACTGGATTTCCACAGAGATTAATTTTTATCTTAAAAAAATAACTGGTTTTTCCGCTTTCATGACTTAGCGACTGAACGGATTTTAATTAAATTTTGTAGGTAGATGATGGATATATAGATGATGTGGAAAAGCAGAGTTTTGTTTAAGGTCGATATTGATTTCGCTTTAATTTAGCTTTTGAAATATGAAATTCGGGTTTTTTTAGCTTAAAATTAAAGGTTGAAAAAAACGTCATCACCACTTTTGCTTTGTATAACAGTTATAATAGTTCTTATAAAATCTGTTTAAATTTTTAGTGGACTTGTTTTTGTATTTTTAATTGAAATAGTTTTTAACAGTTTTAATTTTTAAGAATTCTTAAATGTTCCCTTTTTCAGTATTACAAAGTGGCAGCCATTTTTACTCGTGATGTAAGTCTAACATAAATATGCTCGGCTACACGAAAAGTTGTTTTCGGCTTACATTTTATTTCTGCTTCAATGTCTTGAAAACGTTTATTTTCTTAACCCGAATGAATTTATACATCTAAGGCTTAAGCTATTGATAATGGCCATCGTTATTAAGTCATAAACACTGTCAACATATAATCGGTCATCGCGCAGACTCTTTGACGTCACCACAAAATTTATATTAACTCTCTCACCACTTCGTCAATGCTTTGATTGAAAAATTGGTGTACACAGGTGTTAACGTTCTGGTCAATACACTTACAACATTTTCCGTCGACAATCACAAAAGTAAAAAAATAAACATACAAAATCCATCAGATGCTTAATCTATCAATATCCATTCTTTTAAGCTAAATTCTCTTAAGAACACACTCATCCTAAAAACATTAATTAAACCCAATTAACAGACAAATTTTAACGGTTTCACACTCATGTCAATAACATCCGGTGTTAATTTGGCTCTATTTACTCATCTGACTTCTCACAAAAGAACCAACAAAAATATCACAAGTTAATGACAAATTTATATACCTACAAGCGAACAGTTTTTTTTAATTTTAACTTGAGCCAATTATTAGCGGCCCCAAAAAGTCACCCTAATTAAGCCTTCAGCTTCTTACCGAAACCGAACTTATTAGGTTATGTCCCTTTTAATTCAGACTCTCGGGGGCCTCAAGTCATATTTTTTCAAGATCTACTCGATCTTGAAAAAATAAAAAACTCGAATGCATTATATGCGATGAAGTGAAGCGATCAAAACATAAGTGCGTCTTCAACTGGACGAAAAAAAAAACAAGACCTACAACACCTTCGCCTTCAAGTTTATTGCGAGCCGAGTCTGAGTTTTACCGCATGTAAACAAGACAATAGAGTAGGTAATCGGCCAAAAACCTGACCGAACAAACTCACTGCGGTGATGTCTTCCAACATAGTCAATCATCATCTTGCCGATCGTCATCATAATAAGTAATTGGAAGCGATATCTAGTCGACCAGGTGAGAGCCACTTTGTATTCTGTATACCCACCTGCGGTTATTATTATTTGCTTGATTATGTTTAAGCACTTTTCGATTCATTTAATTCGATGAGAGAGGAGACTTTAATGGAAGAGGACTATGCGTAGATGAGAGGGTGCAGGTTATGGAGGAATGGGTAAAATCGTCAGTCCATCCATTGCTACCCATATAAAGATTATTGTGCGTTCTGACGCAGAGGCAGTTGAAGCCTTACCACGCGGGAGTAAACACTCCTTCCACCTTCAAAATCGCACTACAGAAAGAAAAAGAGTGCGAATTTACATAGGTACCTACTCGAGATGTACAAGCTTCGGGTGTTAGAATTTATGTGCGTGTTCTTGTGCGTGCTTGTCAATACGGTTCAGTGCCAACTTCTTCCGACATTTGGCATACCAAAGTTCCCATCTGATGGACACAACTTCAATAAAAACGATCTTGAAGATGGCAGACTATTACTGACTCCGTACATCGAAGCTGGCCTACAGTCGACCGCCAGGAAATTGGCCAAAGTCGACAGGAGCTTATTTCTTAACACGACAAGTTATGCTGGTTGGTTGGTGTTTGCCTGTGGCCTGTGGGCTGTAGCTTAGTGCGAAATTCATGGTCATAACTTTCACTCATTTTGCTTTGTCATTATGTTAAGGCTATCTGACAGTTGATGAGGAACGGGATTCGAATTTATTCTTCTGGTTCTTCCCAGCCGAAGGGTCTCAGCGATTATTGACGTCGAGCGGCGAAAACGACCTCGACGACGAGACGGATGTGGGCGAGACAGAGGACACTGACTTCGATCATGAATATCTGAAGAAGCTTTCAGCTAATGAGACCATCAACTTTGGAGGTGACGACGGAAAACCTGTTGTTCTATGGCTGCAGGGCGGCCCAGGAATATCATCATTAATGGCGTTATTCACAGAAAATGGACCTTTCTTTTTGGATGGCATGCAATTGAAAGGTTTGTTACATTTGCAAATAATAAATGCTCTTACATCAGATTGTGGACTATTCTCGTAATTTATGTATGTAGATAATCCTTATTCGTGGCATAAGAAATATCACATGCTGTATATTGATAATCCAGTCGGGACGGGATTTAGTTTTACTGGCTCGGATGGATATTGTGAAACTATATCAGCAGTGGCTCGGCACATGTATATTGGGTTAGTGCAATTTTTCAAATTGTTTCCATCTCTGCAGACGAATAGTTTCTACATTACGGGCGAGTCATTTGCGGGGAAATACATCCCTGCAATAGCGGACGTGATTTATGAACAGAATGGAATTCCGCAGAATTATTTGAAGATAAACTTAAAGGTGAGTTGAGTGATTATATTAAAGACTAAACATCAATTGTGAGTGGGTTGACAAGGAATATACATATGTTCATCATTTTATTTTTTGTATTTTGCAAATAAGAAAAAATAACTAATTAATTTGGATTATCGTTAATGATAGCTTACTCTAAATCCTTTCTATTTTCGTAGATAAATATTTATTGTGTATTTAAATATTAGCCAATGAGTTATTATGGATTAGATTTTTTTCTTGAGGAGGAATTCGATTTTTTTGTTTTATCTTATATTTAATGGATAGTTCGAAAACAGCGGCTGTAATAAAAATGCGTTTCCCCTTTTGGGCAAAGAAATCAGTAAAATGTTGGCCTTTAAAACAGTTTGCGTATTTCCGTAATGGTCGTACAAATAATACTATATGTTCAAAAATTAATAAAAACTACTAAACTTTAAATTTTAAACGAATTTCAAATTCGTACCGATCACAGATCGATTTTATTTCGTTTTAAGAAACTTGCGAAAAATAGAGTGCATGCAAAATCGATTAACCAAACAGCAAGACATTTTTTACAACCTGGCCAATCAGAAACCAGAAACCAGAAACTTGACTAGCTTTCAAGTCGACTGAGTCTTCTAAAAGTGGCCATTTTTTTGACAGCATAAAATCGATTTTGCTTAGAAATAATTCGGTTGTGTTCAGAATAAAATCTCGAATTAATTAACAAAATCAATTTTACGTTCGTGGCTAGTGTAAATGCCAAGTGCGTTCTGTCATTCTGACAACCTGTTAAAAGAGAAACACTAATATAGCTTTGTTCTCGTTCTGTGTGCACTTAAATTCACAGACTCTCTCATTCTTTCAATAGTGGGTTTAAAATATCTCACAAAAAAAACTAAAGCATTTAACATATTTTTTTTTTCGAAAACAGGATTTTTTTAAGTACTTAAAATATACATAAAAGTAAGTAAGTGCGAACCAGTCGTCCAATATATTTTTAATGTTGGCAGAAAGATGGTATGGAAAACAGAAAAGTTGCCGGAAAGTGGAAAAATTAGGGAAAATCTCAGTGTTTTTTTTTATATAATTTTTGTATGAACTTTAAACTATTAAGCTAGGTGAATTCGATGACTGATTACATTGGCCGTTTAATTCTCGAACCATTGCCGAGATTTAGATATTTCATCTACTGAAGTGAGCTGACTCTCCTTACTCGCCGACTCATTTCACTTTCCACCAAAAATTGAACCAGCTATTTAAATGAAATGAGTAAGTTCGAATTTAGTTTCGAACATTTAAATGTTATAAAGCAACATACAATCAGATTGTAGGTAGCTCCAATGCAAAAAACCAAAACAAGAAAATATTCAAAAAAATTTGTAAGTTTTTAATTTTGCATAAATACCTACATTGTTATTTATATGATTTTAAGAAATTATTTCACATTATGTTTTCCATATTTTTACAAAGCAACAAAGATAAAGGGTTCTTTTGGCCTTCCTGTTGTACTGTACGTGAATAGGTGTGAAACAATTTCTTTGAGAAAAAAACGCATACTTAACCCACAATTTGAATTCACTACCACATACACCATGTCACTGCTGAAACGTCTGGCGAGTAATCCGACATTTCATTTCACTCACTCACTCGCTCACTTTTACTATAGCTAAATCAATTTTCAATGGAAAGTGTCTCATCTCACTCTGTCACTGCGCTTTCAAATTAGCTGAATCTCGGTGCATGAATATAAGTTACTCTTATTCATTTTTTTTGTCATGTTTCTGCAAATTTGACATAGTATTAGCTATAGGGCAAGTTTTTCATGTGTTAAAAAATTGAACTCGAGATATTAATCAAACTGTAATTCAGTCAGTCTGTCTGTTTTTAGATCGCTCTACAGCCTAATCGGCTGAATCGATTTACTTCAAACTTGGTACTCAAGTGTTTTAGGTGCCCTATTTTAGCTTCAATAATAACGGTACCTGCCATAAAAAGTCATGGAGCAAAAATGGTATATCTCAATTGGCTCGAAAACGGCTCCAACGATTTTTATTTAAACAAAATTCAGTACAAAATAGTCTGCATTTTGGTTAATACAAACATTTAATTGAAATGTTATTAACAGCACCTGCCATACAAACATTTTCGATGTTCGGCTTACTTTCTCGAAAGGCTTAACGGATTTCGATCAAATTTTTTATACAGAAGATTTTTCAAATTCTAAATATTGCATACCAAAATGTTCGATAAATATTTAATAAGCAGTATCTCCTTTTCAGCATTTTTAGGCCCTAGTCTAACCGACTAACTTTTCCAAATGAAGCAAAATAACGTGGTCTTACATATTTTAAGAAATCAAGCTGCAAACCTAATATGAAAAAAGTGTTGCCACAGTAGCGCATTCAAACGATCATTGGGAATGTGGTGTTCTACCACGCAAAACTCATTGACATTTCGAAAATAAAACTAATTCCAACTTGCGGCATGGCGGTATGGCGGATGGGCTTATAAAAAGTCGAGATCGTAGCTTATCAATTTAGATTTTGTCTACATAATTGAAATACTTCGAACGATCCTCTCCGCGGAATTGGATATTCTATTCTAACGGGTTTGTTTTCTTCGACGTTTGGTTTTCAATCAATATTTGGCAATACTTTTTTGGGAGTTGGTCTTTTTGAGAGCTGTCACTTGATTTATGCTCAGTTTGGTTTGCCTGACTCCTGAACAACGTTCGCAAATTTAAATAAATCTTAAATTTACTAAAAAAATAATTTCCAAACAAGATGGCCATCGATCCCAATTTTCACAAGAATATATAACATGAAATTATATGCGTTTTATTTCTTCTTGAAAATCACACGTCTAAGAAAAAACACCCGTTATTTAACACCTCTCTTATCGAGAGACTTTAAACACAGCAACTCGACTACTCACAGTTTATCAATAAGGGCATACGTCACACCATCATTTTGAACTTAATTAGATCACCTCCAAAATACATCGCCTATAAACTAGATCGCACAATTGTATTTTGATAAAGAATTTCAAAGGCTTCATCCCAAACAGAACCTTCTGGGAGAATATTTTATTCTTTAAAGATAAATCGCTATTTTTTTTTATAAAAAAAACTAATGAAGTTTTGGTTGAAGCATTTACTCAAACGACTATTATTTAAGCCTCTAAATTTCGTCTTCGAAATCATTGTTGCAAGTACCAGGTGAAACTCTTGACGATTCAAGAAGTCTTGTCTTATTGGAAGGAAAACCTGATATCAGCTTTTGATATTTCATATAGTCGAGTTGATATCCAAATCTGTTCTGTATCTGTATCTATAAATTCCATAACTCCCCTTAATTGCCCGATTATCTCTTATGACGATAGCGGAGCAGTTCAATATTCAACTGTGTGAGTCACATTCCTGATGTAAATTGTGTAGCTGAAGAACTTGACAAATTGGAACAACATTACACATGGTTTGACATACGATTTTATTCTCACTTAACTTTCGCAGAAGTAAGTGAATTCCTCACCTTCCTTACAGTTCCTTTATCCCAAAAAAATTGCACCCTATTTAAGAAATTACTTCGTCATGATCGTAGTGAAAAAATATACTGTATTTGTACATTTAAAAACCAATATCAATTTTTGCGAGTCTCATGGTGCCTCTGAATATATGGTTTTGTATACAAATCTATTTCCGATATTAAATTTCTCTTTCCAGGGACTGGCTCTCGGGAATGCCTTTTCAGATCCTTACAACATGGTGGACTACTCAGACTTTGTGTACCAATTGGGTTTGATAGGTCGAAGGGGTTATCAAGAAATGAAATTAACTGAGAGCCTTATTCGAGCTTACATTGATCAACCAAAGTTGGCTAAAGCTGTAAGAAAACCAAGTTACTAACATCTAGAATTTATTTTGTATATTAGTTTCATATTTTCTACAGTATTGGGATTCGACACTGCATCTTTTCACTGTTCATAGTAATTACAGTAATTTGTATAATATTCAAGAACCCGATTCAATGGATCTCTTTCCCTATAAAGCCTTCATTGACCAACCCCAAGTAAGTGCATTTATTTTCGATATTGTCTTCCTGATATGTAGTAAGTTTTTTTTATAAAGGTTCGAGAGGCTCTACACGTTGGTGGTCATCCATTTTCTGGCCCAAATACAGTCTACACTCATCTCATTAACGATTTCATGACAACAGCAATGCACTGGACCGAACGCCTACTTGATGCCGGCCTTCGTATTATGTACTACAGTGGTAATTGGGACATCATTGTGGCATACCCTTTATCAGAAAATGCCTACTACAAAATGCAATGGAGTGGTTCGGAGGAATACAAATCAGCAGCACGTCGACCATTCAAAGTGAATGGAAAGCTTTATGGCTACGTAACTAAGGCCAGAAACTTCTATGAGGTTTCAATGCTAAATTCAGGACACATGGTGCCAACAGATCAACCAATCGCATGTTTGACGTTGATTGATAGATTTTTTACAAACAAGTTGTAGTGAAGATGAATGGAATAAAAAATAAGTAGCAAACGATATGAAACACGTGCTGATTTTTTGTTTGTTTTTGTCTGAAGGACTGCAGGTATCTATATCTTTTAAGTTCAGTCATTGTCCTACGGGATAGGGTGGATAGGGGTAGGGAATACAATACTTTGTTGATATAATCAGCGCAAAACCCACCAGTTGATTGTGCTATCATTGTATCTTTTACTACCACAAATGCAATTCTAAGGACATGCGTAAAGGAGCACTCTTTTACATCAGCTGTGTCGAAAAAAATCTGTCAAAAACGTGAATTCTATCATGGAGGTGATATCTTGCAAGAAATTGTGCTTTTAAAATAATATAATTTGGTTTATTTATTGTTCGGAATAAGGTTACTCGCTTGATTTTCGAAATTTGTAAGTTTGGATGAAGTTGGTGTAAAGTTTTGTGTTGAATTTAAGTTAAAGACATCCGAAAACCCTAAAAATATGTTTGCCAGGGAATACATTCCTTCATATTGCGACTTCAGAAATATTTCCACAAAACTTTATTTTTCTCATAAGAATCAAAATTTGTTTTAAAAGAATTCGCAGCAATATTTTAAAAAGTTTATTAAATCTGAAAGATAAAAATATATTTAATGTGTTTTTATAGTCAATTCAAATTATTTAAAATAGACTCCTGATAAAATCGATAACTATCATTGAACTTTATGATTATGGTTCAGTCTGAAGTGGGTAACTATCAAGGGGTTCTATTTATAAATTCTTGGTGTAGGTACCTTTTGAAGTGAAAGTATTTTGCAATAAAATCTTAAAGCTTTGCAACATTAATATTTATCAAGGACGAAGTTAATATTTTTAATATTTTAAAGTGACAACATGAATCAATATTATGAAGGATTGCATCACCACAGTTGTAATGGTTAAAGTTTAATTACTGTTTTTTAGTGTTCATTAAATTTCAGTGAACAAAAATCGACCATCTTAAGAACATTCAATTAACTCATGATGGGTTTTTTTATTCATAAATTATTTACGACCTTACGTCCTGAGTGACTGGACCTTGAGACAAATGGAAAATTCCCGACAATGTCACTCACAAAAATGTTCGCAATGAAAAACTGGTTGGTAAGGTTGACCATACACCTAATAAGCAAAACTGAATTCTTTTCTAGGCACACGCCAAATAAAACATGGCAACCACTTTTTGGTACTGCTTGCTTGTAATAAATAAAAAGTTAATTTGATTATTCCAAATTGATTCCAGAGAAAATCAATTGCGTCTAAGATGATTCCAGACCAGTGGCTTTTACACCGAGTTTTTTACCGACGTTTCTACATGTAAACAACTTACAGTAAAAAAAATTCTGCAAAAAAACATTGATGTAAAAAATTATAAAAAAAAACGGCAAACATATACAAAATATAAAATAATCTTTGGTTTTATTAAACATATTAAATTCTTTGAGATTTCACAAGCTTTTTTACAGATTGCAATATTTAATTAAATACTTTATCCTCTTCATCGTCATTAAACTCTGGAAAGATGTCGATGTTACATATATTTCACCAATGAAATAGATCAGATTTATTTATTTCACGAAATAACTAAACACAGGTTGTGATGGATGTTATTTTGTATTTGTTTGCGAAAATCAAATTACTTTTTCTTGCTCCTGGTAAAGCGCCCCCAGAATTGTGAGCCCTGTGCGTTTGCACATTTTGCACATATGATTGGTGCGGCACTGGGTTCACATGGTTTTAACAGTCATTTTGTGTTTTGTCGATTATGTGGGTCGGTATTGGCCCTCTTGTGGTTTGCCCAAAATTATATGCATTAAACTGTTTTGTTAATTTGAGCTTTGTTGGATGTTTTGCCTAGAGATATTTATTTGCTTATTTTAATCTGCGTCTTCCCATTTATTCATATGCAATGTTTGACGTTAAGCAATAAATCAATCAATGTTTTTCCTTGGCTCCTTTTTTGTTTTTGCAGCGTACATGATGGTCAGCCTTTCAAAAGCATATCATGTGCATTTTTAAACAGTTCGAGTTTCCAAAATATTTAATGTATTTTTAGCATTAATAAAATTATTTCAAACGAACTTAAGTAGCTATTGTGATTCAGTAAGGATTCATTTGATTTCTTAAAAATTGCTTTCTGAATCTCAAGAAGTTTTTTACCAACAGCCTTAGAACTTTTTTAATAAAACACAATTATCTCAATTTTCGAATCCGATAAAAGGAATCGAACTCACTTTTGACACATTCTCTTCAATTCTATTTGTCATGCAAGTATTTTTCTTTCATATATGCACTCAAATATATGTCGAAATCAATTTAAAGAAGAGTCTGAAACCTATTTTTAGAAGTACCTCCGATAGCAAAATGTTCCGGATTTCAAAATCGATATGAATATATTTTCATCATTTAAAACAATGCATTTAGTTTCAATTATTTCAATTATTTCAGATATTTTCTTTTTTTGAGGGAGTTCTTTTTAGTAAACAAATTTAGCCACATAACTTGTAAGTAAACAAAAATTATAATCTAATGAATAAATTCCTTCCAGCTGAATAATAGGTTATTTCCATATAATTAGTAAATCAGTAAAAAAACAGAGGTCATGGATAAAGTTGGATTATGGCGAAAGGTAAGTATAACATTGTCCTTGGGGACAAGCTATTTTTAAAATCCTTAAGTACTAAATGTACAAGACTGCAAAGACCTATGATCGATATTCAAACTAAATTGTATAGGTACACCTGATGAGTCTAAGCCGTAGCCTTAAGATTGTCGTATAGGGGTCTGAATTCATATAAATTTATTTTTGAAAAAAAAAATTGAGAAAAGTGTCATAAAACCGCTCGAATTTGGCAGAGTAAAATGTACATCTCCAAGTAATTGATCGCCATCTGAATTCAGTTATAAAAAATGATTGGAGATGTTTTTAAAATATATGTATTTTCATATTGTCTGATTAAAAAAAAAGAAAATTCAGTTTTAGTTATTGCACAATTTCAAAAACAAAAAAAACGAAAAGATGTTTCCGAAATATATTTTTTTAAAGAAACTAAAAACATGTTTACTAATCATAAATACTTGAAAAAAAATTTAAAATCTATTCCTTTTTGTCAAATATTTTTCTAGAAAAAAATTACATATCTAGATTATCCTCAGTAGTAGACTTTTTTGGACAGAAATTGGCAGCTTATAAAGATTTGAAGAGTGGGGATGGAATTCTCTCATTAATAAATAAAGTCCAAAAAAGTCTGGAACAGCTTGAGCAGAATTTTCTGCCAATTTTTAAACGTCAACACAAGAGTTTTTTTTATACACTATTGTTTGTTTAAAATTCACATTTTTCCCCTTCAAACTAATAATTTTGGATTTTAGTGCTTCTAAATTAATTTATTTGTTCAACTAATCTTTTCTCACAACACAACAACCACTAGATGTTTTTTCCTTATTTATAACAAACGTCAATCTGACAACTATAAATTTTCTGCCCACAAATTGTTTCCTACAAAAATTTGTGGCAATTGGCAAAGTATGGATCAGACCTAATTTAATAAAGAAGCACGAAAATAAAAATTATTAGTTTGATGTTTAAAAATTGGCAGAAAATTTCAGACTTTTTCGGACTATATTTCTTGATGAGAAATATTCAAAATTTTATAAGCTGCCAAATTCTGCCCACAAAAAGTCTGGATCAGACCTATACGTTGCTGTACTTTTCTGAAACTTTGTCTTGCTCTCAGAGTTTGACCCACGCTCTTCAAAGAAATGAAAAATTCTTTAATCAAGGCTTTCAAAATTTATTTTGAAATATTTTGCTTTAAATTTTGGCTTATGTACCTACAATATTTTAAAAACTGCAAGGGAGTAGTTTGTATAGAAGTTTAATTTTATACAGAATTAATAAATTTACACCGGTAAGTTTTAGGGGCGTTCATGAATCGTGTATCGAAAATGGTGTTTTTCTCATTTTCTAGATATTTGTGTTATTTTTTTTAAACTACTTACACAATTTTCAAACAAAAAAGCCCACTTGCCAAAAGCACATATGAACTAATTTTAGGATTATTGAAACAAATTCCAGTAAAACACTACAGCCCGAGTAGATAAATATTTTAGTATTTCAATATTTGTATTTCAATGTCCCCCTCTCAAATTGTTGTTTGCGTACGGGTCTAGAGAATTAGCAATAATATTTTTTAAGCCTACATTCAATTTAATTGGTATTCCCAAGGCGTATATGCATCAGCAGCAGCGACTCGAGACGCGACGTGACAAGAGTCATTTAATGACATTCAAACAACAAACGCCTATACGTTGTTTGTGTCCAGAAATTTGCGAATGGTCAATGGATTTAGTTGGTTGTATCAATTCAGTTGAAATTCTACAGAATCGACGATGGGTCTTAGTATCGTAGCATTTAGCAATGTGTTTGGATTGACGTTTAATTGTAAAATAATTCAATTTATTTAATTTAATGTATTCTTGGGATAGCCTCTTGGCTGTGAGTCAGAATATCTATTAAAGTCATCGCCGAATATCTTGGAGAATTTCCCTTACGAGGATTTTCGCAAGGCTGCCCGCAAGATGACTTCCCCACCTCCGACACGTCTGAACAGACCAATTTCGCCAATGTTTTGCGACACTTTAGAACGACATCCGTTTATGAGAAATGTTATAAATTCGAAAGGGCTTGAGATTAAATATTCATCGCCAAGTGAAAAGGAAGCATCAGTGAGAAAGAGTTTGGAAGAAATCTCCAAGGATATCAAGGAAATTGAAGATTTCCTCACTGTAACTGAAAATATTATTCGCAGGGAGAAAGAACGCGATAGAGAATTATATGCGCGCGAGAAACGCCGAAAGCTAGAAGAGAAACAACGACGAAAGTCTGGTGAGATATCGAGTCCGAATAAGGAAAACAAAACACCTAGTCCATTGAAAAAGACCCCTGCAACATCCAGAAAGAATTCACAGAGAGGCATAACCTATAAAATAAACTCCTTCAAAACTAAAAGATCTAAGCCGGGAAGTCCAAGATTTCTTAATTCAAAGCTTTATTTTCGAAATGGCAAGATTGGATGCCTTGAAGCTGAGCAAAATGCCTCGAATATTGAAAGCACCCATGCTTTGGTTAAACATATTCTGCAATATGAAAATGAGAAGCCTCTGGTCAGTCCGGAGAGTGTTAGAAAGGTTTTGAATGAATGCCTGTTACCAGGGCAGGTTCCATTGGAAGAATATGAAGATTCAGGCAGACCTCTTATGGTAGAAGCTAAGAAAGTAGTGGGAGAGCTTACATTGACAGATGAGAATGCCGATAGTGAATCACAGCCTATTACAAATACGGCTGGGGAGGAGGAGGAGGACAGTGATGAAAGGGATATGCAGATTTGTTACAATGAGCCTCCCGAATTGCCCAATGAAGAGAATAACATTCCGGAAGCGCAAGAAAACATTTTGGATAGTGAATTGGTGGCAGTAGATGCCAATGATGCACAAGCCAATACCATGGACAGATCAACTCCAGGAAGGTACGTAAACATTAAAAATAAATTCGGTCAAACTCTAAATAGGAAAACTTAATTTTTGCAGTCTTGATTCTGAAGGTCAGCAGTTTCTTCGAGATCAAGTCCGCCATTTAGTCCGGAGATTTACGGCTCGAGCGAATAAGGTGAAATCCCGATTAGAGCTACCACCAACACCTTCGAGTAGTGCCAGCTCTCCATCACCACCACCACCATCGGCGCCAGTATCAATAACAAAGCAACCCAACAAAGGCGATAATCATTCAAACATCAAACTCATAAGCCGCACCAATCGCAGTCAGTTCGAAGCCGATAATCCACAATCAAGCCTGTGGCTCTGCTCCAGTCTTTGTGGCAGTAATAATGACGAAAAGACTCTTGATCCACAAGGGAAAATATACATCTCCTGGTTGTGTGTTGTTTCCATCAGTTTTCTCTACAACGCCTGGGTGATTCCCCTCAGGTCCACATTCCCCTTTCAAACTCCAGAAAATACAAACGCATGGCTTATTTGTGACTTTTGTGCCGATCTTATTTACCTCTTGGATGTGATATTTTTCAAGCATCGGGTTATGTATCTTTTTGAAGGCTTTTGGGTAAAGAATAAGAATCTTACTCGGAAGAATTACATGAGAAAGCTTCAATTTAAGGTAAGAGCTTAAACAACATCAATATTTTCTAAGCCAATTTTAATTTACAGCTCGATCTTCTGTCACTTCTGCCATTGGACTTACTGTATTTTAAGTTTGGCACTAGTGCAGTGTATTGGCGTTTTCCAAGATTTTTAAAAATCCAAAGCTTCTGGGAAGTCTTTAAATTGCTTGATCGTGTCATCTCGTCACCACATTTTGTAAGCTTTTCAACGCAAGTTTATATAATCTTTAATTATTTATTAATGAATTTTAATCTTATACATATACTATATAGGTTCGAGTCGCCAAGACACTGACCTACATGCTTTATATGATACACCTCACAGCTTGTTCGTATTACGCGTATAGTTCGTATCAAGGTAATCTAGTCATTTTGTCGTATAGGAATGATTGATATGCTAATTAGAAACGTTGCAACTGTTTTATGTTTTGTTGATAAATAACTGATGGTGTGGTTATTTTTTTGTTTGTTTGTTGTTGAAATATTTTTATTTAACATTCTTAGGTCTTGGAGTGAATCGCTGGGTATTTAGTGGAAAAGGTCATCCGTATGTAAGATGCTTTGCATTTGCTACCAAGACTGCTACATCGATCGGTAAGGATAAGTTTAATTTTAAATTGAGTTATTAAAATAGTAATTTGATGCTGTTTTCGTTTTGTAACAAAAATCAATTTATTTTTGATTTAGATCTATCAAAAATTTAGTTTGACAATTTTTGCCTTCGATTGGCAAAAAAATTCATTTATTTTTTGATTTTAAATAAATTGTGCAGGTCTGGGTTTTTCGGCAGATCTACCCCTCTTTACTAACATCATAATTGACAGCCATCAGTTTGACAAAACAGCTGATACCGCCAGCTGGTTCACAGACACAAATACACATCAATACTATAGCAAATAAAAATCAATCTGAAAACGCATTCGATTTCTTACGAAAATAATCGATTTATAGATCAAAATAGAAACTTACCAAACGAAAATCCCATAAGTTTGTGCTTCAGGACCCAAAATTACAAACATGTCAAACAAACATCATTTGGTATCAAAAGATATCATAGAAGTATTTGATAGTTAAAATTATTATTTAAAATTTAGTTGAGTCAATTTTAAAAAAAATACCTTTCATGCATTGACCCGGTGTCAAATTTTAAGCTAAGCTATGATTAACAAGATAGCCTGTGTCAAAGGCTTGTCGTTTTAACTTAACAATACTTCCAACATTTATTATGCCGGATTTACACGAGTGACAAATTGCCATTCCATTTAATTGACATTACTGACAAAATCATGTAAATGGGTTGAAAATTTGTTATTGTTTTCGTCATTAAAAAATGGCAGGGAAGAATGACATTAAATATTGCCATTATAATGGAGTCATGTAAATCCACAATGATGCCATTTTGAAAATTATGGCACACCGCGAGGAAGAATGAACTTGCTCATTCTTTAATGGCAGATTGCCATTATCAATCAAATAGTCATTATTTTACCCCGTGTAAATGCTTATAATTATTGATTTAATTTAACCATTATTTTGTAAGTTTAATGGCATGAATTAATGGTAGTTTGTCACTCACGTAAATCTGTAGAATAGCCTGCTATTACACGACAACTCTTGAATGTTATTCGGTTAGGTATTTTATTTAAAAAAAAAACGTGATATGAACTTATGCAACGTAGGCTTTTCTTCGATGATGATTTTTGATGCTTGACTAAAATTCGAAAAAAAATCTTGACGTTCTGAAATCCTGCCGTTAATGCTAAATTGTAAAAAAATTAGAACTTATTTCGAATTCCAAAGAACCAAACGTTCGATTTATTTCTGAAAACAATCGAATTATTTCTAAACAATACTATAAAAGCAATATATATATTATAAAAGCAATATTTCATAGCCTTACACGCACACTAGTTTTTAAAAGTTCCTTACAACAAACAAGAAAATCGACCTGAAATTTATTTGAAAAAGTTGTTTAATAAGTTACACGTAACTAACGTAATAAAATTCACGTTTTTGATATTTCTTCACGGAAATATTTACATCAGAATATATGTAATTGGAAGCAAAAACTCGCGGGGCTTGAGTTCTAAATTCTCTCTAAGAACTATAAATGTCTGAACAGCAACAAATTCACAAAAACAAGCTTCAGTATTCAATGCCTATATCCACTTCACTCAACGATCTGCGAAGCAGACTTCAAAGATGCCCTGAAACTTCAAGATTGGAGGTGCTGAGCAAAATTTGCCAGAACAAATTTCAATACACTGCCTTGCAACGATTAAAAGTACATATGTAAATTTTTGTCAACAAATATGTAACTTCATTTAAATAGTTATTTATGGTCTATAGGAACTCTTTCCAAGATGCCTATAACGAGTTCCGAATGCAATTATAATGGAGTTAATCGAGAGTGTCAAAACAAATATTTAGATGTTTGATCCAATTTGTGAATTGATAAATAATTGCCAGCATTCACTGCTTCACTAGCTGACACTGTCAAGTTATGATTAGAAATACATGTTCCAAAACAGTTCGGAAATCACTATTAGTCCTTACTTGATAACTGAATTAATATATTATTTGCACTAGCATCTTACTATTTGCATCAATTGTATACAAAAGGCAAATTAAATATCAATTATCTTTTTGAAATTAATAACTTTCTTTTAAAAATGTTAAATTCGTACATATATGGGATCAGCTTAAAAACCCAAAGATCTCATTTTTAATACATTATACGAAACAAAATTACGAGACCAATTTTGTTTTAGAAGACAGCCTTTTTTATGCCAGTCTTTCAAAACTACAAAAAAATTGAGCGAACTTTTTTCAAAATGGTCGTTAATTCATACGCCCTTGATAAATCGGTTGTCTTTCGGACCGCCAAAAAAAATGTAGGATTATTAGCTGTTTAAGTTACATAAGTTACGTTAAAAATAAGGCGTAACTAATTTCAATTAGCTACGCGTAACTATATGGGTAACTTACTCAGGGTAACTTACGTTGCCAACAATTTTTCAATAGCTCCATCTGCTGAAGAATAGATAGTCAACCAACACAGTTCATTATTGCTGAAATTTGCATGAGGACGAATAAATGAATAATATTTTAAAGCCGAAAGAATTCCGACTTTTAGACCTTTGTGCCCATATTGCAGTTCATTCAACCTGGAACTAGTGTCATATGGGCTTACTCCATTTAATGCTGCTTGGCTATCTGAAATGATTGTGATGTTAAGGTTGCTTTATTTTTTGTCTGCACATTTCTCTAAAGCGTTAACTTTCACCTGGAAAAATGCTAGTAAACTGCCCTATAGTTAAACAAAGTTTGGTTTAAGCCCACATATTCTTGCAATAGTCCCTCAGACGTTCTTGAACCATTATTGAACCATTCCCTTTGAGAGTGCAGTATATCATTGCACTTATCTAATCTTTCTTTGAAAAGTCATCTTTCTAAATAATATCAAGAAGACCTTTTGGATTATATGACATTAGATTTCCCATAGATGCACATATTAAAATTAACAACAGATTAAACAACATGGCCGCTATGAAGTGTCAAAATCAATATTATATCAAACGTCATGCGTGAAACAGATTAAACTAAGACGCTTTATACCTTCTAATTTTTTGAATTGTATGATGCTTCTAATGTAAATAGGAGCTATTAAGCTTTGTTTCAATTTTCTTTTTTTTTTATTTTTTGTCAAAACAGGGAAAAATCCGAAACCTGAAAGAGAAGGAGAATATGTATTCATGACTGCTGCTTGGCTGATGGGAGTGTTTGTATTTGCTTTGCTGATCGGACAAATTCGAGATATCATTTCGACTGCAACCCGAAACAAAAACGAATATCGACAACTAGAAGATGAAACTCTCGAATATATGCGACGTTTAAATTTACCAAATGAGGTCCAGAGAAGAGTTAAGATGTGGTTTAAATTCACTTGGGATCAACAAAGAACGTTGGGTATATTCTTTATACAAAATTGTATCCCTATTTTATCCTAAATTTTATATTTTTAGATGAAAGTAACATATTGGATTCACTTCCAATTAATCTCAAGACAGACATCGCCATCTCCGTGCATATTCAAACCTTATCAAAAGTACAGCTTTTTGCCGACTGTGAAGAAGCATTACTGAGGGACTTAGTGTTGAAGCTGCGGGCAGTAACCTTCCTTCCAGGCGATTATGTATGTCGCAAAGGTGAAGTTGGTCGTGAAATGTATATTATTAAGCTGGGACAAGTTCAAGTAATGGGCGGTTCTAGGAATGAGATCGTTCTTGCTACACTCTCAGAAGGTTCTGTTTTTGGAGAGATTAGTCTCCTTGGTATAAACGGAGCCGATCGGCGTACAGCAGATGTGCGATCCAAGGGATATGCCAATTTATTTGTTCTGTCAAAGTCTGATCTAAATGAAGTTATAGTTTATTATCCAAATGCACAAGCTATTCTTAAGAAACGAGCCAGAAGTCTGATGCGTAAAAATGCAGCTCGAGAACGCGAGGAAGCCAGAAGAAGTGCTGTGCAGGCAGATGTAGTTATAGGTAACCCCAAGACCCCTGAAACACCACCAAAGCTCCTTAAGACAGTTATACAAGCTCTGTCTCATGAATCGCCAGCTGTAATGCTGATCACCAAAGGATCAAAACGACTCCAAAGACGATCTGAGAATAAGGAAAAAACAGTACAAGTAGAAGAGCCGGCTCCAATTGCAATACCTGTGGAACCTCAAACAACAGCTGATGAAAATAATTTTTCGATTTTAAATGAAAAACGTCCCAAATCACCAGATCTTCTTTCATTAATACAAATCGAACTGAAGAACAAGAATAAATTTATCAATCTTACTGATTCTGAGAAGGCCCTTATAATTTCGAACAGCAGCAGTAGCTCATTAAGTGGCGAATGTGACGTCACTGTGCACAATGAAATGTAAATTTTATATATATTATTTTAAATTCTTAAATCTTAAATAGCACATTTAATTAAATGTAAACCAAAAACATGTATTCTTGGATTTGTGTTTTATATTTACTAATAGTTTTTTAATATTTTCAATCGAGGCAAAATTTAGTGTGATATGAAATGTCTAAATAAACGATTTCATCCGATGGATTTCGATTATTCCGGTTAAGAATTTCTGTGACAGCTAATTTATTGTACAGTTTGGCTGGAACAATTTTGTATATTTTTTTGGATTTACAAAAATATTTTGTTTATTTTTGAAGCAAAAAATTGACTATTTCAAAGATGAATCATAGTCCTGTCGAATGCCATGCCTTACTAAGAAAGCTTTTTCTTTCCTCGTGAAGATTTATTTATTAAAAAAACTAAATTTATATTCTAGAGAAAATTGGTGACAGTTCACAGTTAGTCTAACAAAAATGGTAGTTGAGCTTTGAGCATATGAATGTGAGTTAGTGCAATCTTTCAACTACTTTAAGATCAATAGTAGTATAGCACCCGATAACAAAATGGAAGAGAAAATGTTCAGGTAGCTGCTCAGATTCAACAGAGCCTTCTAAAAGCTCCTTATATATCCAAAACCTTTACCTTACTCTTTTAATGTATTCCCCTATGATATTATTATTAATTATGTACATTGTCTTGTCAATATATGTAAATATATGAATACGAGACTTTTGATTCATTCTTTTGTTATAGTCTACAAGCGCTCAAGGGATTATACTACCCTTTAAATGTTACAACACAGCGCGGGCTTGAGGTTAAGGAATAAGAGAAAGAAGGATAGGAAAGATGTGTGGCGCGATGTTCTACGACTGGAGGTGGTTGTTGACTCGGATTTTATCTCCAGGGATGGCGGCTGAACTAATGCGGAAAAATTTCCGAGTCTTATTTATCTATGTCCCTTATAATTCGCATTCTTTTTTATTTATTCCTTGTCATATTATATCGGTATACTAATTTTACTCAATTACATGTTGTTAGCTCTATGCCTAAACAGCATGTAATGAGAAAACCAGCAAGAAATTTTATGTCATGGTATTTTAGAATTGGTTTTAATGGAAACATAAGAGGACATATATACTACGGCAGGGATCGAACCTGCGACCATGAGGTTGACAGGCGAACAATAAACTATCGCGCCACCCCCAACGCTTCATAGTTGGAAGACACCGTGCTGATGTTGGAAGGATGGCGTAGATGTAGGAAGCTCGTAGCCTCGGAGTGGATAACATCCGATCGTGATAGAGATAGATAGGAGGAAGGTTAACGGAGCCGGGATCAGACCCCGCTGTTGGGCTTACATTATTACAGACATCTTGAATCATGTCATTACATTATTATAGACAATTGAATCATGTCGATATATCAAATATATATACAAAAACCGTTAGGAAATGTGTACTTTAAAAATAAAGTACGTATACGCCCCAGTGCACGGTGTACTATTATTTATTTTTTACTTGCGATTTGTGTACAAGTTTTGCATTTAAAAAAAACAAACTCGAGATTTTAATTATAATTAACATAACGATAATAGAGAAACCAAGAAAGTGTGTCCCACAATTCCCTCTGTCTGTCTTTACAACACTCTGCAGCCTAAACTGCTGAAGCGATTTTCTTTAAATTTTGTGTTTATGCGTTTTAGGTGATTCTCTCAATTAGATTTCTTAATAGTTTTTCTTAGACCCAAAACTAACGGTACCTGCCACACAATTTTGTCTACCATCTCAATTATCTCGAAAACGGCCTTAAAGATTTTGATTTTTTAAAAATCTGTGCACTACTATAGGCATACTCTACATTTTGGTCAAATTTTTTTTTAATATTTGATTATTAATCGTACCTGCCATACAACCATTTTTTTGTATATAAGAGATCTTTAAAATAATAAATAATATTGAATAGGTACCAGTTTCCAAAAAAAAATTTTTTTTGATTTTTGAAAAAAAATTCAATATTTTGAAAACGGGTGGAAAATTTATTTTGAAATTCCGTTTTTAAATTTATATTGTTAAATATTTAAAATTATCATATATTTTATATTGTGATGTCCACTGATGATCTTATGTAGAAAAACATAATGGAGGCTAGTGTTGTGAGGCGCACGAGTAAAAACATTTATTTCGATAATTTTGTCTTAGCGAAATAATGGTAACTATTTTTTTTATATATCCCCTGAACATAGGTACAATGCGAGCATAGTTTTGAGTTCTGTCGGTCAAGCAAATTGATGTCTCAACAGTTTTGTACTCTAGCAACGAGTGATAAATATGAATTGCAAATTAGTTTTCTAGGAAGGTAATAGCTAACCCTTTTTGCATTTTTTAAATGTAGTTAGATTTTTTTAGACTTTACAGCTCAATAGGATCACATACATTTCAGTAGGACTTTATAAAATCAAATTTGCTGAATAGAAAACTTATCGAAGTAAAATTGGATTGTAAAAACGGATTATATAAAAAAAAAGCATGAAAATTGATATTATACATTTACAGCACATTGAAATAACTTTTAACAGTTAAACCTGCGCTTATTTATTTTTATTTAATTCAAGTTCAACATTTTTATTTTTGTCTTTATAATAAATCTTACAATTCAGCTAACAGCTAAAATTATTTCAGTCTAATACAGATAATAATAATTTTTGTTTGTTTTATATATTTTGTACAATTAAGGCTTTAACATATTATTGAGCCTTGACTTCTTTGTAGTGTTTTTCATTGTCAGATTGATCTAATTTAATTGAGTATGATCCAATTTGTGAACCAGAAACATCAGCTTGTCCATTGGGATTGAAGACTGGACCTTCACCAATTTCTTCCATGTCTTCCTTGACAATTCTGTAACCATTTTCATCGGCAACATAGTGCACAGTACGACGAACAAAACCATCACTGTAGGAATATTGACCTTCTACTTTGGTTCCATCACGAGTTTCTGAACGTTGAAGGGCTTGATCGTTAATATCATCGTTGACAGCTGAATCGAAGGAGTAGTGGGCATTTTCATTTTGGAATTGTTCGAGCTCAGCTTTAGCTTCAGATGCTGCAGCACTAGGTTGCTGTTGGGGCTAGACAAAATGAAAAGATAGATATTTATTTTATTTATTGTTTTTCTTAATTAAATTTCGAAAAAAAATGAATTCCTCTGGCAACAATTGACAGTATGTGGTCAAGGTAAGACCTATTCATTGTCTAAGATTAGCATTGTTTTTTCAAAAACAATTTTCTCTAGCAAAAAGCTTCAAAAACAATATTGTTTACTTTGAACCCCATACGACGTTTATTTTCTATTTGTTATTTTTAGTACAATTCCACAGCATATTGAAATTGCTTATTTGTTTTTATTGTTTATTAAACAACAATCTGATCTAAAGTGTATACTTAGCCACTTGATAGAATTAACAAATGAATATCTCGAAATGAAATACTTCCAAGAAATTGTAAATTGACGGGCAATTATTTAGCTGACTGAATCCACTTAAAAAAAAATAAATCTGTGGTCACCGTTTATTATCTAGAATGAAAAAGTCCCCCAAATTAATGTGCTCACTCTCACTTATGAGAGAGAAAAAAATCTTAAGTGTCTGCAGTAATATTGTAATTTAAAAAAGATTCAAAACAGATTAGAAGCATCATGGAGTCTTGAGTCTGGCCTTTCTGGCAATTTTCTTATACAAATATAAAATAAAAAAAAAAATACTTATGATTGCTAATTGATGGCGCTAAAAACGGGTTTTCCTACTAGTCAATCTCGTCCTCAGTTACTGTACAAAACTCTGCGTAAATGTAGTGATTTCACATTTCTGGTTTAATCAAGACACTCTTACTCGGATCAGAACAATAAATATAAATGGAAGCAAGCTTACATTCATATTCAGCGTCTTTATAAAAATCACCATCAGGGACAAAAACAAACAAACTACTTAAGCAGTCTGTGGTATCAAGTTGAAGAAATAAGACGTATAACCTAGCCAATTCTACAACAATGGGTAAACTCGAATATATTAAGAGAATTGAAAAAAAAATATTTAAAAATGTAAATTATTTCAGTGAAACTTATTATTTGTTTGGCAGTAATTGCATTTTGCGTGACTGTTGCAAGTGCAGCTGGTAAGTCAAGTTTCTTAAACAACAACATGAATGAGATATTAATTAAAATAAATCAAATGTATTTTTCCCCTCTTTCACTTGTCGAAGAATGTTGATCATTAATAATTATAATTGCATGTAATGTTTGTAAAAATTACAATTATTATTTTAGAATGTCCATCATACAATAAGGTGCAAAACTGCACCCCAAAATGCTTGCAGGATAGTGAATGCAGCAGCATAGGTGGAAAGTGCTGCCCTAATCTTTGCAACGGCCGATCATGTGCACAACCAAATGTTCTCTCGAAATCCGATTCTGGATCAAGTGCCTTTGGAGGCAATGACAAATGTAAATTCAAAAAAAAAAACTTTTTTTTTTAAATTTTTATCAAACTTCTTAATAATGGTTATGGAATTTTTTTGTAGATTCTAGTGGAGGTGGAGCCTATTGTGGAAATGTCAAGTGCAATTCATTTGAAAAATGCGGAATGGATAAGTCAACTAAACGTCCAAAATGTGTCCGTTCCTAAGGCGTTTGCTTTTTCTTTCTATTTCGACATACTTATGTAAAAAAAAATAATTTACAAAATCACTTTGATGTGTATACAAAATTTTGAATAAATAAAATTGAGCAATAATATGTTACTATTATTATTTTGTTTAAATATTTAAATTTCACTCACAGCAGCTAAAACGGCGGCGCTCAAAGCACAAATTACAAATACGAAACGAAACATGATTGTTGAAATTGGAAATTGGTTCCCGGACAAGTTAGACGATGCAATGTTCACGAATGGAGTAAATTTTGAACTGAGTACTGGATGCCAATGGGCAGTTATTATATACACGTGGTGATACCGCACTCATCTTCAGTGTTTTTCTTTTGTCAATCTGGGCTGTCCATTCGGTTTCAGTGGGAAATTTGGAAATATTCGTACCAGTGCCGGTTATACCAGATTTTTGCTGCTTCTTTTTTTTTGTTATTTTAATTATCTAATGAAATTTCGATCAACATAATTCAAAAGTTGGTATTATGTTGATGTGGAGGAAGGAGATTTAGTTTTTTTTTCTTGGATATTGAAGAATATTATCATCACACACTGACACTAATTTTATATGGAAAAAAATAGGACACGTATTTGGCATAATGTTTCGAGGTCATTGTAAATGTCTTAGCTCTTCGTTATAGGCTTTGTATTGTCGCACAGTGGGGCATAATAACCTTAACATTGAAACTTAATTTGCAAATCGAATTTGAATTTAAAAATGTTACTCTAATTATTTTTTTAATTTATTGTAGATATCATTTAAAATTGTCACTATTTTGTTTGTAAACCAGACAAATAGTAGACGATTTGGTTAATATTAGGTCTGATCCAGACATTCTTGGCAGAAATTGGCATCTTATAAAATTTTGAAGTGTCGGATGAAATTCTCTTATAAGGATATAAGGTTGGAAAAAGTCTGGAAAGGCTTACCACGATTTTCTGCCATATGATTTTTGTATATTTTGTTTTATATTTTTCATGCTACTAATATTATAAATGTGAAAGTTTGGATGTATGTATGGATGTTTGTTGCTCAATAACTCCGGAACGGCTGAACGCATCTGGATGAAATTTGGAACAGAGTTAGATTATTGTCTGGAATAGAAAACAGGCTGCTTTTTATCCCGGAAAAATGTATGGTTACCGTTGAATAGGCTTATTTTAATTTTTTTATAGAGCTCATTCTACAAATATTTTATTCACAAGACGCCTAAAAGCACACGGATTATCACATACGTCATTTTTATCCCGAAAAAAATTAGCGGTTCCTATGGGAGAGGCTTAAATATGAAAAAATATATAGGTACTTGGGTTTTTGTTCCGCTTTCACGCCTCAACGACTAAATGGTTTTTAATAAAATTTTGTAGGTGTATAGATGTCATTAGATTCCCGTGTGGTAGAAAGGCCATATAGCATCGCACACGGGCATTAAAAATGGTGTAAAAAAATGTATTGTAATTCATGAATTGAGAACGAACGGGCCAATTTGGGTCGAACTATTTTTTAGTTGTTCGTAATATCCAGGAGAAGGTTTTTACGAAAGAAAATTTCGGGAAAACCCTCCAGAAAAGTCGGGGAATTAAAAAAAAATCGAAAATTGATTTTTTGTATGGAATTTAGTATGCAAATGTTCCGGAATGGCTTTTCGAATGAAAACATAGAAAAATCTTCGTTGAAAACTCCAAAAAATTCCGGAACATTTTTTTTCTCAATGATATACATAGGTATAGATATTTATAGTATGATTTGATGATTTTGGACAGTGTAAAGGTGGAAAATTTGTTGTGAAGCTTGGAAGATTTCGGATAATCCTACTAATATTATGAACGCAAAAGTTTGGCTGGATCAAAAACGCCAGAAAGGCTGAATGGACCTGGATAAAGTTGGTTGCAGTGATAGATTATAGTCTGCAATACCACGCATCATTCTTTTTATCCCGTGAAAATGTATGGTTCCCGTGGGATAGATTTGTTTTAATTTTCCATAGGGCTCATAATAACATATCTGCTCATTCTACATATAGATAACAAGAAGTTTACAATAAGCCAAAAAGCACATACACACATACACACACGGACATGCACATACACACATTCACAAATACATACTCGATTATCACATAGGTCATTTCATTCCGAAAAACGGAACCGAACGGTTCCTATGGGAGAGGCTTAAATATAACAAAATATATACTTTTGTGTTTGTTCCGCCTTCATGCTTCAACAATTGAATGGATTTTAATAAAATTTGGTAAGCTTAGCTATGATTTATTTTTTCCAACTTTATTTTTGTCGTTCTCACTTTTTGAATCCAATATAAATTTCGCTTTGTTCGCGAACATGACCATAAACGACGAACATCGAAGCCAACGAACAAGACAAAATCTAAATTTTTCGCTAACAGCAAGCGGAATGCTGGGCGAGCATGTTCGTCGTTTGTGCCTAGATTCAACGACTGAAGGGTTTTGAATGAAATTTTGTAGGTGGATATATGATTTCATTAGATCCCCGTGGGTCCGTAGCATCGCATCCGGTATCTGCTAGTATTTAATAATTTTGTATTATAAGATTTTTGATTTTATTTATTTGTTCAACAAATATTTTCCCACAAAATGTTTTTTTTTCTTTTATAAAAAATTTCAACCTGACATTTTAAAATTTACCAATAATTTGCTGCCTACAAAAATTTATTGGGCAGACATTCTCAAGAAGTTGTCAGGAAGCGGAAATATTTCACTATTTCTGCCCAAAACTACCAAATTTTTTTCAAGCCTGGAACTGGAATTGGTAGAAATGTTTCCAATTGGCAATTTTGGACAGAGTGTGGAACATAACTAATATAAAAATTGTATCAATACACTCATATTTTCTATATACATATACAAGGTGGGCCACAAGTAGTGTCGTGAATTCGCATACCATTTTGTTAGAAGGTCTGTTATTATTTTTTTTATTTTCTTCAGGTCAGCTTTTCTCTGATAAATTTACCTGTAATCTGTCTACGATATTTAATGTCAAATCACAATCAGTTTTTGAAGCCATTTTCAAAAAGTCTGTCGTATTTAAATTAAAAAAGTATTTTTGACCACCGTGTATTAGGGCTTTGAAGCCTGAAATCCAAAATCCAGAAAAGCAAAATTTCAAAAAATCTCCAATCCCGAATAGTCAAGATCGCGTAATCGCAATGAGATGATCAACTTACAAAATTAACGCGTTGACTCTGTCGTAAACGTGACGTCAAAATATGAATTTATTATGTCACGTCGTGTGATTGTCAGGTAAAATTGTTGTCAATGAGTTGACACCTACGTTGACTCAAATTTGCGGTATTCACTTTATTGACTTAGACTCACTTTATTGATTTCATAAACGTCATAGGGACGCGTTGACAGAATTTTTAGACTAATGGTAATCGTGTTGACAGTATCACAACATTGATATGCCACGCTTGGGGAGGCTAGCTGGCAAGGATCCAAGAGGTTCATTTTTTGATTACTTTGCTTATAGATTCGGCTAATTTCAATCGATAGCCGGGGTTATGTAGAGGGAAATCGTCGATTGCTGCATATTGGAATAGAAGCAGAAGGTCCATTGTGACTTATATTGTGCAGAATATAGCACTAATTTGGCGCTGTTGTTGTTTTGATAATCTCACCAACCTCATTTTAGAAGAAGAGCGGACCAATGAAGCCACCATACGTCGTTTCGTTTTGTTTCTGTCAAACAAGAAAAATGGCCGATCTTTCCTTCAGTGATTGTGGGTGGCAATGGCGCAGTAGATAAAGTGCTTGATTGTTAACTTAGACGTGTGGGTTCGATCCGCCCGCTAGACGCATTCGTTTCTATACTTCCAATGGGTTAAAATAAGACAGTCAATACTGGGTTCTCAAATCCACTATGCCAAACTTGTGCAGTGCAATTCAGGTTGCATTTAAAAGACCTTAGGTCTTACAGGCATATAGTTAAATTAACAAACAATAATGTTTCAAAAAAAGTTCTGATATGTGACAGCTGCTGACACGATAAACGAAAACCGTAAAACAGCCCTTAAGACTGTATCAACGCGTTGATGTCATTTTGCAATGACAATTATACAACTTTACAACATTCTGATGGATTTTGACGTTATTTTTACTTCACAGTCAGAGAGACAACATTTTTTTCTCAAAATCGTTGGAAGCTAGTGTTGTAGTGGTCTAACATTTAAAAAAAAAATTAATTACCTTCAATCTACAGTAACCAACAGTACATAGACATGCGATATGGTCTCTTAAAGAAAGATTCTACGGGCCTAAAAATTCCGAAATGAAAATTTTTTTGAATTTATTCGCAATGAATGTACCCACTGTGCAAATATACCTACGTTTCATGTTAAGTGGATGGAAATAACCGGCTTTATTACCGGGCACCACCTGTTGGGCGGTATTGTAAGCCTTTCTTATGTAATTATTGGGATAGTTGGGCCAGGTATACAAATAACTATACATCTTGGTCAGTATTATAGTGGTCAGATATTATGCAGATGCAACAAAGGTATCATGCGGGCCCTTTTATGACATAAAAACCTCTTTTTTCAGTTTGGCAAAAAAAAAAAATTGCGACCATTAAATATTTATATAGATATATATTGGGTAGGTATTCAATCAGGTTGCATCGATTGGTAACAATAAAGTTTGTGATGAAACCAATGTGTCGTCTTGAATAGAGCCAATTAGATATCACCAACTTGTTTTTTTTTACTTCTTTAAAGTGATAATTTATACAACACCTACGTCTATCATTCATAAACCAAAAACATGTATTTTTTTATATAGAGTGTAGTGTTGTTGTTGTAGTTAAATAATTTGGCAGATATTCCATTTGACATTTTACCTAGACACCATTCGGAAATTGAGAGTAACGTTATTTTTTCTTCTTAAATTGAAAAGATTATTTTTTTTAAGTAGATTTTTGGTATGGGGGGAGAAAGGTTTGAATTCCGGTGATATATTTTGCGATTAACATAAATTATACTAAAAAAAACATTATTAATTGTGTATAGTCAACGGCGGAGCCTTTTCTCATGTCAAATAAATTTATGACCCAGAAAAAGAAGGTTGGCATGTCTTCAAGATGACATTTTATTTAAATAAAAATTAATTTGAAATATGAAATATTGACAGAGCTATATGGGCACTACTTGGTGATTAGTATAGGAAGAATAAGCATATATCAACTTTCTGTGATATTATGTGTCTTATTAGATTTTATTGTGATACAGGGTATTTCATTTTGCGATTCCGAATGTAAGAAAATGCATTAATAAATTAGATTTCCATCTCAAATCTTGTCAATATGAATACAATATATTATTATCTTTAAAATGTCCTCAAACGGAGTTGGTGCGACACTCGATTTTGACAAGCTAATGTTTGACAACTTTTCAACATAATATGTTAAATGTCAAATGCGTCAAAAGATTAGAGATGACATTTCGTGCTGGGACAGAAAATATCAAAGAAACCTTATGTTGTGAATATGTACATAAGTGTGTAAATTGGATGTGATGACATATTGAATATAACAAGTATAACACTGGGGCCCAATTCCGCAAGAGTGAATGCTTTTCAGTGCAAAAAAATTATTCACCCTCAAAATATGCGTGAATAAATTTGCTTATCTGTGTACACGTTATCTGTCAAAAAAATATGCATCGCACCCTTGCGGAATCAGAAAACTGTATGTGTACACAACTTTCTGTGTACACAGAGAAAACTGACGCTTGCCGAATTGGGCCCTGATATCGGTTTATGTCGTTTTCGATTGGATTTTCGGAGTATTCTTCTCCTTATTCATTCCAATCGAATATTAGAATCTAGTGATCACAAAGTTACAAATTTATAAAAAAATGGCTTCTTTAAGCAATTACTAATTTTGACAAATAATACGACGAAATTTTTTTAATGTGTTCCTTTTATGTTCCCATATGAAAAACGATAACAGCAAACTACTCCGACGACATAATCGGAACAGCCAATCGAACGTTTTAAGACTAACAGGAGTTGAAAAAGAGGTAACTCCGAACCAAACAGTCAAACGAAAATTATTTTTTCCTAGCTTAAATATTTTTTTAACATCTAGTTACTACTCGTATGTATCTGGAAATATATTTCGTTTGCGACGCAATTATAATATAGTTATTTTTTTTCTGCGAATCTTTAAGGAGAGTGCTCATAATTCACACTTCAAATGTTGTTGAACTTTTTGCTCAGACTTATTAACAGTTTTATTTGGCTTACTTCACACTTAACACTAAAAAAATGTGTCAGTCAACAGAAAACATACTTATCCACGAATGGAAATCAATAATGGATTTACGGTGTGAAGAAACAAGGTTGCTTAGGGCGGCTTATTCTGGAGGGCGATATAAGAAATATCCAAAATTACAAATTGGTAAAACATAACTAATATAAACAAATTTAATATGCAAACAACCGACGGGGTTTGCGTTAGCAAAATCCATGACGCACATGGAAATCAATACCTATTAGGGACTACAACCACGCGATATGAGTGGATGCCATGAAATGTTGTAGCTTTAAATAAAATTAGGTGGTAGCGGGCAACTGTCAAAACATAAAAACAAATTTTAAAAATTAAAACAAAACAATGGGGCGTATTCATAGTCATTTTTAAACTGCCTAAGTTAAACCTAGGTTTAGTTGAATTTTCGGGCGTTGATTCTATTTTTTTTCAGTGTATCATTCGCAAATATTTGAGTACAACAAGTAAATAATCTTATAAGAATATAAAACCAAAAATTTGCAAGTAAAATCGGTCTGTATTCATTGATCCAAAATTGCCTTAAACTTGAGTTTAGTAAAACCTGGGCTTATCAACAACTATGAATATGCCCTAATATATTTGAAATTTAAGGTTAGCAATAAATAATATAAAAAAGTCTTATAAAAGTACATATTAGAAGAGATTTTATTTTTAGCTCTGCCAATAGATATGGGGTTGCAGAAAATTTGAAAAAAATAAGTAAAAACAGATTTTTGCATATTTTATCTCATTTTCCCATTTTAATTGCGGAGAAAACTGTATTACAGGTGCGCATTACCTATTTGCTACAGACAGTTCGTTCGGAAAGGTCCATTGAAAATGGCAACGATGTTGTTTTCCATCTAATTCACCTCGACCTTGCAAAAAACAACATCTCTATTGACATAGACTGCTTTAAAACAATATGCTTTTCAATCCTTGCTTTTGTTTTGAGTTCCATTCGATTACAACGATGCGGTTCGTTCACTAACAAAAATTAAGGTACAGTATAATACGTGACAAATTTAAACATTTGTCTTCTGTATTTTCTTGACCCCCAGGTCGCAAATGCGTTCGTAACTTAAGATTTATATGGGCGCTTAAGGTCGACAATCCACCCCTGGTCAATGACATAAGCAGTCATTTTTCAAGAGAAAAACCAAATTAAAGATCAAACAAAATGTAATCGTTGTCGTTGTTTCACAGTCATAATACATAAATTGCCTGCGGGACTTTTGACTGATGGATGATGTTGAACCCAAAAATAAACGAAACTTAATATACTTTTTCAAAAAAAAGGAAACGAGTTAAATATTAAATAAACTTTTTTTTTTATAAAAAAAACAAACAGATTAATATCAACATGTTTAATAGATGCATCACATTTAGAGTTTTATATGCTTAAAGTGCTACAGTGAAGTCCGACTTAAAACGTAAGTATTTTTAAAGAAATTTATTGCGAAAAAAAACAATAAGTTAAGAGACTGAGACGAATATAAAATTAGTTAACCTTCCTTTGAAAAATAACATCACTAAATTTTATTTTTTTTTTCATCAGGCATTACAGATTTTACCTAAATCATAAACTTGAGAAAATTAAATTACTTTGTTTTCTTTTTTTTTTAAGATCATCTTTACCTTTACCTTTACGTGTCAACAGATTTTTAAATAATATTTTAACTTAAAGCACCCATAAATAATATGATACGAGACATATATAACTACTCCCTAGACTTCAGGTGATAGTAAGGTTTTTAATGATGGCTCGTAGTTTCCTATTTCGAGCATAAAAATACATCGTAAAAGTTTTGAACACACCTCTTCAATATTAATCTTACGATTTAGGCGGTAACAAAAAAAAACCTAATAATTCAACAGAGACAAATTTTAAGTACCCTATAACTTGAAAAAAAAATACGATTTTCTGTTTACAAGTTCGTAGTGCGAATTTTAATATTGTTCATTAGGGTGGTCCTTAAACAACTGAACACACTTTTAAATAAACGGTGTTTCTTAGAGACATAGCTATTTAGATATTTAGATTTAATTAAAAAACAGAATGGATTGTTTTAATATCAATTTAAATTGATTTTATTTGACATCTAATTATTATATTTTCATCCAATTTTGGCCAAATGCATGTCCACCGTGACATGGTGCATACAGAGGCCCATTTTCACACATTATCAACAGCAAATCGGGCTGCATTTTGGCAATAACGATGCAGAATTGGTATATGACACTAAGCTGCACGATTTAATCGCTTGTTCGGAGCACTATTGAAGAAGGTCTTAGTGTCTCGAATACATTACTCTGACGAAAGATGATGAAGACCAAAACATTTGAGTTGAATCATATTCTTTTAAAAATAAATTTGAAAACTTGCAAACATAGCGAATCTAACCTCAAAATTACGCAGAACTGTCAAATCATCTATCACAGAAAACGGTGATGCCAATTAAAAATATACCTTTATATTCTAGGTATAAATCTAGATATAGAAAACTTCTTTTATATTCCCAATACATGAAAAGCGATAAAACTGACGTAAACTTAGATGTTTCTACTAAGAATATTGTGCATACGATGAATGTGATTGAACATAGGAGCAAGGGCGTTCTATCCAGTCGTTCATTTTATTTTTTTAATTAATTCAATATTTAGAAACCTAATTCGACTCATGAACTTTTATCTGTGCCACCAACTGCCCAACAAACTAAGCATACCCTGTTGAGTAAAAAAATGATATAGCAATTGTCATATAACATTTATTTGACCTTGCATTTATACTTCAGTAGGCATCTGAATTTTTAAAGTGTGTTTTTTAGCCATACGAACAATTAACCCATTTCCGTTAAAACTCTCCGGTAAACAATCGTATTATTTTACCTGTTTAAACATTTCAGCTCTTTAACATACAAAGGTAGGTAGGTCTTATCTTATATAGTTGCTACGCCTTAGTGGAGCTAAGCATTGCACATGCATTAATAAAGTGTGTAAAACCCAAAGAATATTTAAAGGAAACACTCATTGCAACTTTGGACATTGTCTTAACTACACATACCTAAATTCATTATGTTTCAAGCTAATCTTTTTCTCCTTGCGATATTTATATCTTTGAATTGTAAGTTGACAAATTTTATAGAAATATATATGTTAAAAATTTGAATAAAATTATTCTAGTATTTAAAACTGTTAACTTGCTACCTGTGTTGGAGGAAGAAATTTCAGAGAATGACAACGTTCTACGAGAACAAGCTTTGTTAAAAAGTCAATATGAAACATTGGAAAAAAAAGATATACCGATTTATGATTACGAACGAGATGGATATGACTACGAATATAAAATGCCGGCATTGCCTTTTGTTACAGGAGGTAATGAGGTCAATAGTGTTTTCAGAGGATACGAATACATTCGCCCAAATAAACCCTTCACATATCCAACATACCAACCGCAAACAACAACGGAGTTTATGTTCCCGCCAGCATCTGCTCGAATAATATTGTTACCTAAATAAGTATTAATGTCTAAAAAATTATAGCTTTTAGCTTTAATGATTTAAATTATATTTTAAGTTTTAAATTCCTCACCATTGTTTTTATAGATTTTATTCAGAAATCAGACATTCTCCAGGTGTCCCACAGGGTAGTTATCTAGGTGCATTTTCATTTATTTTATAATTCACTAGTCGACAAGATTATGTGTTGCAGAAACCAAATTATAGTTTCCCGATGTTTTTTGGTGTTAAATCACGTCAGATTTTCAAAATATAGCGGGTCCGAAACAAATATTTTTTATGTATAAAATTTTGAACACATTTTTAGGAAAAAATGTCAAGCGCTAATTTAAAGTAATTGTTAAAATACCTCTAACATATAAATTTTAAAAATATCAGTGGCTCGTTTTTGAACAATCGAATTTTCAAACAGAAAATATATTAATTTTTTTTATGGAAAAAAAATATTTTTTGAAAATATGAATATGCAATATTATTATACTTTTAGGGAGCAATTGCATTAAAAAAAAAAAACTAATTTTAATCGGTTCATCCAATAGTCGAAACTATGAAAAGTGTAGGTACTAAGAACAAAAAATAAAATATTTTTTACTTAAAAGTGGGTTGCACGAATTTAAAAACACACTTTTTTTTATCAAAATTCATGGAGCTGCTTATGAGAAAATAATTGTTTCTTAATGGTTTTTTAAGATTTGTAGAAATGTACTGCTATTTTTTATTTAAAAAAAAGTTCTTTTTAAGTATTCAAGATAATGGCAAAAAATTACTAAATACAAAGTTTCGAAAAAATCGATTAAGTTGTTTTCGAAAAAAGTTTTTTTTTTTTTAATTTAAAAAAAAAGTGTTTTACCTACTGTTAAATTAATAAGCAGCTTTTCCATAACAAAATTTCAAAAAAATAACAATTTTTTCAAAAAAAAAAAAATACATTTTCCCAATCATTAATGAACTGTTTTTTTTTTAATAAAACATTTTCGAGCAGTTTTTGAGAAAAATAAGAAGTACCTTTATGGTTACAAAATAAAATACATGACTGGATCGCACGTACTTGCTTTTATGTTCGATCACATGGTATGCACAAGATTCTAAGTAGAAACGGCTAAATATATTTTTAAAGTCGTTTTCCTATACATTTTTTATATAGAAATTGTCTTTATTTTTTTTCTAAATAAGATTTGGTTTGAAAATTTTATGGAATTAATAATATAAGGTTAAAAATATAATTTTGAAAAAAAATCGTCATCCGTTTTCGAAATATTGAATTATCAAAAATAAAAAAAAAAAATATTTTATTTTTTCAAAAATCCACAAAAATATTTTTCGAAAATTTTGGTATGCAGTATTGTTTAGAATTTAAAATGCTTCCTATATAAAAAAATTGATCGAAATCCCTCAAGCTGTTTATGAGAATGTCGAAAATCAAAAAAAAAATGGTTGTATGACAAGTACCCTGAAGGTAGGTGAATAACAGCTGACAGTAAAAATGACATTTAGCATGTACTCAAATACACGAGTGCAAATTTTACTCTGTTGTATTTTTCTATTCTAATAGAGTTGGCATATTGTAAAAGTGTAAAAGTGTTGCAAGATTTTATTCAGTGCAAGCAAACGTTGCACTATTACAATGATACTAGACCAGTTGCACAGAATGGTGAATAGCCCTATTATCACCACTTAATTGGTATTTTTAAAATATTTACCTAATGTCTCTAAGGTGAGTGTAGATAAGCTATCTGCCATAGATTTGATAATATGCAATATGACTTGTCTTTCATATTTCCAAGCGATTTGTGAAGAAGCTGGTTGAACTTATTTTGCTCTGCCGCAAAGACGGTTATTTGGGAAATTACTTGTACAATGAACTGCTTAAGTTACATTAAAAACATAAAGTGAAATTTAAAAAAATATTCTGAAATAAAATCTTTCTCAATAGGAAAATTTAAGAGCTTTGCTAAAGCAGCTCTAAGAATTTTGGAAAAACACAATCTTTTATTTAATGTTGAATTGAATTCAACAAAGTGTTATATCGCTTTCGATTGGTAATCCGGGAGAACTCTTTGATCCGGCTATCCCAATTGAACAAGTTAGCACTGTGCTCTCAGAAACGTCAAACATTTGCAATTATTTTATTTTGTAAACATGGCTGACACAATATTGATTTCGAATTTTACATATTAGACTGTTTTTAAATTCATAATCAAATGTCACTTCTTGCAAGGAGAAGAACTAGTCATTTAGTACCAATCGAATACTTTCAAAAGCATTTCGAAGTTTTCCAGGCGACACTAATCGAAAACGAATCTTTGAGCCTTGAAGTCATCGTTGGATCGCCTAAAGCGTTTTTGAAAAACCTGAACTCACCCTGGTGCACAAATTCTGTATTTTTTGAAACTAGGGTTGCCTTGAAGTATTATTAGCTGGGGCAAGTTGAGGTAAATGAATAAACTGTCAAATTCACATGAGATCTGAAGTAGCCATGAGTGATATTAAGAAAACATCGATGTAACATCGAATACTAATCATCGATGTTAATAATTATCGAATCGAAAACATCGATGTTATAGACGAATTTCTTTTCGATATTGAAGCATTTATTTTTTTTTATTTTAACATCGATGTTTCGTTAACATATGCACATCGCTCATTCCTAATCCGAAGCATTCGTTTTGTTATGAATTCTCGTTTTGAATGCAATTTTTAAAATGGAAATTAAAAAAATGCTCAAATTTATTTTCATACACAGAAATAGAAAACAGAAACATTTTAAGTTGTGGATTGTGCATATGACACAATCACAATCACAATTGCATTTAGAAATTAAATTTAAAATTATTTTAAGTTTTAATTATTAAATGACATAGCTTGTTATGTTAAAGTTCAACAAAAACATAAATGTAAAAACTTTAAGGTGTTTAAATATTTGTTTAAGTATTATATAAAATTAATGGCGCTCGGGTGTTTTTCTAGAATCGAAAACACAATAGTTTGTTGCACTATTCTTGAAGTTGTCAAGAAAACCTGAGTCGATCGTAGCATCAGTTCTTCTGACAGCAAATATCAACCTCATCCTTACATAACCCTTAAGCAAATTGAACTATATATGTATATAATATGGACTTAACATTTTACATAATATACATGTACTACATGCAACAAGAACTAATTATTGCCAATGAGCCTAAATAGGCCCAGAGACTTTTTGAGAACATAATTCTTATTTTGTAGAAATACTGTGTTCCCGACACGAACTTCTCTTTGTTATCGATAGTTTGTATGAAATTGTCAATTTGTTTGTGATTGCGTCGTTAATTTCCCAATATACTTTCTTTGTCAAATTTTATTCGGGTCTACAAAAAATTAAAAAAAAAATTGTTCCTTAAGTTGTTCAAATTTACAATTTGTTTGTAATTCTAAATGTAGTAGTGTTTTATCGAATTTGAAACTGTTATCGACATACAATGTACATAAAAAAAAGACTATACATACTTATTGCTTACGAAGGCATAATTTTTTCATTGACATTTTGTTACTTTGTTTGAAATTAAAACAAAATCAAGGTAATTAAATTCCATACAAAAATGTATTATCTTTATTTAAAAAAAAAAACTGAAAAAACACCAATTGCCCTAGAACACTCGAAATGGGCTTATAATTTTTCGTGTTTGGTGTCATGGTAAATAACACGACCATCTTTAATCACACCTGTTGTATGTACTGCATGACCAATAGGACCAGAATAATCATCATCGTCATCATCACTAAAACGACTTAAAAGTCTGTAAAAAAAAAACATGTGTAAATGAGTTCCATAGTCCCAATTTAAAATTAAATATGCATTCAATCTTACTTAGGGACTGTTTGAACAACTTGGTGCTGTTCATAATAAGTAGGGCCTCCATTGCTACTTGTAAATGTTGATGAAGATGAAGATGAAGACGAAGAAACTTGTCTTCTAAGACGTCTTAAGATATTTGCTTGCTAAAAATGTTGTTTTCAAAAATAAATACACACAAATGTAAAACAAAACAAAATTCTATAAGTTAAATAATTAAAATAAATAAATGATGAACTCATATACTTACGTGTGGATTGATTTCATGGACGTTAGATTTATGACCCTCGGCATCTAGTTTGTAAAAAGCTTTAGGAATAAAGAACCCAGCATCATCTAAAAACAAAACAAAAATTGATTACATTCTAAAATAAAGATTTAACAGGAAATGAATAAACAAATTAATTTTAATTTATTTTTAATTAAAACCATCGTCAGAGATGAGAATTTCCGACATTCGACATCATCAGTTGGTATAGGTACGTGAAAGTAATTATGAACATCAAAACTAATTTTTCTGCGAAAAGGCAGGTTAAGATTCAAAAAACAAAAAAAAAACCGGCTTTCAATTGTCTTAGGTTCAAACTTGTTTTTTTCGGGGAAATTCTTTCTTCATATATAAGCCACTGAAATATTCCCTCTAAGCAAGTTCATAACAACGCAAATAAACCAAAATTTACTTCTTCCAGATTCTTTCCCACATTCAGACCAGTATATGTATGTCGATTACTGCGAACTTAAGTGTCCATTAGAAATCCGAGCCGGAGATTGTGGTTGTTATACTCAGAACGTGAATTGAATGTCTAGAATGGCTAATAAGACACGTACATTCACTCACAGGCATTTTGTTGTAAATCAGAAACCAAACATTGGCAATGGAAAAGAGGGTCAGACACTTCCTCATTCGAGGCATGCCCCTTGGCAAAGATCATTGAACGATCAGTATACATAATGTACGTATGTATATTATTTGCGCACACAAAACATGACTCACTATATCTTGAATCTAATCCTCACATCCAGCATCTAATGGAATGCATTTTTTTTTCTTTAAAAAAACAACCTCAGGCACTTCATCACGAAGTTTAGACAAATGATTGGATTATTAGAAATTATTAATTCTGTTGGATTTTATAATCAATTTGTTAATCACAATTAAAAGAAATACTGTGACGCGATTCTATTTTTATATAATTTGTTGATACTTTCAAAGTTACCTGCACTGGCCAAAGCGGCTAATCCCAGAAAGCACAAAACTAAACAGGTGATTTTCATAATTTTGTGGTTAGTGTGTCTAAATATAGCTATAAGGTTCTGATGTAAAAAAAAAACAAGTATATGTTCGCGGTAAAGGTTCTATACGACGCAACGGACGTTCGGGTTAAAACTAACCTTGCCAGATGGATGAGTAAATCTTTTATACCTACCCAAGTTGTGAAGTGATGATTCTTGCTTAGAATGGAATGGTTAAGCGGGCGAAACGATGATGATTCTGAAAGCTAGCGAACAAAACTTAGTGGTAACGGCAGCACACTCAAGTCGTTGTTGTTTATCATTCAAAACATTTCAACCATTTTTTTTTATTTTAGCTACGCGTTTTTAGTTCTTTCTGGTTCTTTGTTTCTTTATTGATGGATTTTGTTTTATTTACACAAAAATAAAGGACTATATTCTTCTTCTCTTATTGTCCTTATCTCTTAAAGAATTTTTGTTCATAATCTGGCGAAGAATTAAGAATGCAGTAATTCGGTTGGAAGGAAATAGCTATATCAATTGCGTGTTAATTGCTGTCTAAGAAGATTATATTTAACTCCAAGCTTTTTATAACAATACTAAACCCAAACAATCAAAATTGTCTATAATGGACACATAAATGAGTGAGACTCAAACTCTAAAAATGGCCATTTGCAAAAAAAAAAAAAACAAGAAATTCGCTTTTAAAATGTTCGGGTTTTGGTTTGATTTGTATATGTAGGTTTTGGGGTTTAAGCCTACTGACATAAATACCTAATACAATAGGGGTATTCACGATAGTGTACCAAGTCTTGTAAAATTGTAAAATTTTATTTTTTTACAACAGACTGTGAACATACATTTACTAATCTGTAGCAACACTGAAGCAAATGTCAAAATCTGTTTCACATTTGTTTTGAAGAAGGCTTAGTTTGTACAAAAAAAATCTTACACTCTTGTATTTTTCTGTTACAATAGGGTTCGGGTATTGTAAAAATATAAAAGTGTAAGATTTTGACATTCAGTATATTTTGTTGTTGTAGTGCAAAAAAATGCTACACATTTACACTTTTAAAATAGGGGTATTCACAATCTGATGTAGCTGGTCTTGTATCATTGTAAAAGTGTAAAAGTGTAGCATTTTTTTGCACTACAACAACAAAATATACTGAATGTCAAAATCTTAACTTAATACAAGGGTGTACGATTTTTTTAACACAAACTACACCTTCTTCAGAACAAATGTGATACAGATTTTGACATATGGTTCAGTGCTGCTACAAAATAGTAAAGGTGTGTTCACAGTCTGTTGTAAAAAAATAAAATTTTACAATTTTACAAGTCTTGGTACACCAGATCGTGAATACCCCTAATGATACAATACCAAATAAATCGGATCGTGAATACCCCTAATATATTCATTAACACTGTTGTATAGTTTGTTATCGTTTTTTTAAGTGCACGTTTAGGGACCAGTTATTGCTATCATTGAATTAATTAAAAAATTTAAATTTCAAATTTTGAGACTAAAATAAAATGTGTGCCTTGAATTATTATTTTGAGTCAACAAAAATTTTAATTTCATTCCGTCACGTCACAACTTTAATCATTTTGACTCGAGATACATACATATATAGGTTCTAAGAACTATAGGGCAAGTTTGGGATTCATAAGAAATCGAAATCGAAAAACAGCTTTAGCGATTTTGTAAGCAAACATATCTTATTTACTCGTCATTTAGGTTATTAAAGGCAACTGCTATTGACAGCGTTTTTTTTTATCACTTATAGGACCCATACACTACGCATGCCTGCATGCACAATTCCAAGAATGAACAATCTCGCTTTCGCCAATCGCCACTATTCATGCAAACTGCGTAATATTCATATGTGCGCTTATCGCTGAATAGACAACTTATTAAATGTCAAGCTCCGAGTCCGCCGTAGCATCAATTTTGATTGAATTGGTAAAAAAAATCGGAAGGTTTTGGTAGAATTTTAAAAATTCAACCCAAAACCTTTTGTTAATCGACGATATTTCTACCACACTTGTACGCTTATTAAAATCAATAGCTTGATTGTGCAAATGTAGACCATACACCACACATATTTGCATGCACAAACAACAAAATATCAAAAAAAAATTGAAATCAGTCATGCCGCATGCCCATTCACACATTCAACACCATGCACTCGGTGTTTGCATGCGCAATCACTATATTGTATTAGGGACCATTACGGTTTTTTGGGATTTTCTTTTTGGGTTGATTTTGCCAATGGCAACAAACACGGATTTCGATAGTTAAATCCTTCCATTGGGCAAACAAATCATTTATTTTTTTCATTCTGAATCAAAGTCGCAGACCCGTATTTTTGTTGAATTTACCTCTATTTCTATTAATACTACTAGGCGATAGTACAAGTGGAAGCAATTTTAATTTGACAACTTCCAGATTTGCAGATACGAATATTCGCCAACATCATTGAAATAAAATATTATACTTATTCAAAATTTGTTCCATTTGCCAAGAAAAAAAATCAAATCCCGCATCAAATTCTGAATTTACCAATGGAAAACCCCATAAGAGAGCTTTTTACATCTTGTTTTTATTGCTTAACTACGAATTGATACGAGCATAATTCTGAGCAAAATCAAATTGAAAAAAAAAATATTCACAATTTGTTTTCTACAATTTTGACATTGAAATTCTATTTTCAAAAACAATTTTCTTGCTCATAGTTCGATCACATCGTAAGTACAATATTTTAAGTAGAATTAGCTACAAATGAAGTATTTTTTTTTATGTTCGTATAATAATTTTACGTATTTGACAATATAAATTTAAAAACAGACTTTTAATAAAAAAAAAATCGTCCAACCGTTTTCGTAATATTGAATATTCAAAAAAAAGATTATTTTTTCAAAAATCCAAAAGAAATATTTTTCGAAAATTGTTGTTAATGCACTATTATTTAGTATTTGGGAAGTACCTCCTTCATAAAAATTTTGATCGAAATCCGTTGAGTCGTTAGTCAAAGAGTCGAAAATAAAAAATAACGGTTCTATGGCAGGTACAGTTAATAACAACTTATTCAAATATTTTTTAGAAGAAAAAGTAGACTACATAATACATATGTGTACTTATCTATAATAGTGCACTGATTTTTTTAAAATCAAAATCGTTAGAGCGGTTTTTGATATAATTAAGATTTACCTTGTTTGCTATAAAAAACTGAATGGCAGCACCGTTATTTTTGGGGCTGAAAATGTTTTAAAAAGAATCTAAACAATCAGTTAATACGCTTATGTACAAAGTTTGAAGCAAATCGCTTCAGCGGTCTAGGATGCATATACACACAGACAGACTGAATTGTGGGCTCGAGCTTAAATTGTTTTCTAAATGCAAAATTTGTCTATTATAGTAAGTAAAAAGAATGGAATATAGCTTTCAAAAAAGGTCTAGTAAAATATTGCATTGGCTTTGGCTGATTTTAATTTGTACTTGCGATATACATATACATTATGTATGTATGTATGTAGGTATTATAGATCAACTTTTTGCATTTAAAACAAATTCGCACCCGAGATTATAATCAAATTTGACATTACAATGGTACTTACCTAAGCGTTTAGGAAAATGTCTATTTTCATTTTCAAATCTTTTTTATCCCCAGAAATAACAGTACCTGCAATAAGTACATATTTCAAGAACGGCTCTAACGATTTTGATTAAAAAAATCAGTGCACTATTTTAAGTAGGTATATTTTCTACATTTTGGTCGAAAGAAAAATGTACTTAAAATGTTATTAACGGTGCCTATCATAGAACCGTTTTTTTATTATTATTTTGGGCTCTCCCATTAACGGGTCAATGGATTTCTATCAAAATTTTTTATACAGGAGGCCCTTATCAAATTTTATTAATACTGCATACCAAATTTTCTGAAAATGTTTCTTTAGATTTTTACAAATAAAACAATTGTTTAATTTAATTTTTGAAAATTTAATTTTTTTTAAATTTATATTTTTAAATATGTACTTAAAATTGCAATATCAACATTTTTTTTATTAAAAAAAAAAATAGAGAAATTTTGTATATACATAATTAAGTCAAAAACGACTTTAAAAATATATTCAGCTGTTTGAATTCAGAATTTTGTGCATACGATGTGATGATCGAACAAAAAAGCAAGTACGTGTTATCTAGTCGTACATTTTTTCATTTTAAGTCAATTTTCTAAGCATTTGCTTAATTTAAACAACTAAAACAATTTTGCGTGCCAATTATTATTGACTTATTAACGAAAATTAATGTAGCTTGTGTACACTGAATTTTCCAGGGAAATTTTTATTCACGATAACCCCCAATAACTCAGAGACGCTGAATGCAGTATCAACATGCAGGCTTAAAATAATATGAATTAAAGCAAATTGAGATAAATGTCTTAAAATATTTTTAAGTTGAAAAATTCAATTTATGGTGTGAAAATGTAAAAAAAATTTGTAGATCTTATCCCAACATTACTAGTTTTTTGTTTCTTTTAAATTAATTTTTAATTTTAATTTAATCAATCCTTCTTTGTAAAAGATTTATCGAACTCCCTGTTCCTGTACTTTGAATTTTGATTATCGTTTCTCCTTTCGTAATACGGGCCTTGGAAATGTTTCCTCCCCTTCCAAATTAGGAAACGTGAATTAACTAACTACTCTTGATAAATGAAACATATATTAAAAATAGCGTCCAACATATGTTCAAAACTTAAGTCGCATTATAATTATATACATATAGATACGTAACCGAAAGTTTTCCTTTGCCTTAAAAAAGTATCGCAACCATTTTCAAGATACAATCGACTTCTATTCCAAATTTCATAAAATCGTTTGGGTGGCATAATTGACACATACCAAACTTTTACATTTATAATACATAATGTATAAGTAAAGATAGTAGATTTGTAAGTTACCGGCAGCGCAACCCAATTTCCGAAAAAAATTAATACATTGAATTTGTATTGCTCTTAAACTTCACTTTAATCTTTACTACATTACTGACTTATATGGCTTTGTAGTTTGCCAAGTGTAATTTTCCATTACTTCCTAGCAAACAAATAAAACTAACATCAGATCACTGTGGCGTATACGCATTTTTGTTTAAAGAAATTTTCCATTTCCATTTGTTTAATATGTTTTTGGGATAGAACAGGACACGCTTAAAGTATAAATCATTTCTTCTTCGTCCACGCAGCTTCTGCAAGAATCGTTTACGTAAGCTTCAATAAGTCGTCTAATGGACTAAGTCCAGTTACGGCACTTCTTAAAAATCTAATTATGCAATCTTCTTAAAGATATCAAATATTTAAAGCACTTCGGATTCAGTAGGATTACTTTTAAAGCGTTACCTTAATTTCAGCCACTTTCGCTTTGGGTTATTCTCAAAAGCCAGCATGGGCCAAAATTATCGTTCCAATTTTCAATTTAAATGTTATCTATTTCCATTTGAATTTTAGTCAATATTTACGTACATTTAATAATAAATCACCTACCACAATTTTAGACTCAAACACCAACTTCTTCCAGGATATTAATAACATTTGGATAGTCTTTTCACTTTCCATAAAATGACGGAAAGAACGGAAATCCCTTTTTGGAATACGAAAATACAAAGGTGCCACCAAAAGCGATTCGCCGCGTTTTTTGGAATTGGCCTACAGTGTTTTGTTTGAAAAGTGAAATATTGATATGTATATTATTTAGTATGGAAGAGAAGAAGATTATTGTCGAGTTATATAACATGCGAATCAATAATATATTCTATTATGAGGGCAGATGATATTAAAAGTTCATTTATGTCAAAATTAAAACCTTTTAAGTATTAAATTTAAATATGCACTCTTAATTAATTCCAGTCCATTATCAATTTTAACTCAGTATCATATGCATTTCATCACAATATAAATATCTAATTAAATCTCACTGATCATGATAAACCTAACAAATATTGAAATATATAAGTAGCTCAAAACTACCACATAATAATCTAAATACAAACAAATATGTATACACAGATGCTATACAAAACCAGTTCACTTATAAATAAATTAAAAGCGCTATTAAATAACAAACAAAAGGGTTCCGTTAGTAAAAAATAAAAAAAAACAAGCAACAATTTGAATAAGCTTACCAGTTAAAAAGTTTAAAAGCTCGACTTCTCCTCAGAGCCGTATAATGCTTGTTAATTTTTTTTTTCTAAAAACAAAAAGCGTGTGCATTCAAGAAATGAAACAATACAATATTTTTTTTTTTTTACTTTTTTCTGTGTTTTTATTTCATCATAACTTTGTATGTTTTATTTTTTTTTGTTTGTTTTGAATTTCATAAAAAAGTTTTACTTGTTATTTTTTTTTTGTACAAAATAGTTTGCATTATCTGGAGAAAAAAATTCATTTCACTACCCTCTAAGTGCATTTTCACTATTGTCGATTTCGTTTCAATAATTAGGATTCGCTACTAAAACCAATACTTTTTGGCTTTGAAAAGAACGATTACGGACCGAATCTCTTTTTGGGACTGTGTGTGTTGCTTGGCAGCTCTAAAAAAAAACAAATCTTCAATTCGTTAAAACATCATTATTTCGTTTTAATTTCCCGATTCCGTCGCGGGGGAGTTCCTAAACCCACTTGCACTTTTTTAATATTTGTTTCCAAGAAGTTTTTAACAATTTTTTTTATTTTTTAATATATTAATTTACTTTTTCTGTACACTGCCACAAAATAAAAATTAATTCACAACACAACAATTGAGAAACGTCAAAACAAATATTGTAGTGTGTGTACGAATCTGTGCACAAATCCGTTTTGAATCCGTCTCCAAAAAGAGATTCAATACGGATCTGTTTTTGAAGTAAAAGTATTGGTTTTAATTTGAAACGAATTTGATTTTCAGAAAAAAATTGACGGCGGATCGACGGCAAGTCGATGTTTTTGTTGAAACGAAATCGACATATATGAAGTCTTGTTGCGTTGTTAGCTTTTTCATTACTCAAGCATTCGCAAAATGTTCTATAGATCATTGTTTTTTGTTTTTGTATAAAAAGTAGGTAATTAAAGAAAATAAAATTATAAGAAAGGACGAAATAAGTTGCTTAAATATACATACATACATGAAACAAACAAAAAAGAAGAGTAGTAGAAAAGTAAAAAAATTAATTAGAATTCTTGAAAAAAACGCGATCCCTCTCTATACTCATATGAAAAAGAAAACAAGAATAAAAAAACAGAACTCAATCCATTTAATGGACAATAATAAACGGAATTGTTATACTCCAGCACAACAACACATAAAACTTGACTCTAAAGACTCTGGAGAGGGATCACGCTGAATGTGTTGTTTTTTCTTAGAATTCTAAGCATACTTATGGAAGTGTGTGTTTTTGTTTTATTAGATGGAAATGGCAAGCTAGCTAGAGATGGTAATTTATTTAACTTTACTTTTGCCACTGTGTGATGGGCTAGGTGATTGATCTGCTTCTGGAAGGTCACTTTCCTTCTTCTTCTTAATCTTATCCTTCATAGCTTTGTTTTTCTTGGCCTGTGATTGTTGTTTGGCTTCTCGTTGACGTTCACGTTTGGCACGCAATTGCTCAGTGATAAAGGAGAAGATCAGGTAACCTTGCAGAATTATAACACCGATTAGCGCCATAAATCCACGCGTAGACTGTTCTGTATTAGCTACACCATAGTAAAGAGTAAGCACAGCGATGACCATTGTGGCGAAGCGAACCATTACAAAGAACACACTGTTGACGATGCGAATGCTGGCATATTTCTCATCACGGTCGAAAACTCCAATCAGCTGGAAAATGTGAGCAATGATTTCACTTAAATAGTGCAGAGTCAGTAAAACCAGTGTGATTCTTTGGAAGCTAAAATTACAAGAAAATATATCATCTTAAACATAAGAAATAACAAAATTGAACTCACCCAAAAGTGTAAGCCAAACAGATAATAGAAAATCCAGTAATGGCATGAATAATCTTTGGCTGTTGGTCTTCTTTTTTGACTTTCTGGAAATATAGCTCGGGCAGCATGTGCAAGTAGTATGCCATTTGGACAATGAAGAAGAATTTGTGCAGGAAAATCATTGGATGATTGGGGAAGTCTTCCCATAAAAGAGAGAATTTGCTAAAGTATCCTTCACGAAGAATAACATCGGCGCCGCACAAGAAAGACAAAATATAAAACACTACAAGCTGGCCGGACTCGTTGAAGAGCGACAGCTTGAATTTAGAGAGGTGCAGCTTCTTGGAGATTTTCTATAATGAATACATTTTTAATTAATAACTGTTTAACTTTTAAATATAATGTAATGTAATTTTTTTTAAAGAAAATGAAGATAAGGCGTAAGTGTGTCTAAAACTCATCGGTTAGGCAAACATACAGGAGATCTGTGGTGTAAGATAATAGATTGATGTTTAAGGATTCGAAAATCGACAAGTTGAACAGTACTACAATATTTCGAAATTAAAAATAAAACATAAAAATGTTAAGGCTTTATTATACAAATTAATACAATTAATTTCGAAAAACTGCCCCATTTAAAAAAAAACAATAGCGGTATTCAAGATCCGGTTCAACTGATTTAGTATCAGTGTAAGAGTGCAAAAGTGCAACTTTTTTTTGCACTACAACAACAACTTACATTGACTAATTTTACAACACTTTTGCTATAATTTATTCATATTGCGACAGAAAAATACAATGGTGTAAAATTTACCTGGTGTCGTTGACAGTTTGGCCTGTTATTTTCATTCGGAAATGTTTGGGGATTTAATGAGTCAGAGAGTAAGGTCAGAGTCAAACTGATTTTGAGATTTTTACTCAAGTGTTGCAATAGAATAGAAAAGGTGCTTTCACGATTTATAAAAAAAAATTCGCAACTAATACCTTATTGTTGCATCATATCGTGAATACTCCTTATATTGGGCTCATTCATAAATCGAACTATATCCATCCGCGGGGCAATGGCGCGGTGGATAAAGTGCTTGACTGTTAAGCATTATTTTCTATACCCTCAGTTTTAATTGGATGCCGCCGGGTTAAAATAAGATAGTAAGGACCTTAGTCTCAAATGCACTGTGCCAATAAAAAAAATTCTTTCCATCTTTCTATTCCTTCTACCAAATGCCGTGCAATTCAGGTTTCATTAAAAACCTTAGGTCTTACAGGCATATAGTTAAAATGAGTATTATCCGGATAGGTTGGTGTTGTTGTATTCCCATGTAAGAGCACAGCTGATGACAAAACAGCTGATGTCAAAAAAAAAATCTCAAGCTATCCGAAAAACTTTAGTATACCTTGTATCCCATGAGAAATGTCAAAAACATATGCACCCATACAAATTTAACATAACCGATGTTTTTGTTCGGGAACTTAAGTTAGATAGGCTATCGTACCGGCATCTGAATGTACCCATATTGTAGCATAAAGGAACTATAATTCATTACAGAGTTGTCACGATCGGGCAAAAATATTGACGTATTTCTACCTAATGACTAACACATTTTAATTATAAATTGAGTTTTAGGCTATATACACAACTCGACTTTTAAAATACCTGGAAAAACAACTAATAACGACCTGCATAGTTTTTATTTTTCAAACGACTTTTTTCTTTTCGATCTTAGGTCTTACATACATATACATATGTACATAGTTAAAATTATTTAAAAAAAAAGACTAGAATCTATGAGTACTTAAAGTATCAGGTTACTTATTATTTAATTGCAAGCGACTCACTAGATCAAGACATACATAATTGTTCTTTTGTTCCAAGGAAAATTGTAGTTGGATTTCACAAAGCAAAGTAATATTTTTGTTACAACACAAAAGTATCTTTTAAAAATCTTCCCTAAAAACAATAGTATACAAAGTGCGGTAGGCAAAGAGAAAGAGGCTAATGGAGAAGACACGTATGATTTGCGTGGGTCATCAAGATATTCAGTTAAATTTATTTAATTTTACTATACGAACAAAATTGTGAAATAAATTACCAGAAAAAATAGTAAAGTAGATAAAATGTACGTTATTCTGATTCAGCAAAAGATAAGACAATTAAATAGAATGTTTGCGAAGTAATTTACATATTAACAGTGAAGGTTTAATGAAATATAAAAAGTTATGTGAGCAAAACTTTTCCATTGAAATTTGTATAACGTTTCAGCACTTGTTAGCTATAATTTATTAAGATCAAAGTTTTTAAAAATTATACTTAAAAATAAAATTAATTCTTAACAGCTCGATTCACCCCAACATCACTGATATCTTACAAGTCACAAGAAGAGGTGAAATAAATTTTGTGACTTTTACGTATTCTACTCTATAGTCACAACTTTTGGAGTCATAAAAACAATCCAAATTGTGATATACTTCAGAGCAAGTCACAACTCACAAGTAGCTTTAGTTTTGACATTTCGATTCGACATTTGATATATTTTGTGAACAATGTTTAATGTTTATTAATTTAAGTGTACTTAATCTAGTAAATCAAAATGGAAGTGCGTTTGATTTTGATGCATCTTATTGAAGAATTTTCAAAGGTAAGCCCAAGTGTTGTCAAAAAATGGTTTTTCGGTTCTCAAAAAAAAAACACTGGGGGGCCATTCATTTTATGTTGCTGAAAAGCAAGTTATGTTATTTAATAATTAAAACTTAAAATATGTTTAAAATCAATTTCTTAGTGCATTTACTTTGACTCTATGCACAATTTACAACTTTATATTCCATGTATGAAAATTAATTTGAGTATTCTTTTTAAAAATAACAAATTGCATACAAAACTAGAATTCACAACAAAACGAATACTTCACAATATTAGGGATGAGCTATATTCATTTATGTTAACGAAACATCGATGTTAAAAAAAAAAATCGATACTAAAATATCAATGTTGAACGAAGAATAAAAGAAATTCGTTAAAAAACATCGATGTTTTCGATTAGATATTATTATCATTGACGACGAGTGTTCGATGTTATGTTGATGTTTTCTTATAGCGAGTTTCATTCAAATTTCAAAGATCTCCTCTTAAAATCGAGATTTGATCTTTTCAATTAAATTTTTTTCCATATTTAATTGTAGTTTAGTAGATGAATGACTGACACACACGCATCTGAAAAAAAACATATCTTCATCATTACTATGACGAGGACGACGAAGACGAAGCAATCAAAAACTCCACTAAATTTATAAAATCTAAATTATTAACTACATACTTCGTCCATTACTTTTTTTTTTATTTTTTTTTAGCATGGACTGGCACAAGTTCACAAATTCACAACAGATTAATATCAAAATATTTTCCATTTGACTTTTAGCGGAAGAGACTTTTTACATGCATACTTGTGTGGATTCAGATCAAATCTGCCAAGTGCCAACCCATCAGAGATCAAATCTTTCGTGTTGAGATTTGATCTAGATTTGCTCTTTTTGTTAAAATGAAACTCTCAAAATTCAAAAAGTTTAAATCTTTGACAGAAAGACCAAATCTTTTCTTGAATAAAACTCGCTATTAATATAGCTTATTCCTAGTTCAGATCTCAGGTGACTTTGACAGTTTACTCATTTAACTCAACTTTCCACAGTTAAAAACCTAGATCTACTTCAGGGCGACACTAGTTTTACCAGGGTGACTTCAGATTTTCAACAAAAAAAAACGCTTTAGGGCTCCTATGGCGACTTCAGGGTTTAACGTACAAACCTTATTTTACAATAGAACACCATTTTTAACAAACTAATCATATTGTTTAGATTGCATGGACGAACGTTTTTAAGAACACAAATGATTCATCCGCTAACCAAGATAACATTTTTATGAAGTTTTTTTTTCGCTTTCGGTTATAGTAAATTTTTTGATCAAAATCTGTTCTGTCGTTAATGCGAGTTGAAAATAAAAAAAAAACGGTGTCATAACAAGTTCCGAAAATTATACTTAAAATAGTTCACTGTTTTTTTTTGTAACTTAAATTTATTTCAAGATAATTAAGATTTACCCATTTTGCTCCAAAAAATTGTATGGCAGTTACCTTAATTTTTAGGGCTAAAAAAAGAATAAAAAAAATTAAGATTAAAATCCCTTCAGTCGTTTAGGCTGTGGACTGACCTACAGAGAGACCGACATACATATTTTTTTTTTAATATAGACAGACGGAATTGCGGGCCCACTTTTTTCGTGTTCTCTATCATCGTAATGTTAAGTTCGATGAACCACTTAGTGCTGTTTTAAAAATAAATCGGTATTATAAGAGAACCTTATGGGGTTTTCGTTTGGTAAATTTATATTTTGATCTATAAATTGATTTTTTTCGTAACGATCCGAATACGTTTTCAGATTGATTTTTATTTGCTATATTATTGGTGTATATTTGTGTCTGTGAACCAACTATCGGTAACAGCTGTCTTGTCAAACTGATAATTATAATGCATAGTGGTGTTAGTAAAAGAGGGGTAGATCTGCCGAAAAATCCAGATCTGCAAAATTGATTTAAAATCAAAAAATAAATCAATTTATTTGGAGAATCGATGGAAAATATTGACAAAATCAGTTTTTTGACAGATCTAAATCAAACATATATTGATTTGTGTTACTAAACGATAATCACATTAGTAAGACGCCGTAGTTTAATGATTAGAGTATCACGTCAGAAGACTGAGTATTTGGAAGAAAGTGACAAATCCCGTGAGATATTTTGCAATGAAAAAGTGAATATCTCCTTAGTCGTAATGCTTGAAAGTCTCCTACATTCCTAAAAATACGAGCACAGGAATGAATGCTTAAAAGTAGTAATCCACTAGGAAGGTGTTTTTTTTATAATACAATTCTATATACTACTGAAATTACTCAGCCAAGTAGAAGACTTAGCATTATATTTAATTTGACTTGTCGAATTATTGATTCAAAATAGCTTTTAACGGCCCAAGTAAGATTGCCGGGACGAAACGCAAATTTTGTGGACTAAATGCCGTTAAAAGCAATTTTAAATCAATAATTCGACAAGTCAAATTAAATATAATGCTAAGTCTTCTACTTGGCTGAGTAATTTCACTAGTAGGTATATAGAATTGTATTATAAAAAATGCACCTTCTTATTAACTATGTCTGGCCAAGGGCAAAATCTTCCAATTTTAATGATTAAAATTTTAATCTTGTTGGATATAGTTCACATTGTTTTTTTGTCAAAAAATTCAAGTAAGTTGAACTGAACTTAACAAAAATTGCGTACTGGTAAGGGGCTCACTAACTAACTGATGTAATCCACTAGGCCTTGGTTCTTCAAGCACTGCGCCTTCTTGCAATGATGTATGACGACCTCGAATACATTCAGTGAGAAAATCTACACAATTTTCTAGTAAGTCCGAAGCACATAACCACCTGATTTTTTTTGAGTTTTTACATATATATATATAGCCAACTCGCACTTGAATACTAGATACTTTAATGGGATACTTTAGCTGCATGCTAAGAGGTTAAAATCTAGGGGACCCCAATGGACGCGCTACAAGCCTGTAAAATAACTTTGGGATCCATTTCATGGATAGTTTAACAAGTACTTTGTTTTCTTTGAATATTCGAAAATATCTTTGCTGAATTCTACGGAACGAGTCCAAACCCATCATTTGTGATCGTCCAGTCTGTGTAGTAGATCATATGACAGGCCCAAATTTAAGAGTGAAATTTTTAGTTATTAGAAGTAATTCGTACCTCTGGAAAAATTTACTTTCAATTCGAGAAATTTTAATTGGCTTAAATTGTTAAGTTGTATTTAAATCGCCTTTCAGTTAATATGCATATTTTTCCTGCGCTCTCATGCTATAAAACACTATATCTTATTTTAATTTTATTTGTTGAAATTTGAGTTTTTCTACAAAAACGGAATGAAAGCATTTTTTTTTTTTTATAATTCTTATGGCTAAATTCTAAATTAGGCATAAAGTTTCAACTATTTTAACGTAAATTGACTCAACAGTAGTTTTAACCACTAGAAACAAACTAATAGAATTTCTAAAAAAACACAGAGCGTAAAGAATCTACTAGCAACTGTGTAAACATCACCTTGTCAACACTTCAATTAAAAAATATCTTCTTCTTATCAGTTTATGACCTTCAAAGAAGAGTATGGAAATTGATGAGATCAAGTTATTTCTGGCATGTGCACACATTCGCTAAATAAATGATAAATGAATTGTACTCACGTCGAGGACGAATTCTTGAAGAATTGCATGCATGATGATACAGGTCAAGGTATAGAAGAAGATAGCACATTGGTCCTTGACTCCAGCAGCATAAGTGTATGGCTTTCCTCTGAAGTGAAAAAAAGGCGAAAAAAAGAAATTAAAAAACTCTTCTATGTACAAAGTAATTGTTGAAAACTTACGTTGGAAATTCATGGCTTGGATCCTCGCCGCTCACATTGTGATGCAATGACACAAACGGACTAGCGAACTTCGCCGTGGTCTTCATAGAAAAAGAAACGAAAAACAAGATACATCAATAAATGTAAAAAATTAAACAAAACCCTGCCACATTCCAACTCATTACAACTTTCACCAAATCCATCATTATTATCATCGATAAATAACGACGAGAGAAGTTGCCTCTATAGTTATAAAGGTTTCGGCGTTTCTTTCGTTGTAGTCCATGATGGTAATTGAGGTTAAGGCTAGTTTGGATAGTAGAGAGGATACGTGGCACAATAGTACTTCAAACTGCATCCGGATGTCGAAACACTTACTTCGTCCATCAAGCCCACAACGAATACCATTGCCACACAGGAAATAATATCTGCATGATTCTGAATAACAAATTCGTGGCTAAGAATTGGTGGATTCTTGTTGGAAGACTTTCGTCCCATTCCTGGTTTAATTGCCATTTTGCCGACGCGTCGCTTGGCTCGTTCACTACGAAATCAATCAAAGACTAAACTATCAAATCAAATCACCACAAATTGTTCGTCGGGTTAAAGTAGAAGTGGAAGAAGAAATCTAGTGACGTGTAAAACAACTAAACTCTCCCAGTTATCAATGGCGAAGGCAACAACGAGAGCGACTATGAAAGTTAGGATTGGATTGCTGTTTTATTTAGGGCTATTGGTGAACAAATAGGTGTATCCTAAGATCTATACTGGTTGTTCGGGATTCCAAAGAGTTAAGTGCTTACAAGAAGGAATCACTCACTTGGAGGACAGAGGACTCAGGAACCGATAATGCGTTTGCGTCTACACTTTAATGAATCTGAGTTCTGAGATTATATTTCAACAGAGAAGCAGAGAACAAGATTGAAAATTTGAAAGATGTTTTTTTTTCCTTGTAGGTATTTCTCTCTGTTTTTTTTTTTGTTTGACAGAAACAATTTTGTTGACGTTTCCAGATTTTTGTAGTTGTTGCTTTGCGTTGAAAAAAAAAGTGCGAGGTGGATGGCGAAAAGTCAACGTCATCAACTGGAGATGGTGATGTGGTAGAAAATAAAGGCAAGTAAGAAGAAAACATGAAAGGTGAGTTCAATCAGTTAACCCAGCACACTGCTAGATGGCACTGTTTTATATTAAAAAATAGAATACTAGAATTAGTAGTTTTTTTTTTATTTTGATTATCTTTAATTTTCTGTTGCAAAGTTGATTTGTTTTAAATCTGTGGTTTTGACGTGAAATTTAGACTTTTCTTAAACTTAATTTATAGTGAGTCTGGAATGTTTTTTTTTTCAAAGCCGGAGCAATTCACACCATTCGGTGCAAAGAATTTTCGGATATTAACTCGTCCTCTAACGAAAACGGCGCGAGAGTAATCTCATCGTTATTGATAGTTTGTATGGAAATTTATTTAATAAATGCGTTTTCTTGTAAATTATATACAAAAGGTGAACTCTAAAGTTGCATTGCAATTGTAATTCAAGAAATATTTGTAAAATTAATGGCATACTTAATTGGAATTATGTCTAAATTATTCACTCTTCATGAAATTTAAAATCGCTTTTCATAATTATAACAAGCTGTCAAAAACCAGAACAAAACTCATACCAAATGAATATTGCAGTCAGCTGTTCCTTACATTTCTCGTAGAAAATTTTCTTTATACTTTTTTTTCATTAGCTTATTATTTGTGCTCTTGCACGCATTACGACAACAGGCAGATATTAAAAATTGCTCAGAACAAATGAGTGAAGTCCCCCAATTTTAACTCTTTGAGATAGAAATCTAATCTAAACATAAGTGTGATAAGTCACAGCTTAAACATTTTTAACACGGATATAAAGCTTTGAGGTCCCAATTACTCACTTTATATTATAAATACAATATTATTCCAAATGGGAAATAATGAAATTTTATAAATTTACATTTTCTAACAGAGGTTTTAAATTTAATGGAGAGTGATTGCCGTTTATGGAACTTGTAAAAACTGGATTCGCAGTTATTGTGAAAAGGAAAGAGAACGTTGCGAAGCGAATGTGGTATTGAGAATTTCTACATCGGCAAACATTAAAGAATAATATTATGCAAGAAATATATCACGCTACAAAATACATACGTCGATGTATGTAAATGTATCATATATACGAAACATAATATATCCTGATGTAAATGTATCATGAAGTCTATCATGATATCATATCGTCATGCTATCAACATATTAAGTGATAAAGGTAACAATATCACATGATATTGTGAATAAATATATTCTAACCGAAAAATGTCTTCCAATAAATATTTAATGTAAGAAAATTATCGCCCACCAAATTTGTTTCGCATTATATACATATTTCGCATAACATATTACTTACATGATAGGTATATATCGCATGATATATTTCAAGCTTGATTCCTGGCGTAATACTGTTCTCGTATAATATACATATACTCGTATGTATATGTTTCAAATCTCGAAAGTAAATGCAAAAGTCTAGCATTAATATTATATATTAATATAGCAGGCGACATAATAACTGCGGCCATGTGAAAAACGGATTTTCAAGATTGCTGTCACAAACACTTAGCGAATGTCCTTGAGATTTATTTATCGACATTGCAAATGCTAGCCGCAATGGAAATTGCAACCGTTTAAAGTCGAATGGCATGTCGTTCTGATCAAAGGAATCCATGGAATCAAAAAGTATTCGCCTTTGTACTTCCCTTTCAAAATTGTGGCTTCTATGACGTTATTCATTAATTTCTTCACCACAATTCGGGTGTCATTACATGGCTGGTTTATATTCCGCAACATAATGATTACCGATCCAAATTTCAATGGCAGGTTATGAGGTGGTATAATCCAGGCAATTCCAGCGAATTTAAAACTCCCTCAGTCTGTATGAAAAAAATCATTGAACTAACTCTTGTGTTAGTTTCGGAACCTGTAACTGGATTTATTATCTTCATTGAAAAATAATATCCATCTTCACCTTGCTAAAATAAAATAGGATATTGTAACGCATCATATGATCGATGTGTTTCAGACAGACGCTGCAGTTGATTGCTATGCCGCGCCCATGTAAAACAGTATCTCGGTTTTCTAATTTTTTACCCACGACGACAATAGTGAATTCGTCAATTGTTAGCGCATTAAAACGTCACACGTGTTGTCCTGCAGGTGTCTTCTCAGCTTTGATGACAGTTTTATGTTTTATTATTATCAGATGGCATGCGGTCCAAAGCTGTCCAAAGCGGTCGTGAATAATGCAACCAATTCGTTATGTTGATGAAATAAACGTTTAGAGTTGTTCCAAAATTATTGGCCTTTTGACCGAATTGTTGTGTGAACAAAGCCGAATTACCCATAAAATAAATTTGCAAAAAAATGTCTATTCAATAATCGGCGTTGGCGATAAGAAACCTGTTATCCAATATAATTGACCCTGAATCTTGAAAGTTTTCATAAAATTTTCTTGAATAACTTTTGTTACACCAAATGACGTCATTTGAAATGAATTTTTGTATTGCTTGATATGAGTTAAAACATGTTTAGAATCGGAAACCAATGAATTTAGTGGCTCTGGTGGTGGTACTAATGGCGTCAATTTGACTTGACCGCTCGCGAAACACAATCCAGGAGCTTCATTTTTAAACATAAATGCCTTGGAATATTAGCACACAACTTTCATTGGTCCAATAGCAACGATTTGCTGTAAAGTGTAAAAGATTTCCACGTTATAATTAAATGCAGCTCGATAGGAGTTAAACGCATAATATCTATGTTAATGATTTCGGTTTGACTTGCTCTTATATATTTTTGACTCGCATCATTGCGAGATCTGCGACTTAAGTTTGTACGTCTAATTGCTGGTATTTCAAAAACGAAAATTTAAATGTAAATTACAGAAAACTTAGATTAGGAATAATTTTATATGGTGGTTAAGTATTCATAAATTTTCTAAGTTTCCGCTCAATTTTCTTTATTTTTTTTTTCATAAGAACCTTCTCCTGACAATATCTAACAATTACAACCAAGAAAGAATTAGCGAAATGGTTCCAGCCGTTCACGCGTGATGATAAAATAAATTAATGAGAAATAAAACAAAAATTATATACGTTTTCTAAAAAAAATTAATAAAAAAACAAAAGCACGGTAAGTGTTTGTAAATTCATAATATAATAGGATCATGAATACTAACGTAAGATTAATATAAAAATTATATCATTTATATATACTTTTCGCTCGACTTGCATTTTTCCAATAAGCTCTCATTTTACTTTTATATACTCGTAGTTAGCAACGAAAATAATTTATCTTTGTAAGTAAAAATGACAAAAGACAGGACAGATAGCAGCACAAATCATCACCTGATCCAGACTAATAGCGAGTTTCATTAAAGAAAAGGGCTGCTCTTTCTGGCAAAAGATTGCATCTTTTTGAATTTTGAGTTTCATTCCAACAAACAGAGCAAATCTAGATCAAATCCTAACACGAACGATTGGATCTCTGATGGGTTGGCAGATTTGATCTGAATGCACACATGCATGTAAAAAGTCTTTTCTGTCAAGGGTCAAATGGAAAATATGTTGTTATTAATTTGTTGTGAACTAGTTCCAGTGCGTGCTAAAAAATAAAGAAATAATGGACGAAGAAGTTAATAATTTATATTTTATAAATTCAGTGGAGTTTTTGATTGCTTCGTCTTCGCCTTCCTCGTCATCTAATGATGAAGATATGTTTTTTTTCAGGAATGTGTGTGTCAGTTATTCACAATACAACAATTAAATCTGGAAATAAGGTTTCATTGAAAAGATCAAATCTTAATTTTGAGAGGAGATCTTTGAAATTTTAATAAAACTCGCTATTATTTTGGGCAGAAATTGGCAGATTACACAATTTTGAAGAGAGGGAATGAAATTCTCTCATTAATAGATAAAGTCCGAAAAAGTCAGGAACAGCTTGAGCACAATTTTCTGAAAATTTTGAAACGTCAACACAACGTTTGTTTTTTTACATAGTTTTGTTTGTTTAAAATTCATTTTTTCTCTTCAAACTAATAATTTTGTATTTTATTGCTTCTAAATTAATTTATTTGTTCAACAACTCTTTTCGCACAACAACCGCAAGACGTTTTTTTTACCTTTAAGACGAACGTTAATCTGACAATTGTAAATTTTCAGCCCATACATTGCTGCCTACAAAAATTTATTGGGCAGAAATTGCCAGGAAGGGGTATATTTAGAAGACCGAAAATGGGCGACTGTCCCCTAAAGGGTGACGTAACCTGCTTACACACACCTGATTTCAAGCGCCACTTCAATTCCAGCCATTGGAACTGTTTCAAACCAATCGTTCATTTGAAAGAGCTGATATAAAAACCGTAAAAGTTTATTTTAGGCCATTTCGAAATTATGAAAAACAAAAAGAAGATAACCAACACTGCATAATTATTTGTTCACATGTGCACACTTTGGTTCTTCACGTGTTGTGTGAGCAAGCATATTAAGAGTATGAATTAAGATATTTTTTGTATCGACACCTTTATATTATCCTTTAATATCAAGCTTACAAATTGAGACTCTACTGAATACATATACATATGTAGTTTTTTTTCCATTTAATAAATCTTTAAAATTCGAACAAAAAATCCAAGTCCGTCCAGTTCGTAGTGTGGCAAGCAAATTCCTTCCGTTCCGTGTTTATTTTGCCTTAAATGATCTCAACAACGCTGACACAAATAAATTGAATACTGCTTTCTGTTTGGGAAAATGTCGTCTAAATTTCCTAACCTCTTTTTAAGTGATTACCAAAACTCAGGTAACTATAGGTTTAGGTACTATCCTTTTATACAGAGTATGCTCCTCACTTTGTTTGTCAATAAGAGTAGATGTATCTATGGTATGTATAGAGGTATTCTTATGGTCTTGTGCCAGTAGTGGTTGGAAGAGATGAGTAAGCGATAAGCCGAACACATCAAACTTCATGGCAAACCATCTATACACCATAAACATTTCTATAGATAGAAGATAAAAACCAATATCCTCCCTGAATTGGTCCTTCCCGAACCAGCCGCAGCCGCAGCATACCATAGATTTATCACCTCGTTCTATGTCAAACTCTTGGAGTTTACTCTTTTTCTTTCGCCTTCAACACTACCTCACCGTATACGGCATCTATATGTGTCGTGATGCTCATGTGTGGATTCAATATACATACTATCCACCCATTTAACTCGCCCCATCGTTTTTTTATGTTGAATCCTGTGACGATAAATAGCAACAGAAGGATTCAGCATCATGAAAACCTCTTTTAACAAAAGCAAAACCAGTCTGCAAGGGTGTGTAATGCATAGTGTACCTATACATTTTAAAGAGACTTTTCATCTTGAAAACAAATTTACCGGAAAACGGTTTAAGCACTTTCACTTCTTCTTCCACCACTTCCATTTTAGGGAACAAAAAACACCTAAATAAACTCCTTTACAGGGTTCTTGCTGTTTCCTTTCGTTTCAAATCACATGCAAATGTTGCGTGGAAGTACCCTATTACTCGGGTTATTGTATATTTTCGCCAAAAATGTACTCGTGCCTCCCTGGCTCCCTTGCGCGAAGGTGAAATAAGCATCTATGCAAATTTTGTTCATCGAATTTAGAGGTTAATCCGGAATACATAGCGGTACCGCGCGCCTGGCGCGGCAGCAGCTATACCGAGAGGAAGAGAAGTGTAAATTGCTGGAAAAGATACGGGCCAACCTATAATCTTTTGTTAACTTTTCGGCAAATTAGATGTCATCGATGGGAAATTGATGGTTCAATATGGAAGCAACAGGCGTGAGGGTATAGAATAGCGCAGTAAAAGCCGACAAGAGGTACTGCCAACTTTTTAATCTCTAAATCAGGAGAAGGTAAGTAGGTACGGGTATATACATACAGGGTGGTTCCTAGAAGAATAAGTTGAAACCTTAAAACTTGTAAAGAAAAAGAAAAATAGTCGCTCTTTAGCTGTAGTAATTACAGTCCTTCAAAAAATGTTAAAATAAAACAAAATCACTTTGAGTACTCATGCCGATTTTGAAACATCGCAACAAAATGTTTGATTCGGAGTTCTTTACTCTCTTTCCCAATTAGTAATTAGAGAACAAAAGAGATATCCACAATATAAACCTCAAGGAGTTGACATTAGTTTTAACCGACTAGATTCAGTACTGTTACTGAATTTCGAGTCGAAATTTGTGCTCAGCACTTGGTCTGGCCTGATAACTGAAGCGAAACCTCAGCTGTCATCTTAATATCTTTCTAACTCAACTCCAAAAATGGATTACTCAACTCAAGGTACGAAAAGCCTGTCTTAAAACCCGACCCTAGTCCAACCCGAGCTCTCTACTCTGCTTGTAAGCGGGGACTTATCTTAACTTATCCTTTACAATTCAATGCTTGAAAACAAAGGGAAGCTGTCCGTATTAGCCTGTTAATACTGTCAAAGTTAAATTTTACGAAAATCGTCGGTATATTCAGCGTCGTAATGAGAACTGCCGCCGCAGCAACAAAATTCGCAAATGCCAAAGTTGAATTATTTTCAACTTCCTGCTACCTTTTGACATTTCAATGTGTTCGTTCAACACTTTTCCTTTGTTATATACAAATAGGCCGACTCCACTGACCAAACAAATGGCCAATATGACAACCACTGTATTTTGATTTATGTCGATTTCGTTTCAACAAAAACATCGACTTGCCGTCGATCCGCCGTCAATTTTTTTCTGAAAATCAAATTCGTTTCAAATTAAAACCAATATTTTTCTGGAAAAACAGATCCGTATTGAATCTCTTTTTGGAGACGGATTCAAAACGGATTTGTGCACAGATTCGTACACACACTACAATATTTGTTTTGACGTTTCTCAATTGTTGTGTTGTGAATTAATTTTTATTTTGTGGCAGTGTACAGAAAAAGTAAATTAATATATTAAAAAATAAAAAAAATTGTTAAAAACTTCTTGGAAACAAATATTAAAAAAGTGCAAGTGGCTTTAGGAACTCCCCCGCGTCGGAATCGGGAAATTAAAACGAAATAATGATGTTTTAACGAATTGAAGATTTGTTTTTTTTTTAGAGCTGCCAAGCAACACACACAGTCCCAAAAAGAGATTCCGTCCGTAATCGTTCTTTTCAAAGCTAAAAAGTATTGGTTTTAGTAGCGAAACCTAATTATTGAAACGAAATCGACATTATATATGTCATGTCGTTCTTTCCCTTTTCACCACTACTTCTAATTTTTCCATCAACATTTACACCCCATTCAAAGATAAGCCACTACAAAAAACAAAATAAAGATGAAAGTCAGCCTATGGCAAATCTTTGAACAGCGCTTAGGCCGTGTTCAAAAATTAATTCCTTTTGGCATGTAGCTACATAGACCTCATTCAAAAATCGGACCATAGCTATCTGGATAGGTTGGTGTTGTTGTAATTCCATGCAGCAACACAGCTGATCACAAAGCAGCTCCTCAAAAAAAAAATCTCAAGCTGTCCGAAAGGCTTCGGTATACTTTTGTATCCCATGAGAAATGTCAAAAACATATGTTCAAACCCATACAAATTTAATTTATCCGATGTTGCTTGTTCAGGAACTTAAGTGGATATGTAATGTACCCATTAGCCGATTTTTTTCGTTCAGAACAGAGCACTGAACAGCGTTCGAACACATAGATTATGCTCTGAACTTGTCACAAACAGAGCGAGCTCTGAATACTGATATGGTTTTTAAACACACTTGAACCACACAAATCAGAATACATTTTCATTTTAAGAATAAAAATCACAAGACTACCATTTTTTGTACACAGATACACACCAGATACAGAAAATTAACATGCGATCTTTTGTTCCCCAACTTAAATGTACCTATCTATTTATTTATTTTCTTCTTCACATTTTCCTTCTTGACACAAATTCGATTGTGTCCGAGCACATCGAGTGCGATTTCCACATGTTCAGAACGAAAAAAGAAACACACACTTAGAGCGCTGAAAAGAAACACAAACAAATTTTTTGACAACTCAGGCTCGGCTCTGAATGAACAAAGAAAAACGCCTATTGCATGTTCATTAAAAAGAGACATTTTAAGATAAATGCGTTTAGAATTCAAGGAAAAACCACAATATTTTGATTTTTTTGTTGACAAATTGTGTTTGGTTTATGACGTCTAAACGTTACTTTATTTGACACATAGGCATTGTGACTAAAATCGGTGGGAAAATGTTTTGAGGATTGAAAATGAATTATTGCAACGTTCAACAGGGGCTTTATAAATGTTTATTCACTGCGTACATATTCAACCGTTAAGGGTTGTTTTAGGGAATAATATTGAATACGACTATTTAAGTACAAAAAATGAAAAAAAAGTACAAATAGAATGGGAGATACAAAAAAACAAGATAAAATGTCACCTGACGATATTAGACATCAAAAGCAACAACAACACAACATGGAACAACACGGCTCCATTCGACATTTTATGTCAGAATTATTATTCTCTGTCTGTGAAGACGCTTCTTGTTTCAATGACAACTTGTGCTTTAGCTATTGCGGGCGTTCACTCATTTATTAGATATGTTCTTTCGGATACCAAGCTATTGGAGTATATCTGTGGACGAATGAGATATGTTAGCTGAAAGCTGTCAAAAAATCAGAACAAAACGCATATCAAATGAATTTTGTAATAAGCTGTTCTATACATTTGTTTTCAGATAGCTAGTTATTCCAAATTTGTTGGGATAACTCAAGATAGCTTTCATGAGAACAGCTGTGTTTTCATCAGATGTGCTTATGCACGCATTATAACAACAGAAGTTTATTCTATATTTGAGCTACAGCGAATTCCCGCAGCTGTTTTGGATTTCTTTAATCACATGTTATTCGAATCACCCTGCATAATAGACTTCCTTACATGCCTATTGTATTCTTGCAAACTTTTGTTCTTTTCAACTTCAAGCAAAAAAAAGAAAGATTTAACGATCAAACGTCCTTGTAAGATATTTAATACTGCCTTTATAGGTGACCGACCTTCAGCTTCCCCAAATTCAATCTTACTCGAGTTCGAAAAATGGAAACTTTAATTAGAAGTTGGTCTGAGGCCCTAAAAAGCCATATCTACGAATCTCTATCGTATATTTACCTATGTTTTGTCCTCTGGATCAGGATACTTGTTGTATATAGAGTCGGTATACTTACTTTTGGTCACCCACCGATACCACTTCGGAAATAATCTGTTTTAATCTTCTGTGTTAAACAGATTTTTCGGCAGGAATCATACTATCTGTGTATTGTACATAGGTATAGAGGGAAGGGCAGAGACGGAAGTGATTTATCGATTGCTTTCGACTCCAGAAACTTTTACTCACAGCTGGACTGGAAGTGTGTTTAGGGCATTAGCACCTCTTGTTATAATGTGGGATATCTTGTTCGGACGTCTTTGTAGGTGGATTCATCTGTGGTTATAAGGACTTCCTTTAAAAATTATCAGCACACAAAGTTGAGTAAATATTGGATAGATGTCTGTACATGTGCCTTTACAATGTGTACAATATAAAATCTTAGGGGGTTAGTTTTATGGTTTTAGGAAGCAACATTGCTGACCTGTCCGGCAGGGTTGACGATGGAAATTAAATTCAATGGAAATATAGCTAAGCTGGAATAATGACATTTTGTGGATTCAATGCAGCTAGACAGGCGATTGGAAATATTATTCGAAGAGTATAGTCGGGTATTTGATAGAAAATAATTGAATTTTAAGAGTATTTGGTAGATGCAATGACAATGTGAATGTTCATTTTGGATTTTAATTTTTAATATAATAATTCAGAGTAGGATCAAAGTGCAATGACAACCAATCAACGTTTGATACTTGTAAACTGTTATCAATTTATCTTGTGTATGTTGCCCATGGCAGTCTCACTTCCAAAGCAATACAGCAATAGCTAAATATGAGTTGAAAGTAAAGTTTCTTGGATGTGAACATTTATACGTACAAATAAAACTATGCAGGTTTGCAGTAATTTTAAAATGTCACCTAATACTACCACAATCCACCTAGGAAAAATTTAATTACTCTGATTTAAATTTAAGTTCAATCTTACCCTAGGCCTCCACTTGAAATAAATGATTGCAAGAAATGTGTCATGTAGTCAATATTTCTTGTGGAGGCCCCTTATGTCTGGATTTTTTTTATTTTTAGACATACAAATCTGTATTTGTTTCTTGTCTTCTCCGAAGAAATAAACGGGGAAATAAAATTTGACGTTTCATGACATCCCAAATAAATCGTGCAGATAAGACAGATTATACCTATTCTAAAGTACATAAAGCGCTTAGCGCTTCTTGGAGAAGAATGAAATTTCACGATTTATGTTTGCCCACATAGCAAAGAAGTATAAATTTTTAGTAGCTGTGTCTGCAATAATGGCCGAAATAAATATTTCTAATGGAGTCGCGGCCTTAAGAAAGAGCAGTTCATAAAGCTTCATGTCGTAAATTTCTCTCCACTAGGCCTCCACTTGAAATAAATGATTGCAAGGAATGTGTCATGTATTTTTTTATTTTTAGACATAAGAATCTGTATTTATTTCGTCTTTTCAGAAGAAATAAACGGAGAAATAAAATTAGACGTTGCATGGCATCCCACAATAATCGTGCACAAATTTCTCACAAAACATTAAAATTTGTTTATAGTTTGCTTATTTTCATGTTAAATTCCAATAATTCATTTAAAAAAAAAACGGATCATACCTATTCTAAAGTACATAAAGCGCTTAGCGCTTCTTGGAGAAGAATGAAATTTCACGATTTATTTTTGCCCACATAGCAAAGAAATATAAATTTTTATTAGTACTACAGGGCCGAAATAAATATTTCTAATGGAGTCGGGGCTTTATGTGCTTGCTCTGACGTAGTAGACACTAGCGAAGCAATTTAAGTCCCCTTTCACACAGGAAAACCAGTTGCTGGAGATTTTTTTGACGTTTTCCTTTAATTGCCTTGTAGCTTTCACACGAAGAAATTGACTAGGAAACTGAGTTGCTCGTTTTTTTAATTACTTTTGATTTGACATTCGCTTTTTGTAAACAAACAATTTGCTCCGCGGCTAGAAAATTCTACACAATTTTGAGTTATAAATTAACCGCAGCTTATTTTTAGAAAAATAAATTAAAAATAAAGAAACCTGGTGCGATTATATAGATAAATGTTGTTTTTTTTATTGTGGTTGTTAATAATGGTTTGCTAAATTAATATATTAAAAGGTCACGGAAAAACAATGAACCAGGAGAAAATTGATTTGTGTGCAGATTTGTTGTGCGTTTCTCTTGCCATCCAAATCTTGGACCCAACACATGATAGTGATGATGGGAAGATTATATTGGGCTTATTGGAATGCACCGACGCTTTATTGGTACAGTTGGACACATAAACCACTGACAGGATGATATGACTGATACCTGTGGTGCTGCCTGCTGCTCGCTAATACAGGAATGCCATTATAAACCAAATATGATGATGAAGCCACAAGCTGAGCTTAGTTGGTCCGTGCGTTTTTGTTGTCGATTTTCCATGTCTGGGCGCATAATTGTATGTATGAAATGTGTACCAACTCGTGATGGATTGAATTAAATGCCTTCTTGCCTACAAGAACTAAAACTTGAAATTTTCTTTCACAACGAATTTATTTAAGTAGCTCACTTGGTTTGGTTAATGTAATAATATAATTGTAAGAAACAATTTCTCTTTAAAAAAAATATGTTTGACATCTATCAGAGACAGAAGTCAAAATGGAAGCCTAAGAAAATTTCAAAGCATAACGTCAAAAAAATCTCTTCTAAACATTGACCGGGGATATTTTTTTCATTCCCCTTACTTCTTGCCCTTCTCAACAACAAACTCCCAGTTGCCGGCAACTCAGTTTCCTTGTATGAAAGGGGTCTAAGAACTTAACGGTTAATTTTTCTATATCCAAGCATTTATCCTATTGCCTGCTTTTATATCATGATATTTGGCCTAACGATTTTTAAGCACGTTCGATGGTGGAGTTGAAAAATTCATGTTATAGCCCTTTCGCATATGTGTTCTTTATATGCTGACTTCAATGGCCAACATCACACCCGCAATCTAATCCAGAAACATGTTCATGTTTTAAATATTTTTTCCGTCAACATTCACATCCACATCCAACAAAAACCAGAACCAAACGAACCGTCAATCTATAGCAAAGCTTTTGAACATTGCATACTTTAATGCATGTTCAAGTTTGCAATCATTTATGTCCTGTGGAGGTGGCCTGTTATGATTTTCGTTATGTTACGAGTATAATTTTCTAAAGTAATTGGAGTTAAGAGTTAAGAGTGCGGAATGATTGTTTGAATAATGTTAATACTTATTAAATATCGCAGTGCTAAGAGTATTTTTGTAACTGAAATATGTTCGAAACAGTAATACGAATTAAAAACCACCCTCGTGTAAAACAATTCATACAAAACAAATTTCTACATCTTAGAACATTGACGTATAGTTCTGTCATATTTGAATCTATGAACTTGCTTTATTACTGGCTTCAAAACTGCCATTTTAGTACTTGAGCAATTGGATTCAGTTTAAAGGCATTAGTGGAAATTGTGTATGTGTCGCACCTTGCTAGCCAGTTCCTGCCCGTATGGCTTCATCTTTGAACTCTGAGATGTAACGATTGTTTTGGAAAATATATACATACAAAGCTTCATTTCAGAATTTTTCATTCTATGGAATTGTATTTCCTGTGTATTTTATACAGTCGTAAGTTCTATTGAAATCTTGTCAATGCACAGAAATTTTAAGAAGTAGCACTAATTTTACCAAACCGACAATAGACGGTATATTATTTCTGAATTTATGTCCACATAGAGATGGTAAGAAATCAATTCTGCAATCGATTTCATAAAATACATCATTGATAATAATTCATGAATTTTTATCATTTAAAATTGTATTTCAAATTTGCAGTCGACCGTCGTCTGATTAAATCATACACGCTGGATTGTTATCTATTCTTCTGTATTTATATTCATCTGCATTGCTTCTTCTTTCCTTGCTGGTTATCACTCACCGAACATTTTTTCTGTCATGCGGTATTTTTCTCGCACTTTTCTATCTCCTTCTACGCCAGTTATGCTTGAAATAGAATAAAATAAATCAGCAACAGCGGCCGCTATTACATTATAACCAATTTATTTCAATTGTTAAGCAGACATTAACACAAGCACCAGAAAGGTCAACTGCATAGTTAAGCTAAAGCCCTAACATTGCTACTATTGGAATATTGCTGACAACTTTCTCAATATGATAATCACTGCCCCATACTACGAACATTAAAAGCACGGTACGAAATGTCAAACAGATCGAAATGACTATGCTGGTGGCAATGCATCGTCAGCATGCAGTTTTCTGTTGACCTAACGATGTTGGAGTTTGCCTAATCTTCACGCATTATATGATTGGAAACCATAACAGAAAAACAAATCAGTGAATCATTGGAATTTTAAATTATTAAAAAATCAATAATATGTCATTTATAAAAACAAAATATTCAAGGTGCTTGAAAATTATTAGCCGTGTTCCTTTGGAAGTGTTTACCTAATGAATAGATAAAAACAGTAATTCAGCCCTAGCATCGACACATGATTTTATGTACTGGTAGATGAGTCCATATAGTTCCCTACTTAAAAACACCAGATAGCGTGTGATAAAGTAGCGAGTTTTTTCTTTCAATTGACATTTTGTTTTCATTGTTTTTAATAAGTTATTAGTTTATAAGATTCCCTAGATGAAGATTAACAAATTATAAATGTATACCTTCATTAATTTAAATTATTTGTAAGAAGGCACAAGTGACCTCTATTCGCAACCTAGGATTTCTTTTCAAAACTGTGTCTGCTAAGCGAGGGTTTCATTTTTCTGAAATAGAACATTGCTTTGCCAAACACAGCTCAGAAAAAGTTTGCTACATGCAGCTTCTGCTTCAACGATAAATTTTTATTCTTACACTTAGTGCTGTTCTGTGGATTTTCACTTCAGGTTTTCTGAGCTCATTATAAAACAAGCCAGAAAACAGAAAAAAACAACAAAAAGGCCAGAGAGCAAAGATCAAAATAATCAAGTATATTTTATATCTTCTGGTAGTCTGCCAATAGATTTATCTAACCGTCATTATTAATATTTCATTAAGTAAATAAGCTAAACAATAAACTATCTCGTTATTAATTAGGTGGGATGTAGAAAATTTAAGTGTTGAGTAAATGCTGCTTTGTTAAAACGATATTCAGAATATACAGTGGATGCTATTGTCAAATGTCAAAATTACAAAGTCAAAGACTATTATATACAAAAACAACTAAAAGCTAAATTGTGAATAGAGTTGGACTTGTACGGGCGTTCTATTGATTTAGCTATTTCCCGAGCACCAACCAATGCCAATAGATCAATTGGCTTAGAACTTACTCAGGGGATCCACATGCAATAAATTTGCACCACGTACTGCAATTGCCTTGAATAATGAAAATTGCGCAATGCACTTTGACAAATACAATGGCAATATTTGAAAAGAGTTCCGTGCGTGAAACAGTTTACGAAAATATAATATGTGCCTACGAAAATATAAAAAAAAACATAAAATAACAATGAGTGAGCCTATATTAACAAATATAGAAACAATAAGGTTTATTGAAATTCAAATTGCCAGCAATAAAACTCCCACCCAATATTTATATTATATATTGACATTGCCTGAAATATTACAAATGGAGCCACAGTATTACATATGTAATAACCACAGACATACAAATATTCGTAGTCACTAATGATTTAAAGAAAACAAGACTACGACACTTCTTTGTTTTTCTTATTTTATTGAAGTCATATTTAAAAAAAAATCTGCTAATAGTATTTGTTTGTTGTTTGTGGATTAATGGATTGTTTTCACATGTGACGTCAATAAATTAAGAAAAAACAAAGAAGTGTCGTAATCTTGTTTACTTTGATTCATTGTAGACACTGAGGAAAATGTGAAGTCTAGCCGCCATTTTTCAGTAGGTAGGAAACATGTGAGAGGATATGAGAGGGCTCTATATTAACTATTTACCATAAAGATATTACGAACGAATCCAATCAATATTGGAGTTGTCAAAATCTTCTTATGGTCTAATCTATATATTTATGTAGGAGTAGCACAATTTGTCATGGTTGCCGTGTTTTTCATAAAAAATGTGTTTTTTTTTTCTATTCTAACTTTTTTCGTTCACAAGAGCACCAGTTCATTTTGTATTTGGAAACTGCACACACAAATTAATTTTTTTAGACTTGAGTTCTGAGTATCCAGTCCGTTGAATTATCAACAATGATAATCTAAATGTTAAATATAAATCTCGACTTAAATTGAATCTATATTCATAATGTATGCCATTTCGATCTAGGAAGCAACAAAATGTTCAACTTAATTAGAATGACAGGTGTCATTAAACTCATATGCAATCAATACATTAAAATTCAACCTGATAGCTTACATCTTGCAGAAACATTGAAACCAGCTCTTTATCAACTTTTAGAGCTTGCAAATGCATGGACATTGGACATTACTAATTTTCCATGTCCAACGTTTAACATATTTGTATGAACATATAAACAATTCTAATTTCACAAGAACTGTCTGCCTATGCACAACTATCAACCTAAATGCAGACATAGAAATAATCTAATAACACTAAAGGAATGCATTCCACTTAATTGCATTTCCAAATAGAACATTTTGCATTCCTTGTGTGCAAGGATTGCAAGGTAATTGCATTCCCTTTCCCAATGAATTTTAAACTTCCATAAATGCTCAATATAAATGCAATTTCCTGTATTAATTTGCCAGTCCCCACAAAATGTATCCCACATGCAATTACACACATGTTAGAGTCACTATATACTTTAGTTGGGAACCTACAACTCCTCTTCCTCAGATAAAGAATTAAATAAAAGACGTTGTCGTACAAAACTAAACACAAGACATGACATCCAGAGAACAACGTACAGTGCAGCAGGAATCATCCTCAATCGTGCTCGTTCCATTGAAAACCACCGAAGCATGCCGAATGGAATCAATTGATAAACTCTACTAAATGGTCGCGCAAGAATCACTCAAGGATAAAACACATTCTGAAACGCACACATATGCTCATGCACACATACACACACTTAAAAAAGGTACTGACAGCCATTTATCCTGAGTGTAGTTTGCATAATTCAATTCAAGTTACATATACAGCACCGCATGACATAATTTTTTTTGTTTTGTTTTTGTTCTAACAACCCTTCGATTTAAAGGACATACACTGCGTATGTGGAACATTTTGGCTTATCCATCCCAATATCATGTCGTTTGCGGGTTGATTTCACTTTATATCCTTTTTTTATGTTGCCTGGCATACCCGCCCATACGAATGATCGTTCTGTAATCCGAATGTAGGGGCGCGCTCATAAAATCAAAAGAAGCGACGAACGAAGGATAAAAAAAAACACAAGAAATTGAATGAATGAGCTTAGAATGTGAAGTTTCCTTGCCAAGTTATTGGAAAGACAGCCCAGAACCCAACCAGCTATTCCTTAAAAGAGATTTTTCTTTTATTTCATCAAACAAATGTATACAGTGCTGTGTAAAAAAAAGACAGGTACGTGGATTTTAAATAATTTCCTCGTTGCCAAAATGGAGATTGTGAACGACTTAATGTACTGTCCGATAACGAGATGAAAAAGATCTAAATAAAATTTGTGTTATATTAAAAATACACATCGCTAAAATGTTGACATTGAGCGCATGGTCTTATCGCTTCTAGCTATGTTTATTATGCTCAAATCAAAAATGTCACAACTAAAACGCCAAAAAAATTATATGATCGATTTGAGCTCTATGACGTTTTTAGTTTTAAATTGCAAAACGTCAAAACACCGAAATCGGAAACTGTCATAGCTCATGAGAAATATCGCATATCCTAACATTTCAGAATAGAAATGGCTTCAAAAATCCCAAATAGAACCCCATAGCGTAATAAAAAAAAAGTGAATGTCATGATTTAAAATATCATACCACTGTTATGACACATATGTTATGACATATATAATTTAGGACTATAATTTCAAAATATAAGATACCGAAAGCTGGTGATCGCCTTGCTTCGCAAATTTATCAGTTATCACTAATGCCGGATTTACAAGACTGCCAAGTTCACTGTATTTACTGCCAAAATACTCCTGTTATTAATTCAATTAATGAAATGCTTTTAAACGAAGCTAAAATAATGACAGATAAAAATACTGCCAACTGGAAGTAAAGAATGAGCAAGTTCATTCTGTATCGCAAATTGCCATTATTTGAAAATTGTATTCAGTACTAAATTTACATGATGTCCGTATAATGCCACAACTTAACGAAAATTCTGGTTGGCAGTTTTTTATTGACAAATAAACTGCCACATTATCGACCATTTACACGACAAGAAAATAATGCTAAGGTTTTGACAGTAATACTGACAATTTGGCAGTCGTGTAAATCCGGCATAATTTTCTAAGATTATATAGTTTTATTTATACATTTCAGTTATTTTAGGCTTGTTCGATGTTATCTATACCAGGACACAGTCGAAAATGTCAATAACAAATGTAAAAAAACTAAATAGCATTTCAAATTTATTTCGAAATGTTGACGTCTTTGCCCTTTTAACTTTACGGGACCACATGAACTCTACTTTTCTGTCATACTTTTTATTCTTTTACTCTTGGTTCTGTAGATCTATTGAAAAAACAGATTTTTTCTGTGGTTATGCGGAATTATTTTAAAATTTATAAATTGATTGATAAAGGGATAGTTGTGAGCTCTGACTTTTGTAACAAAAAAAAAATTATTTAGACACTATTGTGTACAAATTTTCATATATATATACATTTGGCTGTGCAATTTTTTAAAGAATAGAATCACAGTAAATTGTGTTAAGCCCTAGGATGAAAAAAGAGGGCGAAAGGCATATTTTGTGCATACATGTGAATTTTCTTCACTTGATATTTAAGCATGATTAGTTGCTATATCACGATGTCGTACAGTGAGCTTTTGTAGAACAAAAAATGGTTGTCTCTTTGATATACATATTAATAGTGGCAAGTGTGAGTCAGAGAGAAGTGATATAGAAATTTAAATCACAAAATTTAATAAATGTTTTAAATTTTCTATTTTATTTATTTTGTTTTCTATTACGAGATATTGTTTCATCGAAAACAAACTTACAACACAACAAGTTGAACATCAAACTTACAATACATTTTTAATTTAAATTGAATTGGGGTAAAATATAGACAAAAGTTTCTAGGTAAAACTATTTATATTTAGCAAGAACCTATTTCCCCAAGGTAAGAAAACATTGTGATTATAAAATTCCCCAGATAACAATGACCAGGACTATAGTCATTGAAGGACAAGTCAATATTTTGGGATGTTAATCATTTAAGGGTCGATCCCATTTCTGTCACTATTACCTATTACTTATCATACTTTAATCAATGAAATGTAACCCTTTTTGCACAATGACATTATTTTTTTGATCAACTATATAATAAAAGGATAATATTCTGCAAAAGAGATTAAAATTAAATTTCATCCTGATGGAACAGAACTTTAAATGTGAAAAGCACTCTCTTTAACAATTCCATTTACAACGATTGAAGAACAGTTGAAATTAGTTTGTATTCATGTAAACGAATACTTTCTATTAATATCTACATGAATGCGTGCTGTTGTTTAATGGCAGCAATAATTATATTCTTCTAGTGCCTGAATTTTCTGAGGATTCTTACTCCGACTCCCTAATTAATTTATTAAAACAAATACTGGGTGTTTCTTTTTGTAAGATCCAAAGAGACTTGGATGAAAAAGAAACGACAACAGAATTTGCGACGCCATGGAAACGGAACGCGGATGAAAGAATAAAAGGAGCACTTTGCGCCTTATACAAATAGATAGCTACCTCAAAAAACCTGAACAAGGTACAGAGACTAGACTGTGTGAGCGAGACCTATACGACTACATCTATGTGCAACTAAGCAGCCAAAACTGCACATCGACTTAAAGAAGTGGGGTCTTAGGAACTAAGTCCAATGGTCATGGATGAATTTTGGCAAAGGTACGACAAAATGGCCGAACTTGATGTCATCATAACCACAAATAAGCCATAATAAGATTGTAAGCCTTCGTACGTTTCAAATCCCATTTGTTTACATTGTTGTATTTTTACCATTGACACTCTATCCATGAATAGATGGGAAATCGAAAAACAAAAGAAAAACAAATTAATAGGGCTGTGTTATCTATGTGTCTATAGGAAGATGAACAGAAAAGATTCTTGTGTGCGTTTTTATCAATGGATCTATTGGGAGATGATCGGAAAATTTACTTGTCTGCGTGTTTCAGCTTGAAGGCATATGTCAAATGAAAGCAGAGGTTTCGGGTCCTTATCTTATTAGTTTATGACCATAACTACTTACCATCCCAAATAGATTCTAACAAAAACTTCTCTATGTTAATACCCGAAAGACATGTGTTAGACCCCAACTAACTATAGAACAGGGTATCCTCATATTTACTGATGGGTTATAAGTGGAAGAAGGAATAGTAGCTGGTATGTTTTGTGAATCTTTTAATATAAGAGAATCATATAAGCTCCCAGATTAGTGTAGCTACTTTCAAGCTCAGATTTACGATCACATTTTTCCCAGTGTGTGCAACAGCAATTTATGTTAATCGTTTACAATAATGCATTGGCTACTTATGCAAAGATTCACCAAATTTTAGCTAGTATACACAAACCAACATAACAAAAGTAATAACAACGTTCAACGTTAGTACCCAAAGCGCCATTATAAACACTTTACATAAATTGATATGTTGGAACTTTGGCTTTGAAAAAAAAAATCTGCCAAAGCGACGACCAACGCGGCATTGTAAAACAGCCATATAAACTTTTGCGAGCGTTTTGACAATCAACCATTTCATTGTTCTACATCCCAGCATTTATCACATTCTCAAATGTTTTCTACATGCCAGGTAATTGAAGTTTGATGTAAATTCCTCTTTATAATTTTTGAGGTTATTACGAGTATGTACCTTGTATGTGTTCGCCTAAAATCATTAGAATAGTTCATTTTTATTATTGGCGATATTGATATGAAAATGTAGACAATTATTTCCAAATGTCCGCTCTGTTCTAAAAACATTAAACACAAACAGTAGAAATGAGTATGTTCAACTTCCCTAACAATTTGTGTCCATGTTCATGTGTTCAGGACTTACGATAAAACACTGGGTGAACAATTTTGGTTTCCGTTGACACATTAGGTGTGTTCTGTAACGTGAAAGTTCGTTTGTACAAATTTTTGGATTTTACTGTCAAAACCCATTGGGAAAAAATCCAAGGTTGGGAAACTTGGTGAAAATTTATAATTACCAAACAGGCATAGTAGTAAAATTAGTCCGGTATTATCCGGCCCATGAGTGTAATGCACAATCCTTGTTTATTTTTCTTAACTTCTATATTCAGTAATGTGAGCACTATTACATGAAGCAAGTTTCGAGTTGCATGCTTTAGAACCACCTGAACTGTTCTGCCACATAGTTCTGTTCTTTACTCGAGATCATTCAAAACAATAATAAAGTACATTGAAAAAAACGAATAAAGACAAAGAAGAACGTCAAAAACATGTTGGGAAAATCCTACCCATGCATGTTCAGATAGATTTATATCAGTTTCTTTCTTTTTTTTGCACTTGCAAGCCTTAACTTACGCCGTGTAATATCTGCCTTATTTTCAACTGAATATGCTCACTTGGATTTGACAGGAAACGATGAAAATTGCATTAAGTGTTTTTTTGTCGATTTTGCACATGGAAACTTTAGAGGAGGAGCTTCCATACCGATCGTTGAAGGTTCTGCGATAGAACACATATCATTATCATTTTCTTCTTACAAAGAGAAACTGTCATTAAGAAAGCGTCATATTGACTACACGAGTTATTTTTTAATTGGTGTCAAAATGACTGATGCTTGACTATTCAATCAGAATACAAATGCGTATTGGTTGGAATTTTTGACATAATCGTTACTATTGCTGGTATTTCATAGACATCAGTATAGATGTTTTTTGACCAGTTACGATCACATTATAGTCGTGTGTGCTTATGTCAATTTAACTGTCAAAATGAATGATTTCTTGACTGAATTGAGGACATTTCACAGTAGTTCACTAATCTCATAAATGAGATTTCTAAAGCTATAGGGGTATTCACGATCCGATGTATCTGGTCTTGTATCATTGTATAAGTGTAAGAGTGTAGCATTTTTTTGCACTACAACAACAAAATATACTGAATGTCAAAATCTTACACTTTTACACTTTTACAATACCTGAACCATATTGTAACAGACAAATACAAGAGTGTAAGATTTTTTTAACACAAACTAAGCCTACTTCAGAACAAATGTGAAACAGATTTTGACATTTGCTTCAGTGTTGCTACAGATTAGTAAAGGTGTGTTCACAGTCTGTTGTAAAAATAAAATTTTACAATTTGACAAGACTTGGTACACCAGATCGTGAGTACCCCTTATGTTTAACTAATAAGTGAAAATCTAACGAACATATCCAAATAAAACCAATTTTAAGTGTCAATTTCTATTTAAAATTGTTAATGCATCTTTAAAATTTAAATTAATGAACATTTTTTTTTATGCCCAAAATGTGGTCAGAAAGAAAGGGCCGCCTGGCACTGCGAAGTAAATAAATATTTTTAAGCAAACTTCTTCACGGATACTTTTCGAAGCAAATAGATGGAAATGGTCTTGAGATCTCTTCAGCACTGTTCTGTAATAATTTTATACTTCTGTGTATTCTTTTAATATTTGAATGAAACACAAGCAGGAGAGGGGCTCCCCTTTCCTCTGAATGCATACTGCACATAAGCCATAGTCATGCTTAAGTTAAGCTTGCTCGTACTCACCTGAACCTACAACAGCCAACTAAACATAAAAGGCTGATATAAATAAGGTTTCTACCCGCACATTAGCTTTTATGCTAAAACAAAATATATGTTGACAAAAGCGAAGCAGAGTTTAAAGTTAGCTGCAACTTCGTGTGCCGGCATTAAAATTCACCGAGAGAAATACCTAAAGAGAAAATGTGAGGAATAATAAGGAAATGCTTGCAGGAGAACTGATGCATATGATTAGATTCTGTGTGGAAGCAAAGTAGGCGTCTCCTCCGCCAACCATCAGCGACCAGATTGTCTGGGCCGGAAGCGAAGGCACTTCCATAGTTCTCGACAGGAAGCAGTGTTGGGCTCTTACAACACGCAAAACACTCATTAATTAAGGTTGATGTAATTATTAACACCCACCAACTACCACCACTCTCTAGTAACACAACAGAACAGACCAAGTTGCTGCCTTGTATGCCTTATCATTTCCCTTCGCTTAGCACGATGTTACTGGCTGCCGAAGTCTGTGTCCTTTGAATCTTTGAAAAAGCTAAAGCAAAATAAGTAAACAAGCTTGTGCCTTAGAAACATGGGCATGTTGGAACTACCATTACAATGATGGAGGCGTTCATGATGGGGGAGAAAGTTTTCTCAAATGAATTTTTTAGTCTCATACTCCCTAGATCCTCAGCCAACTTTCGCGTTTTGTTCGCGTTCCTTCTATGCGTTTTATTGGAGGTAAGGAATCATTTATATACATTTCTAACTATATAATCGAGTACAGCTGGCTCAAGAGTGATATCATACTTTTTGCACTTTGACTTCACAGTCATTGATATTTGTGCACAATCATGGCACTGACGTTCGCTGACTTAGTGGTGGTATCCATGATATTCTGTGTAGCAAGTTTGCACATGTGCAAAATCAAGCCACCAGAAAATTTATCGTCAGCATCAACTTGTAATACAGTTAACAAGCTGGATTTATTAAATTTTGAATACGGTAATAAACGAAGGGGTTCGATTTTTGCTATTCGAATCATATTTGGTGATACAGTTAAAACTTGAGGCTAAATGGTTTTCAAGTTAATCTGAATCTGTTCAAAACTTGAAGGAATAAAATGGTTCATTCACCAATTTATTTGCCAAATATACTCGAATGAAAGCGTGTCCAATAAACATATATGTAGTTGCCCGACCATCGTCATCCATATACAGATTTTATAGTCTTCTTCAAAGCAATCAGATAGTATGAACGTATCATATTAATGGAACTGTTCGCTAGCAATCTGTTATATTTATAGATAGAAATATTTTTTATTCCATCAAATATTGAGGTCGGTAGATCTTTAGATCGAAAATCACCGCAACTTTTCATGGATTTCAAGGCTCCTGGATCATTAATACTGTCACAAAAGTTGTTTTAATGTCGAATTCCAAACACCCATTTCAAATCGATTTCAGATCGATTTTTTGGTAAGGAATTTGCAAGAAATAGTATGCGTGTAAGTCTATGCAATCTTGCTACAAACGCAAGACCTGTTTTGACAGTATAAAACCGATTTTGTTTAGAAATAATCGAATGTTTGGTTGCTTGGAATGCGACATAAGTTACACGAATCGCTTTCAACCAAACATATTGGCATAATTAGTAGAAGACAGTGTAATGTCAGCAGTTATTTTGTTTTATGAGTTTTCAGATAATCGTCAATGAGAAAATATCTTTATAATGCTATGCTGTCAATAAGAGATGACAGTCAACACCGACATTTTGAATAAAACGTCATACGAGAGATAACTCTATCTAAACTGCTTTTACTCTTTGGCAAACAATAAATTGGTATAAAATGACAAAAATACTTTGTGTACATTTTCTTTTTAAGAATAATGGCTAATTGTACAAACATGGTTCAAATATACTTTTGAACACTGCGACAAGATGTTAACATTTTCAAACATAATATATCTGCACTCTTCACTCCAATTAATGTAGAAAAGTTCAATAGTACCATAAATAAAATTTACAAAGAAAGGGCGATAGCTCTGTAATTTTTCAATATGAGCATATATGCTATTGCCTCACCCACATGCTTGAAAATCGCAAGCTCAAATTGCAAGATGTAAAAGCAGTATATGTGATAACAGAAAAATACATGCTTAAATCATCAGTTAATCCAACGAAATCGGTGATTTATAATTGCTGAACTACGCATCAAATATTTGTTCAGTAACTCAACTTTAACAAAAAACTTAACTTACACTGCTTTTACACAAGGAACCTAAGTTGCCGGGAACTGGGTGTTTTGATTGCGAGAAGGGCAAGAACTAGGGGTAATTTCCATTACTCCTTGCCCTTCTCGCCATCAAAACACCCAGTTTCCGGCAACTCAGTTTCCTTGTGTGAAAGCAGTCTTACGTGTGGTCGTTCACATGCTCTGCTCACAGTTCAATAATCAAAGGTAATACTACGTTTCCACCAACCACTAAACCGAGATTAAAGTAGATTTAGTTAAATCTCCAACAAATCTTGAAGATTTACCATACAAATTTTAATCTTCTCAGATGGAGTTTTATACTACGTTTCCACCGACCACTAAACCGAGATTTAAGTAGATTAAGCTAAATCTCCTACAAATCTTAAGGATTTACCTTACAAATTTTAATCTTCTCAGATGAAGATTTAAATAAATCTCATTTAAATCTTCAATCGAACTACCCTATTTCCATATCGAAATGAACACATTCATGGGGAAAGTGAATTTTTCTCTTCGGTTGACACAGATGACGCTGCCTGTCTCACTTCTACATCATAAGAGAAAATGAAAAGATATATGCATTTTGAATAGTGCTGTCAAAATTAATCTACTTTGGGAGCAGTGGAACCACTTTTTGAGATTAGTAAATCTACTAGAGATTAAAGTTCGGTGGAAACGTAGTATTAAAGTAAATCTCATTTAAATCTTCAATCGAACTACCCTATTTCCATATCGAAATGAACACATTCATCGGGAAAGTAAATTTTTCTCTTCGGTTGACACAGATGAAACTGCCTGTCTCACTTCTACATCATAAGAGAAAATGAAAAGATATACGCATTTTGAATACTGCTGTCAAAATTAATCTACTTTTGGAGCGGTGGAAACACTTTTTGAGATTAGTAAATTTACAAGAGATTAAAGTTCGGTGGAAAGGTAGTATAAGGAAAATCATCTATTGTGAATAAGCCTTAATAATTTGACGCATTTACATGACTACTACAGTTTTGTAAATAAATCCTTATTGAAGAAAGATTTTGCATAAATTTGTACAATCTGAAACTTTTCTAGCCTCGTCCATTTTGATTGTGATTTATTTTGTGTGAAAAACAAATTCTAAACTTCAAATTTATTATAAATATTTTCAACATTAAATACCAATTTTAATTAAAGCTCTGTCAGAATTTTTTGAGTCACTGTTAAAAAGAAAGGTAAAATAAGAAAAAAGGTGTCATTATGTATATTATGTTAATTTGTACTTTCTAATAATAAGTCAAATGAAAACAAAACTACTTGCCATACTAAATTTTGAATAAATCTTTAGAGGCAATACCCGTGTTTTATTGGGAAATTTATCCGCAGTAAGTTTATCCCTCGTAGCAATTTACATACAATTCGCTACGGTCGATAAAAAGCTAAAGTAGAAGCTACGGTGGATGGCTGGTTGACGTTCAGTCGAGTCTCGATTCTGATTTTGTTAGTTTTGTTGGTACGATTGACAATTGAATTGAATCTCGATGGATGTGTTCATGAAGTGTTATTAAGTTATTAATTTCATTCGTAAGACAAATCGATCTTTTTGATTCTTTTTTTTAATAGTTGGCCGGTTTATATTTCTCAAATCTTAGATAACTCCATTTTTTAATAAATTATAAGCTGTTCTTCTGAAAAGTTTCTTACATTTGCTATTAAAAACTGTATTCTTTGCTCAATTATTTTCTGAAGTACGTCTAAAATTGCACCTATATCTGCAATTTTGCATACCCCTAATGTCAATTAATCAATTGTAACAAATTTTGATATCCATTTTGAAAAAGAAACCAATATTTATCGAATGCATCCCGTTCTACATTTATTTTTGACTAACCAAGCCCAATTTTCGTTTTGTGTTCAATTTTTATTGACATTTGTAAATAAACGGAGTTTGGTGAAAAAAATCATCTTTTTATTTAGATCTACAAAAAAGCAATTTGAGAAGACAAACCGCATTGGGTGGAACTGCACTATAGGTATTGCCTGAGCTGCAAAATATTTATTCGTATAAAATTCTATGAGCTGTGAGCAACTTTCAGTTTTGCAACAGTTTGGTTGCTAAAGGGAATACCATGGACTTATATGAGAGTGCGCGCACATGCAAAAACTATTCACTCCGCCATTCGAGCAACTTAAGAGTTTGTGTTTTGGCACAAATCGAACGATCGCCCCAAATAAGTTCTTCAGTTTGTATCACATCGAACTATAATGTAACTGCGCGCACATTAAATCAAAATGATGTTTGTGTGTTCGTTTATCTCGTTGATTGATTTTTAAGTTGCTTATGTGAGCGATCAACTAGTGATTGAACTATTTCTTTTCGGCAAAATTGCATGTGCGCGCCTAGCCTAAACGCACTAAGCGGAAACTGAACTCACAATGTGTGCTTTTTCTTCACTGTTTAATGGACGTCGGCCATGGGCGGTATTCGATTCATTACATGGACATGGACTGGGCATACATTTTTGTGATCCAAAATGGTGAAATGGCAACCCAAATGTTAACTTTTTTTTACTTACTCCACGTATGTTAAGTGCAGTCTGATGAGTAAATATTGAAGTGAACAAAACATACTCAGAAAATAAATTTGTAAATTGACTTGACAAATAAAACTCTAGCTATCGATAAGCTCAGAAAATAAATAAAAGCATGAAATATAAGGGGAGTGAACAATTTAAACTACGTTGTCGTGTGCGTTCAAAACCAAGAAACATTAAAAGGAAACAAGTAAATCACCGGCGCTTTTGTTTCCTCGTGTGAAATGCATAGACCATTTTTAAAGCAATACAAAAATGGGACTGTGTAAAAAGGGACTTGACCATAGTCTATGAACAAACCCATTCACTTACCATTTCCTTTCTATGGGTGCAAAATGAATGTTCGAATTTAAAACTGCAATTGCAGAAAAAATGAAAATAAGAAATAGGATTGTAGCATACATTAAATATTGGTACGTTTTTCTACTTGCTATTTTATATGCATAAAAGCTAATTATTGTTCATAACTTTGACATTTTCTTAATTTTACTTTGCAAAAGACTATTTTATTACTTGTGACTGCTGTGCAGGGGTACCAGTTTTACAAAAATAAAAAAGCTACGGTCCATGCTACGGTCGATGCGTTTTTTTGGGAATTACTTACGGTACAATGGATAGATTCCCAATAAAACACACCTAATGATATAGTACCTCAAATGTCATTTAAATTTAAAAGAAAATAATATTCAAACGTAAAATAAACACCTCTTCGAGACTCGAGAGCCATACAATATTAAAAAAGTGCTGCATATTTTCCGATGTTCTCGATTACAACAAAGCTGTAGAATACTACCACAGACAAATGACACCCAGAGTAGTGAGATAATAATAAAACGAAATCTAATTCGGATTTTTGTAAATGTTCATTCCGGAGTCGCTCTCATAATTTTTTTTAATTAAAATATTAAATTTCGTTTTTTCGTTAAAAAATATTTAGTTTTGGGTTGATTACAAAGTTTATTTGTGTAAAATATAAAAAAATGTCGTGCATTTATCAAAATAATAGTGAATTTGTTTAGAGAATAGTTTCATTGTTCGCGAGTGCGATTTTCAAAGTGCCGTTATTAGTTATTTCCAGAACATTTTAGTACTGGTGTACGCATCTATGCATTTGTAAATGGAATTTTTCGGTAAGTTATTTACATATTTATATAAATTCATTCATATATACATAAATTATGTTCAATACGTTCAATATTTGGTAACAATTTAGTAGATACCTATAAATTGAAATTTTAATACTAGACAAGTGCATATCTACAATATCCTTCGCTAGGAGGAGGTCCGCCATACATATGTACATATATAATGTATGTATATAATCTGCAATTAGTATACTTTACATTTACATACCGTAGAAGGTGTAGTAGTCTTTCTCCTTACCCATTGTGGTTTATATGTAAAATACTTATGTACGTTTGCTAATGACCACGTTCACATAGATATTCGATAAGTTATCTCGGATACTAATGTCCGAATACATATGTTTGTGAATGATTCGGATAGCTAAGTGGAAAGTTATCAAAAATCCAAGTAACTTTCATGACAAGCTGTTTTTTCATTGGATGTGTTTTTGCAAGGGTTACAACAAAAAAGTTATTACAGATTGCTGAAAATTACTACATACATATGTACATATGTATATATGACCAATATATTGTAAATATTCTTTCAATAATTGTGTATATTTGTCATAAAATATTCGACACAAATTTTCCAGTAATTACCATGAATTTTCTGAATCTTGTACTGACAATTTTTATTGGCCAATTTAATTGACAATTGTGAGTGACAAGTGGCAGATGAAATACAAAAGCAATAGTTATGCATGTTCCCACACCACTTATGCTGTATATTATATGAATTTCTACGAAAATGTCAAATCATGCTCCTATAAAAAATTTTCACACATTTGATTTGACAAAAAGGGCTACATTTTGTTTTTTTTTTTGTGTGATTTTACCTCCACTATGGGCAAAATGAGAGTCTGTGCGGGAACACCAGCAAATGATTTCATTTATTGTATAGCAATTGATGTTCAATTTAAAAAAAAATTCGTGCAGAAAACTGTTAGGACAATTATTTTTTTCGAAATTGACCTTGCAAGCCTATAATGCCTTGCTTCAAAATGCAGTGTTGTCTGCTGAAAACATAATTTCAATACCACTAACATTGATGATGGTTCTTAAATTTGTGCCCCGACTGAACGACAAATCTGACAAATATTTAGATCTAAAATATTACATATTATTTGCTATATTTTGACAATAAAAAAGTGATCTTGAAACATATGAGAATGGACACGTATACAGAAGATTTGTTCAGTGATATGTTCTGCATTGTGTTGGCTAAAAAGGACAAAAATTTGCTTTTCAGTAAAAAAAAACTGTTGTGAAAGGCTCTGGTTTGACGTTGAGGAAGTGTCAGAACAGATTAGAAGATAAAAATACAACAGAATCGTGAGAACTGTCAAAATTATTCGATTTTTTCTGTTTGGTTTATTTGGTGAAGTTTTTTTTTTTGTTTTTTTGGTATGTGGTTAGAGTTTATCGAGATTTTTGTTTCAATATTAATAATAATTATTATTAGTAATGAAAGTAGTAATTTAAGTTATCAAAAAAAACTCAATCAATAGTTCTATATATTTGTTTGTTTGACTATTCTATCATGTTCTGACTTTTTGTGATCTGTTCTGTTCTGTGATATTGTATTCTGATATTTTCTGTAGTGAACAAAGCTGTAGTTAGTTTTTCGCACGTCAAAGTTAAAACTTTACTTCAAATATTTATCACCATTTATACCAACTAATATGGGGATTTTTTTTTCTGATATAAAATGCCATTTTTTAGTATACAATTCTGAGCATTTAAAGATTTCAAAATCCTCGACATTATAAAATGAAATGCACGACAGGATCGCACGAACTTGCTCTTATGTTCGATCACATCGAATGCAAAAGATTTCTGTTAAAAATCTAAATATATATTTAAAGCAGTTTTTTACTTCATTTTTTATATATACAAAATTTTCTAAAAAAAAATTGGTATGACAGTCTTAAATATTATAATATAAGCTTAAAAACAAAATATTAAATCGGCTTAGTCAAAGAAAAAATAATTCAAAATTCTGAAATAAATACTTAAACTAATTTGAGCTCAAAAAAAGTACGCCATTTTATTTGCTAGATAAAGCGGTTTTTGAGAAAAAAAGTTTTTTTTAAACTTTTTGAAAACATTTTTCAAAACAAATTCAAAAACGTCAATTCATAGATATTCAATAAATACATAAAAATATAAATTTTGAAAAAAAATTTAATGAGCAGTTTTCGAAATATAATTTTTTTTTATTTTTTTCTTAAAAATGATTTTAAAAACACAAAAAAATATTAGTTAAAAATATTGGTACGCGGTATAATTTGGGCAACCAGAACCAATATATGTGTTAAATTTCGAAAGAATCGGTTGAGCCGTTTATGAAATAACGTAACGGTTATATTGCAGGTACCGTTATTTTATTGAAAAAATTTCAATTTCCCCTCTGTACAATACCTAAAAAACTCTATATACCAAGTTTGAAGCAATTCGGCTCACCCGTTTGGGCTGTAGGTGTCTATACATACATACAGACAGACTGGCAGACAGACATACAGATGGACTGAATTTTATAGAATAATGTCGTTTGATTGTTATCTCAAAACTTTTTTTTTTTGACGAATGAATAACTTGCACCTATAATCGCAAGTAACAAATGCGTTGTAGCTTGCGGCAAATATTATTTTGAAGTAAAATTTCTTTTTCGGCGTTGGGGGTAAGGTAAAAGAATTTCCATGGAGCTGTCAAACGTACCGACATCTGACGTGACCCGATATATGCCATGTTTGTTCGTTTTGAATTGTGTGTATTCGCTGAGGATTTTTTTGTTGGTACGTCCTGTGGATTTTTATTCTGTATGTACCTTCATGAATTATGTGTTTTCAACGAGAAATTCTTTTTGTTGCTTTGCTTTTTTTTATTTTATTTTTTTTTTGTAGCAAGCCTACAAGATTAATCTAGTAGGTATACGCATTGTGTTATTCGATTCGATTAGATAAGTGCGTATTGTGTGTATTTGACGGCGATTTTTTTTGTTTGTTTTATTGATGCACATAGAATAGCGTATATTGTGTTGTATTAAAGTGTGCAATGTTTAATTCGATGGTCTCGTTGCCAGTGCTTCAGTGTATATTCTTGGCAGATTTATATTATACGGAGTAGTATAATGTAGGTAATTTAAAATTGCTGAACCATGAATCAAAGTTCAAAGGACGCGATGCACGGTGACATTTGTACAATTGGAAGATAGGGTCGTTATGGGCGATTTATTTATGTAAGTATTAGGCTGGTATCAAGAAATGTCAACTTCCTTGTTTTTTGACCGGATTCTATAAATTGAAATGCGAAAGAAAAAATTGTTTCAAATTAGGGAAGTTTTTTAATTACTTGACTGCACAAACAATTCATATTAAATTGAACTGGTAGATAACTAGTAACTGATAATTCTGACACAAATATTATTTACTTGAAATGAAAAGAGATATTTCTATTGATTAGCTTTCCAGTAAAAGTTTGTTTAATTGGAAGGAATTTTTTTGACAGCTTGTCAACCAGAGACTAGATACATAATATGAACGTGACCAATGGCTGTATTCATATGAAAAATGTATCGTTGTATTTAACTGACAATGATGTCATCTAGAATTTTGTCAATATTTTTCAATTTGACAGACCATTGAAATGTCATCTGTCAATATTTATGAAATAAAGCGCAATTGGATGATTTTGGTTCCCTATAGTAATATGTTTTTAGGTAACGTGACTAATGAACTTAAAATTGCTACTGTTTAAATTCGACTCTTTTCAGGTCTATTCGCTCTCTGAACCCCTCCTGTATTCCTAGGAACATAGATTTTAACTAGAACTAGAGGACTTGATGTTTAAAATTTGCCTTTATTTTGTTAGCAAGTAAGTCTTTTGGATAATCAACAGTCATATTATAGCTTAGGTCCACTTTACCTTTTGCATTCCACTAGCCCCCTTCCGTATCATGACATTAACCTTCTCATCTTCTATCGTCATACTGTATAGTTGTCGTCAAGTCCCCACTGAATCTCTTTTCCATAAAACTTTACCAAGTACTAACTGATTCTATCTCTGTCGTTCGTTCATTTTGTTCGGATATGAGGGTAAAGTCCTGTGCCATAATTAAGAACGTTGATTAAATTTTCCCTCATTCATTAACCTTAACTATCCAGTCTACATTTCCTTCAACATATAACATTGTTGGCCACAAATGGTTTCCTGCTATCGTACCATTTTTGATCAACTGAACACACAAATATACACGCACAAGCCCACAAGTCCTTGTCGCTTATAGTAAAAGGCTGGCAAGTGGGAGTAAAAAATACAAAAAAAAAAAATACCAGAACTGAGAAAAGAGAACATAAAACCCTTTTCTTGGCCTTTTTCCGATGAAAGCATCCAGAAAATTCAATCCGCTTATAGAGTACCTATATACCAGAAACTTGAATGACCCCAAAAGTATTATGAACTTAAGTATTTTGTAGTACAACATTGATAGATGAATGAATGAGCAAAGTTATAGGGTATATGTTCTAGGTAGGTATAGGTACTTGTTGTTGATTTGTGCCCAGGACTCTGGACCGCACACCGTCTTCTGACCCGACCTGACCGACACACAAACTGGCTACTAGCACAATGCAAAGTGAAACAACACTGCCTGTGTGCTTGTTGTGCCAGTACCTGTATATCGTCGTCAGTACTGCTTCTGCAAGGAGACATAAAGACAGCCACACGATGGATGGCAATGGCAACGGATATTCCTGGTTTCCTTACTATACCAATTCAAGATAGTAAATTCCATCGAGACTCTTGAAAGAAATTTCAACCTATCTAAGAATTGGTCAGTCTCGAAAAGAGAAGAAGAGAATACCTTTTACATATTCCTTTGGGTTAATAACGAAGAAAAGATCCAGTAAAACATCATCAGCATCAGCACGACAGGAAAGGGCGTAAATTACTGAGAAAAATAAGGATGCAAAGCTTGTTACTCAAAGAATAGGAAAGTTTTTATTTATTCTATCGTAATTTCTAGTTTTTTTTCTTGGTTTGCCATTTTCTAGACTTTTGCAAGTCTTCCTCTTCAGATACCTAGATTCACAAAAAGTACTATCCTCCTTGGATATACTCTATAGGGATTCGGTTGATACCTTCTTCTATGAAGAGATGAAAGTATTCTTGCGATAAATAATCCGGTAATGAAAAATAAAAAGAAAATACAACAAACTTCACACAAAGAAAAGAAGAACTTTGCGTTTTTTTTTGAGGAAGGAAAGTCGAAACCTTGGTGTGTGAGGAAGAGCCTTGTTGTTGCAATGTTGTTTGGTTGATTTTCAAATCGACTAATTATAAGCAAAAAAAAACCATCCTGCCACAAAAAAGTTCTAGTAAATTTAATTATAAAGTGAAATTGAGCGCCAGTTATGTTCGCCATAGCCATTGCCATCGCCATCGCCATTGCCATCCAAGAGAACTAATCCCCACTTTGAGTGTTTTTTTTTTTTTAATTAGATAGGTAGCTATAGCCGCTATAGGTATTCTGTTTACAATTCCTATCCCTTATGCAGGTCAGTTTGGTAGAGAATAGGAAGAGAAACCACTTGATAATTTTTCATATTAGAAAATATAATTTTTATGTTTTTTTTTTGTTGTTTGTAGAGAAGCATTATAAATTCATGTAGTTAGGGCCTTGGGTTAGGTTTTGAGTGAGTAATAGAGGATAAGCCTTATAAAGTGAGAATAAGGCTTTGAGTTTGGATTTTTTTTCTGAATGGGTTTATTCTATCACTGTGAGGAAAGTAGAATGGGTTTTTGAATTAATATTTGAATGAAAGAATCACAAGCGAGTTGGCTATACTTACTTTATTATATTCATTTCAAATTCATAAAGAATGTAGCGGATAAAAGGCTTTTCAGCAATTTTCAATCTCAATGCGTTTTAGAGTTCCGGAATTCAAATGAATTTCCATCCATTCAAAGGACTCAAATGAAATGAAAAAAAAAAATCATTGAATTTATACGATTTTTGTATCATTATGCTATAAAAAGTTCTACAATGGGTATGATATAAAGTCACTGTATGTACCTACCTGTTATTTGGTACAAACAAAAAAGGATATAGTTCTTATCACTACATATTAAGATTGTTCAGTGACGAAAAAGTTAGAACAGATCAGGACAGAACAGAACAGATTCGCGAGAAACTTCAGAACAAGATAAAACAACTTAGAACAGTCAGTCATCTGACAAAGATTATACAAAAAAAATATTGTTGTTTACCTACAATTCAAGTTCGTTTATTTTTGCAGAAACATTTTTAAAAAATAAAATGAAATGGAGTTGAATTTATTTAAAAACATATTTGTCATTGAGATGATTCCGGCACGGAAAATGATCAACTAAATCTAACACCGTAATGTTTTTTTTTAACAACAACAATTGGTTTTGACAGTTCTCACAAATCTGTTCTAAGTCCCCTTTCACACCAGGAAACTGAGTTGCCGGCAACTGGGAGTTTGTAGGCGAGAAGGGCAAGAAGTAAGGGGAATGCAAAAAATCTCCCCGGTCAACCATTCGACGTTTTCTGTTGCATTCCAATTAGCCCGACAAAATCTTCCCAGTTTCATCCTCAGTTTCTTGGTGCCAGTTTCTTCGTATGAAAGGTACAAGGCAATTAAAGTAAAACGTCAAAAAAATCTCCAGCAACTGGTTTCCCTGTGTGAAAGGAGACTAACCTGTTCTACCTAAAAAGCAAGTGCAGAAAATCCTGTTCTAAAGTGTTCCAAACAGCCTTATTGAACACACATATTGTTTCTAGATTTTATTTAATTTTTTGTTTGCTGTGTAACTGTCAGTAAATTTTACATTTTCAATAAATTTTACATTTGACTTGCATGTAAGAACATGCTTTATATCTTTTAATTTTTAATTCGGCACAATTAAATTATTTGTGATTTCAATTCAAGTAAGTTTGTTTGCGATTTATTTGTATACCCATATACATATATTATGTATGTCAAGATTTGCTTTGAATTGCAATTGCATCGCCTTTGTTCCTCTCAATTTTTCTTGTTCTTATTTTTGGTTTTAACTCCCCCCTTCCCTTCTCTTAGTCGAAATAACATTTGCTCATTTCAATTGACGAGCTTTCTCTTACAGCTTTCAGTTGTGCTGTCTCTTTCTTCTCTGCATTTGGGGTCTCTATCTTTATTTTTATTTAGCCCAAAATTAAGGATCCCTCGAATGCTTAACACGTATTTAGCCCTAGATTTGCCTTGACATCCGTCTATGCGTAAGTCTAAATTGCACCGTAAATGGCGTGTATAGGTTCGAATCCAGCTTGTGACCAAATTTTTTTTTTCAATTAATTTTAATTTTTTCTTTTTTATTGTATTAATTTGTCTTTCTGTCTTCTCCGCATTTTTAAATTAATAATTTTTTCGCGCTAATACTAATTATGTGGATCGTTCCGGCACAGCTCCTCTTTTTAAGTGCTATGGACCTTGCGGAAATTTATTCCATGCCAAATGCATTGGTTCGAATAATTTTTTGATGGATAAAATTAATTCTTCGAATATAGCGTATTGTCCGATTAGCAAAAAGATTTCGCTTGCTCACTTCTCTTTTAAATTATCCACTTTAAAAGATGAGCTAACTAAAATTGCAAAGGGGTTTGAAGACTTAAGCATTAACTTTGCCAATATAAACGGTGATTTTTTAAGAGCTTGGTTTTTGAAAATTCAAAAAAACACAGAAACTTGTAAAAAGTGAATGAAATTTTTATTTGGATCGATAAATCAATTTCTGCCATTTACTTTTTAAAAATAATTTCACTTAAATGTTGCCCGCGGCTACGCTTCAGGTGGTCCATTCTGAAGGTCCAATTTTGGCAAACTTTTTCACACATTTCGGCCGGAATCTCACCAATGACGCGTTCAATGTTGGCTTCCAAGGCAGCAATCGTGTTTGGCTTGTCCCCATAGACAATAGGCTTAACATAGCCCCACAAAAAATAGTCTAACGGGGTCAAATCACATGATCTTGGTGGCCAATTGACTGCGGCAAAACGTGAGATCAACTGCTCACCAAATTCGCCTCTCAATTGATGCATGGTTCCGCGTGCAGTGTGGCATGTGGCACCCTCCTGTTGGAACCACATGTCGACCGAGTTCAATTCTTGCATTTTCGGCAAAAAAAAATCTGTTATCATCGAACGGTACCTTTCTCCATTGACCGTAACCCTGCGGCCTTCATCGTCCTTGAAGAAGTACGGCCCAATGATGCCGCCTGCCCATAAACCGCACCAAACAGTGCATTTTTCGGGATACATTGGTAGCTGCTGAATTGCCTCTGGCTGCTCTTCACTCCAAATACGGCAATTCTGCTTATTCACGTATCCATTTAGCCAAAAATGAGCCTCGTCGCTGAAGACAATTTTGCGATAAAAAAACGGATCCTCATCCAACTTTTCTAAGGCCCATTCACCGAAAATTCTACGTTGTGGTAGTTCGCCTGGCTTCAATTCTTGCACCAGCGGTATTTTGTATGGCTTTAAACCAAGATCTTTGCGTAAAATCTTCCAGGTGGTCGAATAACACAAACCCAATTGCTGCGATCGGCGCCGAATGGACATATCGCGATCTTCAGCAACACTGGCGGATGCAGCAGCAATATTCTCTTCGGTACGCACTCTACGGATACGATTTGGTGGATTAATGTCCAATAAAGTGAAACTGGTGCGAAATTTGGTCACAATGAGCTGAATAGCCTGCTCGGTGTGTCGATTATGACGACCATAAAACGGACGTAGCTTGCGAAACACATTTTTCACAGAGCACGAATTTTGATAATAAATTTCAATAATTTGCAAACGTTGTTCAGGCGTAAGTCTATTCATGATGAAATGGCAAACAATACTGAATCGAAATGTCAAATGTTCGTGGAATTTGTCATGTGTGATCTGTCAAAAATATAAACGTCAAAAACCAAGTAGCAAAAAAATCATCCGTTAGTAACAACTGTTAATGGCATACCTTCTCCGGTGTTGATAGCTGACAAATCCTCTTCAACGGACGATATTTCAAACCCAAATCCTTCAATTTAAAAAAAAAAGTAAAACGAGAGGAAGGGACATGACCACTTGCTCAGACAACGCAGGACCGGCTCCTAAGAAATCTTTAAAAAAATCAGCCATGAAGTTGTGAAGTAAGCGCTACTTCAATAACTGTGTCCGAGCCCAGCATTGAATCACCCCAATATAATGAGCCAGTAAATAATGATATTTTATCCCCCTCAGAACCCACTGTAGACATTCCACTTGTCTCTGTGACAGCTGGAGTTAGCTCCATCACAGGAGCCCGTCGATATTGCACCCAAAACTCTAACATCAGTTCCAAAGCCTAGGGCCATATTTGTTTCTCGCCTCTTACCCGAAACTAAGCCAGAAGACTCATTGGATCATTTGGTTGCTACTAAAGCTATTGTCAATTCATCATGCGTCAAATGTTCCAAAATTAGTAAACCGAACAGTTTCGTAGCATCCTTCAAAATAATTGCTCCCAGTTCTCTCTTTGAACCCATATGTAGTAGTTCCTGGCCTCCTAATACTTTGGTGAAAGAATTTATAGCCCCCTTGAGAAAGAAATCTGACCTAAACTCAGCTTCTAGCTTAAATTAAAAAAAAACTGTCCAGATTCTGCCTTTACTACCAAAATGTAGGAGGTCTTCGTAGCAAAACTACCAAGACTTATAATAATTCCCTAGCTTTGCCATACGATCTTTTCGCCCTGACTGAGACTTGGCTTAATGCCTCAATATTAGACACGGAACTTTTTGATAGCGAGTTCTTAGTTTACCGAGAGGATCGTCATGTAGATATTAAAAATTCAGTTAGTGGCGGAGTACTTATTGCTGTTAGAAGTAATTTCTGCTCAACACAAATAGTCTTCCCATTCAATCTGACAATTGAACTGTTGTGCGTCAAAATAACTAAGGAATCTTTAGTCTTATTTATTTTAAATGTTTATATTCCATCTAAAAGTCCTGTGTCAGTATACACTCAACTCTCTTTAGCACTCGACTTTATTTTTAGCCTAGCTAGCCTGGACAGCAATATCCTTCTATTAGGGGATTTTAATCTTCCTCACATTGAATGGGTTCCCTCTGATGACGAATCCTATTTTGAAGCTTAAACAAGTTCATCCCAACAGGAGCTCCAAGTGTTGGATAATATTATCTCTACAAATTTACATCAAGTTAGCTCTATACAAAATTTTAAAAAATAGACAACTTGGCCTCGTTTTCTCATCTGACGCCGTTAGTACAGTAGCGGTAGAATCTACGTCTGCTTTATCTAACATAGATCGTTATCACCCGCCTCTTGACATTTTTCTTGACTTGAGTGGTCACTTACTAGAAAATAGTAATCCTCACCGCTTAAGCGTCTTAAGTGTCTAGATTACAACATTTTTTTAACCCCAAAAATATCGGCCCCTGACATAAATGTTTTTGTACCAATAATGGTTAATCTTAATTATCTCGAAAACAGCTCTAACGATTTTGATAAAAAAAAACATCGTTGAAGCGTTATTTTTTTTAAATAATTTTTGTATTTATAAAATTTTAAAAACATTTAAAAAAAATTAAAACGCAATTTTGATTATAATTATTAATTTATGTACTCGTACATATAAAATTCAAATCTCAAAATATTCACTGACCGGTTTTTGAAAAATCATTTTTAGCTCTTGTGTCCACTGAATTTTAAATGGAAACAAATGCAAACCCTTGTGCAAAATTGTGGCCAAAGTTGCTCTTTGAAGACCAAGCTCCTAAGTGCGATGGATTGTCTTGAAGACAATCTTGCAGTCGATCTTGCAGTACGTTGTGGTCCATGCTTGGTCATATCACATACAGACCATCTTTCTTCGAAATCATTCACTACACGATAAATAGTGCGTTTTGTTGGCACGTTGTTTCTCCCAAAAATTTCACGCAACTTTCTCATCGTCACAATAATCGATGATTGATTTTGATAAAATGCGTTTACGATTAAAACACGTTGGTTAAGCGAATATTTTTCCATAATAAATTTGTCAAGTGTCTACTTCACGACTACCAAATATGAGCTGTCAAGACTAATGTTTACCAAAATGGCGGCAAAACGAAGTAGTATACCTTCCCGGAGGACACCCAGTATAAGAATACACCCATTATTTTATCAAAATTCTCATAGCCGTTTTTGAGAAATACATACATATTTTTCTTAACATGTTTGTTAACATTTGTGTGGGAGGTACCGTTGCTTTTTATTTTAGGAAAAAAGTTTTTTTAACTGTTCAAGATAATGTCAACAAAACTACCAAATACGACTAAATCGATCGAGTGGTGTTCGAAATTTTGAGTTGTCAAAAAAAAGGTTTTTTATTTTTAATTTCAAAAACATTTTTTTTTTTGAAAAAATGTTGGCTTACATTTAGACTTCCTAGGAATTCTGCAATAAAAAAAATCAAATGAACCGTTTTTCAGATAATTGAAAACCTAAAAATGGTTCTAAAAGAAATTACCAAAAAGTACTTTTTCCTTTGATTTTTGAACTGATTTTTTTTTATAAAAATCGTTGTATTGCAGGTACAGTTATTTTTCGCCTTTAAACAAATTAAAAAAAAAACTCGTGGCTATATTACCGAAAAAACAATATGTACCGTTTAGGCTGTAACCTCGAGGACAGACAGACATAATTGCGGGACCCTATTTTATGGTGTTGTGAAATAAAGTTTTTTTCGCAAAGTTTCGTGTAAATATGGTTGATTGAAATGAGAGTTTGAAATCGAACTTGGAAATTTGTCTCTTATATGCATTTTTTCAAAACTATTGTATTAGAATCATCTGTATTTCACCGACAAATTTCAATCACAGACGCTTTAAATAGTTTAAATTTGAGGTGAATACATAAGAAGGTTTTTTTAATAATCCAAATTCTATATACTACTGAAATACATCAGCCAAGTAGAAGACTTAGCACTGAGGATCTCACTAGTCTACTGAAGAGTCCATGTGAGATCGCTGATCACCAATACCAACAAGCGCAACAACAACAACATCAGCAGCAACATTTAACACAGGCAATTGTCATAGACTTACAAGCCCAACAAAATGCATCAACTGGCCAACACGTCTTGGTCCAACATTCGCCACAGTCAAATCAAGCACCCACTGCTTGCTGTATCAGCCAGTCTCAAGACGGCCAACAGCAACAGGTGCTGACCGTAACACAACAACAGACTTCACCGACCATACCTCAGACGATACAAATCCAAGCCGGTCCATCTGGTCTCATCTATGCCAATGGAGTTTATTACGCACCTGTGATCCCAACCACAATCTGCACATGCAACTCAACCTGGTTAAGCACGTGATTATCACTGCATCCATCAGCAGCTACATCATTTCAATCATCAACAACAACATCGGCTTCATCATCAACTCCATCGTCGACTTCATTAACAACCCCATCTACATCATCATCACCTGCAACCGCATCGCCATCAGCATCATCAACAACGCCATCTACATTCATTTCATGTCAATCATCTTTTCCGTCAATTTCAGAATCACAAAAAATACATAGTTTTTGTATTATTTAAAATTAACACTGCTTATGAGTCCTAAAAAAAGTATCTATCAATTATTAACTTGCCATTGACTGAAAAATTGATAAAAAGCAAGTTTTTGAAAATCCGAAAATGCCAAGTTTCTCATTAGAATAATTCACAATAATTTAGGCACACCATACACAATTTATTAAAAAAAATTCATTTGTAACGATAGTTTTCGACCGATGATGCAGCGGTGCCATATTCCACAGCAAACATTGACTCTCTGTTGCAATTATTGCTTATTTCGGTTACCTGCTTTCTCAAAATGTTCTTAGAGTGCTCTGGTATGCGTTACGGATTGGTTTTTAAATTATTTAGGCATTTAGGACCTTGTCATCTATGAGAGCTGATAATTTGAAATTTGAAAATAGTTCCTCAATGTTCGTTTAAAAACTGTAGACATGAGTTATACGTGTTAGCTAAAATGTTCGGAATTCAAACTTTTTCAAAGTAAAAAATTTTCCGACGACTATTCGGAGTATTTTTTGTCCTCAAATTTCATAAGGAAGTATGTAAAGAACAATATTTTTAGACTCGACACACTCTCAAAATGAAACACTCCAAAAATTCAATTCAACAAAACAACATATAAAACATTCTTTTTCTATTAATTAAATTTTACAAAAACAATTTAACAAAATTCTATAAAGCCTCAAAAACATAAGGTAAAAAAATATATTTCAATATTAAGTATTTAATAATATAAATTTAACAAAATAATATCAAAACAAATTCTTCCTCCCTATTTCTAAACATTGAATTTTCAAAAAAAAAATAAAATAATGATTAGTAAAAAACTTGAAAACAAAATTAATAAAAAAACAAAAACTTATCTATTAGTTATATATACATTGGCGCATAATTTGTAACAATTTAATTCGATGTTAAAGTAGAAACAGTATGCTACTAAGCAAAAAAACGATTTTGCTAATTTTAAACAAATTAATCATTGAAGAGAGTTCAATAACAATTTACTAAGGTTAAAATCGCCAAAGGGCTATTTTACTAAAGCCATATGACACTTTGCCATTTATAAATGCCAAAAGTCATTTTTAAACTGTTTTAGGCGCGTTCAGCTGGTGTTTGTCAAGAAAATAGGTTTTAGTATGGTGCTGGTTAAAAAAGACTCTTAAGTAGTATCATGCTGAAACCTTAGGCTGTTTTGAGCCATTGTTTTTTAAGAAAATATCACTTAAAGCTTCGAGATTGTCAAAAATGTTAGTATCAGCTGTCTAAAATGTCAAATGTCTCTCAGCGGTTATTTTTGATGAGAGGCACAATTAAGCGGGGAATACTGTATTCTTGCAATTCGTATACTAAATTATTAATAATTATTTGAAAAATTTTGGTAGAAGCGACGAAAATATTCCATTTCGAGGAATACCAATAAGATAAATTACTTTGTTAAGCTCGCCTAGTGTTGAAGAAACAATAATAAATATTTAATATAGTTATGTAAATGTTATAACGTGTTCCAGGATGCATGGCACAAAGTTTTCTGCAGGTATAGTATAGTTATGTACATTAAGAAGAGTTAGGTACTAACTACAATCTATAGATTATAACTCCAGGTACAAAACCAATAACATCCTGTGGTAAGGTAAAAGGTAAATGTATCTATAGATACATTAAAGAAATTTATTGACTTACTGCAACAACCAGGACATCTTTTGCTGAAACACATTTTCATCATACCACTTAGGAGAGAGCTATAGCTTTCACATCCATATATCGACAAAAAGATAGAGCTATTGACCTAGTAAATCTATAAGTAAAGGGTAAATGCTTGTCTAGATGAGAAATGAAGAAGACGAACAACAACAACAAAACAGCGATTTTGCTTTCTGATGGACATAGCCCAGGAATTTAATTTCCTTGTGCCATTCAGGATGTTTTGGTTATTGGGTTGTTCTTGCTGTTGACTTACCTGTCGTTTGTGCGTTGCATATGTTGACACTTCCTTACCCGGATAATTGCTTTCAAATATGCAAACCTTAAAGTACTTTGTTTCTGGTTTATAAGCTTTAACCAAAACCAACACAACATATCAGTATAGCTATTTCTGTAATAAATGTATGTATAAGTTAAATCTTCATCATACTCGTATTATGATGATGTCCCTTGTTACAGGAGTAAACAATGTAGCTGACGGACAATTTCCTCATAATCACGACTATTAATTTCCAGATTTAAATCCTGTATATAAGGTAAGAGGGACACTGACAGAAACGAATGAATGTCACAATAATGTGGCTATGAGGACTTCACTCACTCAAAGTCACACCGACCGACAACACGTCCGGATATTAGAGATGGAATTTTCCAAATAATATGAAATTCAATTGAAAATGACATAAAGCTTAAATATTTGAATTTAATTTCAACAAATACTATGAAGGATATACCCAAACTATTGTAAAGTGGATTATAAAATTCCTTACGGATTATAATGTTGGAGCTGGTCGCTCACGCTACAAGAAAAGCCTCGGGATTCGAGACCCCTGGGTAACGGTTGTATTGGCTGATTGTATTTTAAATTATAAAATTAAATTAATTAACGTAAAAAATTAGCAACTCCTAGATAAAAGCTCTAGGTCGATAATCCTTCCACCAACAATGGCGAAATTACAGCTGCAGTCAGACAATACTTAATTGTTTTTGATTTTAACAAGACCCAGAGGAGATCTAGTATCAATCCTAGTTAATATGAGTCTTACACAGATAAGCATACATATCGTGTTGCCAACAAAATAGTTTAAAACCTTAGAAGGCTGGAATGGATACATAGATTAAATTCATTCGTTAAAGCAACCAGCTTTAATATAGTTAACAATTTGACGACGCTATAACTTATGAACGAAATGACATACAGAAATCATTAATATGCCATTTTGTAGATAATTGTACTGTGTACACTGTACTTTCTGTTCCTAGAAAATTTTGATAAAAATAAATGTTTTGGGAAAAAAAATTGTTATTTCATTTCCCTTCTTTTTTCACACTAAAAACTTGTTTTTTTAATAAAACATGTTTTTCCAAACATAACTAAAAACACTCAAAAACATAAATTGTAAAAACACAATTTATTAAATTTTTTTTTTTTTTTGAAAAAATAGCGGCGGTATTTTTTTTTTGTTTGAATTTAACTTACCAAATTCAACGTAATAATTGTGAATCAATTTCACGATTTCCTTCTTGCGACTTAACGTAAATTACTTTGGGAGTTTTCTTCATTAGCTCTGAACAGAACCTGAATGAACAAAGCAAGCTGTGAGTATGCTTTAAGCAGCTTATGGCCCTCAGGTTTCCGATTTGATTATAAAACAAACCTGAACACCTATTGAACTGCCACATTACAGATATTTTCTTGACAGCTCGGTGTCCTGATCTGTGGTATGAAAGTAAAACCCATCTTGACAGATGCGCATTCAATTTACGAAAAAGAGTTTAATTTCACTTATGTCGTTTTCGATTGGATTTTCGAAGTGTTCCCTTATTTTTTACTTGCGATTATAGGTACTATAAGGCAAGTTATGCATTTTTCGTCGAAAAAAAAAGTTGTGAGATAACAATCAAACATGACTTTACGATGATAGCGAAGACGAAAAGATCTGGTCTAAAAATTCTGTCCGTCTATCTGTCAGTCTGTCTGTATGTATGTATAGACATCCACAGTCCAAACGGGTATGCCGAATTGCTTCAAACTTGGTATATAAAGTTTGTACAGAGGGGAAATTGAAATTTTTTTTTAGCTAAAAAAATAACGGTACCTGCCATATAACCGTTACGTTCAAACCTATTTTTCTCGGAAACGGCTCTAACGATTTTGATAAAAAAAAAATCAGTGTCTGTTTTTACTTTTTAAGTTTTTGAAAATATTAAAAAAAACGCCAATTAATAGGTATTCAGAAAATACTAATCAATATAATTTTTGAAAAAAATTTAATAAGCAGTTTTCGAATAATAAATTATAAATTAATAAAATTTTTTTCTTAAAAATGATTTTAAAAATACAAAAAAAATATTAATTAAAAATATTGGTACGCGGTATAATTTGGGCAACCTAAGCCTATATTTTTGTGAAATTTCCAAAGAATCGGTTAAGCCATTTATGAGATGGGGAGTTAAAAATGACTTTAAAAATATATTTAGATTTTTAATAGAAATCTTCTGCATACGATAATAAGAGCAGGTTCATGCGATCCAGTCGTGCATTTTATTTTACTTGCGATATAGGTACTACAAGGCAAGTTATGTACTCGTAAACAATTTTTTTCTTTCTAACAATCAAACATGACATTACGATCATAGAGAGCATAAAAAAAGTGGGTCCCGCAATTCCGTCTGTCTGTCTGCCTGTAGAACGATCTACAGCCTAAAAGTCTGAACCGATTTAGTTCAAACTTGATGCTTAGGCGTTTTAGGTGATTGTCGAAAATAGATTTTAGCCCCAAAAATAACGGTACTTGCCATACAAATTTTTCTACCATCTTAATTATCTCGAAAACGGCTTTAAGGATTTTGATAAAAATTGGAGTGTGGACTACTTTGGGTATAGTCTTTTTGGCTACAAAGAAAATTTTGTTATTAACGGTACCTGCCATACAACCATTTTATAGATTTCCGACTTTCTCATAGACGGCTCAACGAATTTCGATTTTTATACAGGAGCTCCTTCAAATTCTAAATAGTATTGCATTTCAAAATTTTCGAAAAATAGTTTTTTTGGATTTTTGAAAAAAAAAAATATTTTTTTTTTTTTGAAAATTCAATATTTTTAACAATTTTTTCTAAAATTTTGTTTTTGAATTTATATTATTAAATATTTAAAATGTTCATACCATTTTTTTTTAGAAAAAAATTAAGAATTCTTATATATAAAAAATTAAGTGAAAAACGACTTTAAACATACATTTAGCCGTTTCTGTTAAGAATCTTTTGCATATAATGTGATCGAACATAGGAGCAAATACGTGCGATCCAGTCGTGCATTTTGTTTTAATTCCAATCGAATTCCAAAATCTAACAAATAAACCTATACACACCTAAACGTACAAAATTGGCGTCTTATTAATTTTGGCAAATGGTCCGAAAACAAAAGCTTAATAGAAGTACATGTGTGTTCCGTCAGGGAATCGAGAACAGAAAAATGTTCCAAAAACTACTGGGAACAGCCAATCGAATATTTTTGGATCAACAGCATTGAAAAAAGAGTAAATCGGCAAATCGATTGAATTCACTTGCTTTCAATTTGCTTCAAATTTAATTTCGAAATGTCAAAATCAGCTATAAATTAGTTCGAATAATTTCACTTAATTTTTTGTTTGTTTTTTGTTATGCATGGATCCAACATTAATCTTAGTATAAATAATATGAGAAGGAATTCGCGAAAATCAAATATTAGGGATCCAGAAACTGTATATGTAAGTGAAAATCCAAAAATGAGGCTTCCAGATAAAGGAATTATCTCAATTATATTTACTTTCAAAATTCAAAATTTAAGAAAGTTTTGTTTTTTTTATTATCGCAGAACTGCGAAGTTTCGCAAGACAAAAAACAATGTGAATTGATACACAAAAAAATGATTTATATTTAGAATGTAGAACATGAATAATTATCATGTTTGAAAAACCAATTCGCAATGATGAAGTTCGAAACATTAAAATTCTATTTTCCAAATAAACTATTCACAAAAGTAATTTTTTGTGGAAGGCAGAACATTAAAATTCACTTTTGTTTTACACATTCACAAAAAGTGAAACACAGAACTTGAGTAAATTGTTATTGAATTTATCACGTTAAAAAATAAAACTGTCTGATACGAACGCATTTGGTTTGAAAAATTCTTAAGTTTCGTTTTAGAAAACCCGCAAACTATTTAAAGCAGACCCAACCTAAACTTCGACTCTATAGACCTTGGCTGATTTTGATTATCAAAAACCTTTTTCGTACCACATTTCTGAAAATGCAATTGTTAAATTAAAAATTCACAATTGTCAAATTAAATATGGCATAGCTGAAAAAAGAAAAAAAGAACAAAACAGAACACTGAAACTTACAAAAATATTGTAAGAGAAATAAAATGTTAAAGACGATTGAAAAATGAAAATGCGCAGGAACTAAAATTGCACAGAGCTTGAAATTGAAAATGAAATAAAATTAATATTAAATTTAAAATAATTACATAAAACAACCAAACGGGAACAAATTTTTTTAGCTATTAAATTAAAACTGACAATTTAACAATTGAGTTTGCAATTTAACAATAAATTAAAATATTTTTTTTTTAATTTAGGAAATACTCTTTATAAATTACACGGTAATAAATACTTCCTACAACACGGTGAAAAAATATGAAGAGTCTTCCAAAATGAACTTCCGGCAGTTGTTAGCCGTCATATTGTTGAAGCTACATCTTTTAAATTTGCTGTCATTTATTTAATCTGATTTACCAAATAACATGAATGTATATAGTGCTTAACAACACGTGCAAATGATAAAATTTTTATATCTGTCCATTTCTAACCAAAAATGGGTACATCAATAAACCAAAGAGTTAAATTTGGAATAATACCAATCCACGTGAAATACAAGAGCGTCCCATGAATCCAGTTTGGTGTGGATTTTGGACTGGTAGCATTATGGCATATGGTCTTAACAGGACAGGCGGAGCTTCTTCCCGCATAGCTCACGCTTCATTAAAAATTCTGCGTTAGCGATTCATCTCATGTGGAGGTGATATGAGCTGGCCGCCGAGATCGTTCTATTTGACCCCATTAGACTTTATTTGCGGGGTTCTTATAATGCCAACATAAACCACGCCCTCGCTCAAATTCATAAGCACATTTTCTGGAAAAAGCCAAACATCTTTGTTATCGGTAGAAATTGTTATCCATACAAAAATACGCAACATATTCACTGTCATGATAGGTTGGGTTAGGTTGAAATGGCCGTAAGATAGATAGGCCTATTGTGATACCACATGAAGGGAAATTTACTCTTTAATCAAACCAGTTGGAGCCTCGAATGAAGCGGTGAAGTCGGTGAATCTCTATGTGTCTAGATCACGGGGGCCGTCGTCGAAAGGGTATTCCCCCAGGTGTAATCCACGTCCTTGGGAGAGAGGAGCACTTGAGCAAAGAAGATGGGAGATAGTCTCCTCTTCCTCCTCATTCATACAGCTTCTGTAAAAATCATCGGAGAAACCGCCAAGTCTTTTGGCGTGTCTGCCAATTAAACAGTCTCCAGTTTCAACATCTATTACGGAGCCAAGGTGTTTCCTGCTCTAAGAGAGTAGACCTTTTGAGCGTCTTGGGTATATTTCTGGCCGGATTTGTCTTGTAGCCAGACAAGTACCTAATGATATTTGACCATCTAAAATTTGGTTGTTTTATGGAGTTTTGATGTAACAAGAGTTTGCTTATAGCAATATGCATACCGATTTCTTCCATTTTAGGTAGCATAGGTATTTGGTTTCCTTTTCGGGCGAGTTCATCGGCTTTGCAATTTCTCAAAATATCTCTATGGCCCGGTACCCAAATCAGGTGAATGTTAAACTGTTCTGCCATGTGATTTGAGGGCTGCTTGACTATCAGAGAAGATACGGATATTCTTAGCCATGATAACACCTCTTTAATCGCCAGAATTTCTGCTTGGAACACGCTACAATGGTCAGGGAGACGGAAAGAGAGACTAAGATTTACTCTGTCCGAGTACACACCGCCACACACTCCCTCTTCGGTTTTTGAACCGTCGATATAAAAGTGGGCTGACTCATCTTTTAAGAACCTCTTATCCTCCCAATCTGATCTTGGTGGGATGGTAACTTGGAAGTTCTTGTCGAAGTTTAGCTGGTGTGTGGTGTAGTCGGAACGTCCTTATTTTGGTCCGAATTTGTTCAGAATATTAGAATGGCCTATTGAATGGCTAGTCCATTGAGAGATGGTTTTGAGACGAATAGCTATATTCGCGGGCAATTGTTTACTAAAATATATAGTAGGCTGTAAGGTTAAGTATTATGTTAAGGGCATCCGATGGTGTAGAGCGGAGTGTCGTGATAACTTATATCGTGTTGGTATATTTAGTTATACACACAGGTGTAAATTGAGCTAAAACCGAAACGAAATAAGATTTTTTGATTCCAATTTCCTTTCAAAAAGTTTTTATTTTAATGTGTACACCAGAGGTCCTCAGATTCGAGTCCCAGGCTCTGCGACCAAAATGTTTTACATGTAATGCATTTCTTTTTCACAAGGCCATGATGTATCTTATATTTGTAGTTCTACAACTCACTGCACTAGTCCCTTTTATTTACTGTATATAAAATAGGGACCACATAGAAATCCATATAATTACAAATTATAAATATATAATACTCAAAGAAAATAAACTGGTCAAAACCAAAATCCATCAAATCCGTTCTTGATAACGTATTTTCTTTGTATGCTAACAACCTATTTTTTGCATAATTCATAAGGATCAATAAATTCCTTTTCGTCCTTTTATTTTATTCGAAACAATCCCAGAATGCAGTTGTCGTGCATACAGAAGTGACTTGGGTACGAATGATAAATGGGATTTGTAAGATTCTAAAACTGACTATACAACCGGCAATCTCCAGGATTCAAAAAGCTATCCCACTACGTCCAGAGTTTAGCACTGTGTAGTCTTCACTTGTATTGTATATAGCCAGCATTGTGTGTTAAAATATTATACGGACGACCAACAGGCTTTAGATGCTCCATTTCATGAACCAAATCGAATCGATTCAACAAAGACCATCAAGTATACATAACACTCAGTGTGTCTGTTGTGTGGTTTAAAAGTTATCCTTTATCCTTGCTGAGAGCCTTTCTGCTTCTTCCATCATATTGCAAAAACCAATATTCGAGAAGAAGAATTCTGCTGGGGCTGGCTTGGCCGTTGTGCTGCGCTGATTGAATGAAGACGACCAACCATCCTCTACTATCGCTTAGGGATTTAGCTTGCACAAATGGATCGAATGGATTTGTATATTGTTATATGAATGGAAAATCCCTTTTTTTTAAAAGGATATATGTGCATATGTATGTAATGTACTATATACATATACTATCGCAATAGAAGACGAAGGAGATTTTAGTCAGTATGTTATGATTACGTTATTTCAGAGTCCCTCTTTTCATATAATACTCCACTTTTCAGAAAAAAGAAACATATTTTAAATATCAAAGGACATCTTTCGCCGAATATGTTGTTTTTTTTAGAAGTAATATGCGTATAAAGAGCAGAAGTAGGTATACAAGTATGTATCTTATCCTAGGTATTTTTTTGTTTTGTTTTCTTTCTTTTTGAAATCCTATAAGAACCCCCGTGGAGCATAGGCTACAATTTAATTTATTCTTAAACGAGACTTTATTCATCCTTATCTACATGGTTGATGCTGCAAATATCACAATGAAGAGCTCCCCAATCCACTTCAAACAAAAAAGTGAGGTAATGAGCAGATCATCCAGCTGATTCTTTGGTTTCGCACGCTGGCCGATTCTTAGTCCTCCGAAAAAGAGTTTTGGAGGGCACATTTATTTGTTGTCCTTATCTCAATCTAAATAAAAGAAATTGAACATTTGCCATGACTGATAATGTAATTAAAATCAAATGGACGACTAGATAGCAAGAAACGGCTAAACATTTTTTTAAATTAATTATTTTTATACAAATTTTTTTTCAAAAAAATTGTATGACAATTTTATGTATTTAATAATATAAATTTAAAAACATAATTTTAAAATATTAAATTTAAAAAAAAAATTGATTTCTTTTTTCAAAAAATCGAAATAAATATTATGCAGTATTATTTAGAATTTGAAGGACAAGAGGTATTAAGATTTTGATGGAAATACGTTGAGCCGTTTATGACACATTCGCAAATCAAACAAAACACATGTATCGCAAGTACCGTCAATATTATTTCAACTAATAATTTTTATTGACCAAAATGTCGACTATACCTATAATAGTGCACTGAATTTTTTTTAACAAAATCGTTAAAGAGGTTTTCGAGATAATTGATATTTACCATTTTGGCACCAAAAATTGTATGGTAGGTATTCCGTTATTTTTGGAGCTACAAAACAAAGAAATAATAAAAATAATCGAGCCAGGCACGCACAGCCCTTATACTTACTGTCCTATTAATACAAAAAATTATTAGTCCTTCTATAGTCCTTGACTTTACTCAACCACAGATGTAAGTCTTTGGTCTAAAATTTTCAATTAATAAAAATTGAAAATCCACGAACAAAATCTACTACAATAAGTATCAACTCTGTATATTTTTACTTGAGATCTAGGTATGTACGTACAATAGGGCAAGTTTTGCTATTGGAAAAATATCACACTCTAGATTTTAATCAAAGTTGACAATACGATGATAGAGAACACCAAAAAAGTGGGTCCCGCAATTCCGTCTGTCTGTCTGTCTGTAGAACGAACTATAGCCTTAACGGCTGAACCGATTTTGTTCAAACTCGGTATTTAGGCCTTTTAGGTAATTGTCCAAAATAGGTTTTTGAATCGTTGGTTTAGGCCCACAAATAACGGTACTTGCCATACAAATTTTTCTACCATTTTATTTTTGTCGAAAACGGCTTTAATGATTTTGATAACAATTGGTGCGTGTACTACTTTGGGAATGGCCTATATTTTGGGGAAATTTTTTTAAAAATATTTTATTATTAACGGTACCTGCCATACAACCATTTCGTAAAAAAAATTATACAAGAGCTCCTCGAATTATGAATAATACTGCATTTAATACTACTACTACTACTGCATTTCAAAATTTTCGAACAAAAGTTTTGTTGGATTTTTGAAAAACAAATTTTTTTTGAAAATTCAATATTACGAAAACGGGTGGACGATTTTTTCTGAAATTTGGTTTTAAAATTTATATTATTAAATATTTAAAATGTTCATACCAATTTTTTTTTAGAAAATATTTAAGAATTTTTATATATAAAAAAATTAAGTGAAAAACGACTTTAAAAATATATTTAGCTGTTTCTATTAAGAATCTTTTGCATATAATGTTATCTAATATAAGAGCAAGTACGTGCGATCCAGCTGTGCATTTGTTTATTCTATGTCCCTGTAAATTCTTGTTCCTGTTCTTAATGACAATTCTTAGTCCTTCACCGCCACCGTCTTCTTTGGTCTAGCAAAGGACCAAGTTTGTAAATGTCAAATAGCAGAAATTCTGTTTTATTAATAGCATTTCGCACTTAATTCATGGAAGTCCTAAGCCTTCCCTAATGAACGCCATTCCGACTCCTTTGTCTGAAAAGAATACACTGGTCTGCTATGAGTATAGTGTGCAGTGTAGTGAACTAGTCTGCAGTTGGAGACGGAGTGGACGGTTTTCTACTAAATAATTTGTTTCCCGATAAAGTGTCCGTAGTTTGCAGGAGCTCTTTTAGGAATGCGAAAAATAGAATTTGTTAATGTTTTTATTATAGAGTTATTGTAATAACGCTAGAATGTGATATCAGTATAAGTTTTATATGCAACTATATGCCATTAAAATTTTGCCATTTTTGTATGGTCAGTGTGTTAGGCTGGTACCACCGATATGGCTCGAGTGTTTTGGCACTAGTCCTGGCATCTTATTGGTGTTGACCTGTGACTTAAGGAAAACTCAGGCGATTTATGTGGCGATTAAATCGTTCGTATAGAATGTTCATTGTGGTTTTACATTGTGCAAAGCTAATTTCGTTGGGTATCACTAGTTTCCATTGATTGTACATTTGCATCGTGCCACAATCCACGACTAGACTAGAGCTTTAGTGAATTAACATCATCCCAATTCTCGAAATTTTCTTATAAGCGTGTTCTCCGAGAAATGAGTAAGGAATAATGAAGTAGCGCTCAACGAATACCAAGTAACAAGTAACGAGTAGCGAGAAGGGAGTACTGAAAAATGAATAATGTGTAGCGAATAGCGAGTATCGAGTGAGGAGAAGCGAGTACCATGTAGCGAGTATAGAATAACAAGTAACGAGTAGTGAGAAACGAGTGGCGAGTACTAAATAATGAATAATGAGTAGCGAATAACGAGTATCGCTATTGTTTTTAGTCTGACAAAAAAGCTGAGTACATAAATCGTTTAAAAAATCATTTCCTTGTATTACGCTGAGAAAATTCTCAGTATCCTTTAAACAACTAATTCTCAGTATCCTTTAAACAACTATTCGAACTTGGTTTAAGGCGTTATTCTGTATTCATACACACATACATAGTTGTGCTTAATTTCTCTTAAATATATGAGTTGAATTGCAAAAGGTTTCCAACCAACTTATATGTGTGGGAGTTTTGCTAAATATTCTCTTTCATAAATTAATAACGTTCCCTTTTTATAATTAATCACTTTTGAACAACTTGAAAAAAAGGTTAAAACACAATTTGTATTAAATATTTGGAATTGCCATGAATCTTCAAAAACCCAAGGCCACGGTGCGGTATAATGTGTGGACTTTAACCACAAAAGCAAGTGCGTACGATCAAGTCGTACATTATGTCTTAAATACAAATTAGTTTTGATAAAAGTTTCAGATTTTCTTCACTTTTTTATTAATCGCAAAATTCCCATGTGTCCCCTCAATCTGGGATCACTTTTTGTGTTTGATTGTTCCTTTTTTTGGGTTTGTAGGTTATTGTTTTTTCATTCCTTCAAAAAATGTAATTCGAGTCGCAGCAAGTGACTGACGCAAAGTGAAGCGAATTGTCTATGTAAGTTCCTTTAGCTGGAACATTATACCTTACTTCCACTATACTCTTATTTTTTTTTTGTGACTGGGGAGGTTTCGCCTACACACGAATTTCCGCTATCCCAAGGAGAGCACAGTCTGTGCTCTCCATTATAATGTTCTGTGTGTTTTTATCGTCTGTCATGTCTTTTGCATTTCACTAGTCAAGTCAAAGGATAACATTCAGTTATATGGAAGCCACGAAACGAAAAATACTCGCCTTGACATTTTAGACTGCATCATTTCTGTCTTCTTTTTTTTTCTAACGTTCGTCTATTTTGTGGATTATTTGGTCTTTTTGAGCCAAAATAATAATGCGAGGGCTTTGTGCGAGCGAAATTCTATGGAAAATATGTAGGTACTTATTCTAGACTCGTTGTTTGGCTTGACTTTAACTTTATGAATGCGTTTGCTTGTTTGTCGAATGCGATGGGCTTTATGAAAGGTTTGAAAATAACTGTGTGTTTGTTGTCATAATTCATTGTCGTTTTATAAGAAAAAAATGTCAGAAATTGTGGTTTCCTTGCATGTGGTCTCAACTCTCAACCTATGTAAAATTACAAAGGCATACGTGCTGGATTTATGAATCCATAATATTTTATTTAATATGTGTAGGTGTATGTGTAGGTGTGTTTTTGTGTCCATTATGAAAGTTGGAAAGTTTATTTTTCATTTGCATATTTCAAGTTCTCATCATTTTTATTTTTCGAAAAAATCTATTAAAATGATTTATTGACTTAAAGACTACGAGTTAGGTTTTGTTATGATGAAGTTTTTAAAGGCAAACGTTGCAAGGTCTTTTATTGAATAGATAGTAGGTGTAGTATTGTTCCGATAAATCAACAAAATTGAATAGAAGAAGTATTTTACTTAAATGATTGATTTCTCTGAGACTGAGGCATCAAGTTTAATTGTAGAAAACATCAATTTATAATTAATTAATTTGGAATTATGGAGAGTCTCAATGATAAAACCGAAGTTTAAACATTCTTAAAAAAATAAGCAGACACACCCATCTCACTAAAAAATAAAATGCACGACTGGATCGTACGAACTTGCTCTTATTTTCGATCACATCGTATGCAAAAGATTTCTATTAAAAATCTAAATATATTTTTAAAGATGTTTTTTACTTAATTTTTTATATATACAAAATTTCTTTAATTTTTTTCGAACAAAATTGGTATGACAATCTTAAATATTTAATAATATAAACTTAAAAACAAAAGAAAAAATATTGCAAAATTCTGAAATAAATACTAAAACTAATTTGATCTAAAAAAAAGTACGCCATTTAATTTCTTGGATAAATTTGAATTTATGAGAAAAAAAAATTTAAAATCCGTGGATCGGTTTTTGAGAAAAAAAGTTTTGTATTTAAAACTTTTTGAACAAAAATTAAAAAAAAAACTCAAAAACGCCAATTCATAGGTATTCGGCAAACACATATAACTATAATTTTTTAAAAAAGTTTTTAAAGCAGTTTTTAAAATATAATTTTTTTAAATTTTTTTCTTAAAAATGGTTTTAAAAATACAAAAAAAAATATTAATTAAAAATATTGGTACGCAGTATTGCGCAACATAAACCTATATATGTGTGAAATTTCGAAAGAATCGGGCGAGCCATTTATGAGATGTCGAAAGCAAAAAAACGGTCCTATGGAAGTACCGTTTTTAGACATTATTCAATTTTTTTTTCAACCATATGATAGGTCGTACCTAAAAAGCTGAACAGAATTTTTTAAATTAAAACGCTAACACTGTTTCCGAGAAAAATAGGCTTTAACATAACGGTTAAATTTCAGGTACCGTTATTTTTTGAGCTAAAAAATACAATACATTAAAAGCTCTATATACCAAATTTAAAGCAATTCGGCCCACCCGTTTGGGCTGTAGGTGTCTATACATATATACAGACGGACTGAAAGACTGACTATAACGGGTTTACAATTTTTTTTTGAAAATTTGTTCTTAGATGTATATTATTAAATATTTAAAATTTTCATATCAGTATTTTTTTAGAAAAAAATTATGAATTTTTGTATATAAAAAATTAAGTGAAAAACGACCTTAAAAATATATTTAGCCATTTCTATTAAGAATCTAACAATGTGGTTGAACATAAGAGCTAGTATGTGCGATCCAGTCGTGCATTATATTTTTGATAGGTACTTGACTTACAACGGGCAAATTCCTAGGAGCAAATTTGCACAAAATATGCTAAGCAAACGGTTCCTAAATATAAACATAAAAATCCTGGGAATACAGCTTATATATTTTTCTTGCTCAAAATCCAGTAAATTTGTGCAAGTTTTAAAGTTATGTTGCGCAATTCACTTGATTTTCAATTTTAACCGGGTTCGTGCATTGCCTTAGAATGAGACTTGCCTTACAAATCTTACATTTAGAAGTTTGGACAACAATTGTTTTTTAATCTTACCGACTTGACCCCTTGAGCAATTCTAGGTGACCCCCTAGAACCACACTTTGAAAAACACTGCGATACACAATACCAAACGAATGACCCGATCGATCGAATCGACATGTCTTTTTTTCAGTGAATACCCCAGTCTAATTAAACAAAAATAAGTCTATTGCGAATGGACTACTCAATTCTTGCTAAATTTAAAGTCAAACCCAATGTCTAAAACCGTGCAAAAGCGTCTCAGTGTCCTTCTCAACTTTTGTGTAAATTATGAAAAAATCAAGAAGTCGATCACTGCAATATTTCGGAGCTTATCTATCAGATTGCATATACACTATCTATATGAGTAACTTTTTGCTAAATTTATGTTGGAGCTCCGTCATTTTTTTATAAAAGTCTTTTATTTAATAGGTTTGCACGAAGACGAAGCATCAACTCATATCTTAAGGATTATTTTAACTCCTGATGCAGTTTATTTTTCATTCATACTGCCAGAATCTAGAGCTCACTCCCACCGTCAATGAAACTAATAATCAAAATAAAATATAAAACTTTACAAAATCAACTATCTTTCTTCAGTTCTCAACTTCTTAATAGAATTATAATACTTCTCCACAGTGAACACGAGTATTTTCTTAAGCGAATTTCTGATTTTTTTAGCCTTGAAAATCTAAGACATAAAATCATTTACATAGTCACATTTAGGTATCATTCCAGCCTTGAAGCTTAATCAAAATCATTGGAGACATCTTCCTTCTAAATAAATTCCTTACAGCAAAAACTCAAATTTCTCTTCCAGCCAATAATATAAAATTGCATTCCAAATTTGAAGCAAATCCTTTCATCGCTTTAGGCTCAATATGTCCTCCGACTACACTTTTATACATGCTTATATATTTTACAATGAAATCCACTTCTTTATCTATACTTGGTCTAATAGAGCAAGGAAAAAGGGTTTATGAAGTACTTATCATGTATCCCCACATAGCTCTAAAAAAAAGCCTTGGGAAATCAATTTTTAAGACAAACATGCTCTACATTCATAAAATCCAATTTAAAATAAAAACACTATGTAACATTACACACTCTTCATCTACAAAGATAATCTTCTATTTTTGATTCAAAAACTTAGTCTAGAAAAAAAAAAAAAACAAATCAAGAATTCTCATAAATAAATACCTTAAAAAAAACTATGCGGTTAAACCTCTCCGTTCAATAAAAAAAACCCAATGAATCGAAACGCTGAGCGCATTGGATCAATGCAAGCAATGTGCATCTCAACCACAAAAGAAAACATCCACTCGTCTTCTTGTTCTTTTTTTCTAAGCCCTAACAATTTTATTGGAAATTCTTTTCCTCCGCCCGCAGCCGCCGCCGGCCAACAGTGCGCATCCAGCAGGATTTTTATATAAGAAAATGAATTTTGTTGTCCTTTTGGTATCCTGTAGTCCTGATTTAAATTCAAGTTTTAGAATAATCACAGACCATCTTTCCAGCACACACCATACATACTATATAAAGTGCAGTTTTTTAAGTATATATATTGTGTAGGTGCTAGTTAAACTTTATATATGTATGGGTGCTTATATATGTATGTATAGTATATGTCAGGTACAATCTAGAAGGAAAATTCATATAAAACACAAAAAAAAAAAAAACAGAAAAAAAGAAGAAAATACCTATGAGTACCTATTATGTAGGTACATATATTTAGGACTTGGGAGGGATAGGATAAACAAGAATGAGTGCCAAAGTCCAGACCCAGAGAGATCAGAAATGAAAGATTTATTAATTTACGGTTGGCAATTTGGTATCGGTTTAGGGAAATTTAAATTTAATTGAAATGTTTTCCGAAATTCATTCGTTCCTTGGAGAGGAGCGGACAACCACTAACACTTCCGACAGCTTATACACATGTATAATAAGTATGTACGTACATTGTATATCCTTTCAGGATTGAAATTTATTGTGTGAGGGTGTTTATTTGTACCTCTATCTAAATAATTTCTCTTTTCTGTGCAGACATAATTCTCGAAACTTTTACAATTATCACAAGCAGAGTGTCCTTTTTAGTCCTACATTTTAATGTGCCAAATTTTTTAGACAGAGAATGCACACAAGAATTACTTAATTTGAAAATGCTCTAAGGCATTGGTTCGATGTTCCTTATCCTTATTTGTATGTACCTATACATTTAGTTCTTTTGTTATCCGTATAATATTCTCAATAGATACCTACAGTCAGAGGTGCAAAATTCCAGTGTATTTCATGGTCACGTTCAGAAGCAGTCACCTACATGCATAATTCTAACATTTATTTTTGCAAACAAATTTCAATATTTGTTTATAATAATGGGTGTTTTTTTTAGACGTGTGGTTTTCAATCTGGCAATACTTTTTTCGGAGTTGGTGTTTTGACATCTGTCACTGGATTTATGCTCAGTTTGGTTTGTCATTTCATAATGAATACACTTACTAGTGAACAACGTTTGCAAATCGTGCAAATTTATTACCAAAATAATGGTTTGGTTCGCGCGACGCATCACAAGAAAATTTTGTTCAGCGATGAAGCTCGCTTTTGGTTAAATGGGTAAGTTAATAAACAAAAAATTGTCGTATTTGGAGTGATCATAATCCACAAGCCATTGCTGAGACGCCGTTACTTTTGATGTGCTCTGTGCGGGCAGAGGGAATCATTTGTCAATACTTCTTCAAAAATTAAAGCCGGTCATAATGTTAAAGTCAATGAAGAACGCTATAGAGCCATGATTAATGACTTTTTCGTGGACGACCTTTGGTTTCACCAAGACGGCGCTACATGCCATATAGCCAACGAAACAATCAATTTATTGAAGGAAACTTTTGGTGAACATATTATTTAACACCGCTGGACCGATTGACCCTTTGGAATCGAAAATTGGGCCTCTCGGCTGGAATTTATTCGAGCCAGCCTCGGCGGCCACTTGCCCGAAACCATTTTTAAAATAAAATGGCAAAGCCTTATCTTTATAATAAAGTAAATTATTGGCCATAACATTAAACTATATGCGTTTTATTTCTTCTTGAAAACTACACGTCTAAAAAAACACCCGTTATAAAATTACTTTTCTTGGTAAATTGTACAAATTTCTAAACTTTCAATACCCATTTAAAAAATTCTTTAAAATCCTCGAAAAATATTAGTTTGGCTGCACAAACATTTCATATATAGTTGAACTGGTTAACTAGTATGTGATAAATCTGATGTGATGAAACTGACTCCTAGGTGTTAAATAATTATATCGCGGGTGAATCAGTGTTTGAGATCTGTTTGAGGAGCCAAATCTTAATCTATCAAATAGATACCGAGGTTGATGTGTTAGAATTACATTGAAAAGTAAAATGGGAGTTCTATAGCGTGAAAAATTATCGAGAGAGATGTTAGAGATTTGCCTAGCAAAATTTGAAATGCCGTCATATCTTCTTAGTCCATATATGTAACGGGCAATGCTATTATAAGCAATCCTCCTACTCATAGAATCCCAATCACAGTAAAATTCGCACCAAAATGTTAACAAAACTAAAACCAGCGTTTTAGTTCTTCTTAAATTGAATAGTGATAGGGCGGAAGGATCAAAGGATTATTCCAGGGCAGTCCTCGAAAAACAAATCGAAGGAATCGATGATTAACTATTATGGCAAACATTGGTTAGGGCACCATACTTGACATTTGTCATGTGTATTCGAGCAGGGAATGGACAAATGTTATGGAGATAAAGCTAAACTCCTGGTCACATAATATACCGAAGTCGCGAATCGATTTATCGATAGTTACGATTGACCGTGGAGAATATAACGACGCACGGGGAGAAAATTTGATATGTTTTCGTCCAAATTTATTAAATGGCTTTTGTCTATATTTAGATTCAGGCAGTTTTTGAGACACCAAGCTGTAAAATTATCGAGATCAAATTGAATGAGAATAGATCATGTGTCGAAGAAACGGTATTGAAAGTATTTTATCATTATTTTAATACCATCAAAGTAAGAATAAAATTAAAACGGCATAATTTGCTGCATTGAAGGTCTCCTTATGTCTTAAAAACGGTTGGCGAAGGTATATCTAAAATGAACACTGTTGTAATAGTTTTCCAGATAAGAACAAATCAATCTCAATAAAATGGGTTCAAACCCGAGGATGGACAGTTTAAAAAGTATAAGTCTATTTTATTCAATAGCATTATCGGTTGTTGATCAACATTTAAGAAAGCCATGTTGTCTATAGAGAAAGCTTAAAATTTCATACAATAAATGCTGAAAAACATAGCATATACAAGTTAAGAACATAACTTTTTTTAAGAATAATATGCCTGTTAGACGTACGCTAATTTAACTGCAACCTATATTGCACGGCATTAGTTAGAAGTATAAGAAAGATAGGACAGAATTTTGTGTAATTTATTTATTCAAGTCCTACAAAGAGCATCCAGACAACAATGTCGAAAATTTGCACAGGGACTACTATTTTCAATATTGTCATTGGAAAAGAAGATAGACAAATATTGCATTTGCAAAGGTTATTGACGATCCGATCATTGTAAAAGTGCAAAAATGCAACTTTTTTTTGCACCACAACAACAACTTGCACTGGCTAGGATCTTACAACACTTTTGCACTTTTGCTATACCCTAACCCTATTGCAACAGAAAAATACAGTATCGTAATATTTGCCTAGTGTTGTTGACAGTTTGGCAGTTGTTATTTGCTGTCAGAAATGTTTGTGGATCTAATCAGAGTCAGAGAGTCAGGTCTGATTTTGACATTTTTACTCCAATGTTGCAAAGACTGGGTACATTCAAATGTAGGTACAAAAGTCTATATAAGTTAGGTTAGTATCCACATAGTTGCTGAACAACCAACATTTTTACACATTTACAAAAAAAAAAATAAAATTTCGTGTCAATGTAACTTACTTAGAAATTAGAAATCAAACTCACGCTATTACTAAAAAAGTTCAGAACAATAGCCATGTGTTTTTCTTTTGTCAAAAGTTATTCACACCATAGCAAAATTTACACTCTTTACAAATACAAGATCTGCCAATAAAAGAAGAAGCAAAACACAGCTGCAGCTAGATTTGGAAGATGTATTCGAGTATCGAATGAAGTTATAGTTTTTTCGTTAGAACACCTGATATGGCTCTGATGAATCTTGAAAGCTTTGTTCGTAGAATTCTTTTTTCTATGAATGGCTACGTTCACATTCACTCATTTATTAGATAAGTTATCTAGAATACTAAGCTATCCTATACTAGCTGAAAGCAGTCAAAAATTAATACAAAATCATACCAAATAAAGCTCGCAGTCACCTGTTCTAGAAATTTGTCGTCAGATAGCTACTTATTTGAAAGCTTTTGGAACACCTCAAGACAACTTTGTGATTTGTATTTACGTGCATTTTTTTTTTGTAAACAGTTCATCAGCATCAAGTTATTATGAGTTATCGAATATGCAAGACATAAACTGTCGAATTCTATTGAAAGATGGTTAAGATTTCAATTTTTATACTAAAAATTCGAAATTTTTAGATTCAATATTTTTTTTAGAAAACGTATTTTAGAACTTGTGGGCGAATTTTGGAACGAAATATTGTAAAATAAGATTTGAGCAATCAAAATATCAACTTTTATTGACGGATTTCGTAGATAATAAAACTTGACCCTTAAATTCGTGTCAAACTAGAAATTAACGTCATTCTTAATTCAGATTCGAGTTGACCATTTGCTTTGAATGTCAAATCGTAGCTAACCTATGTACAAGACATCAACTCTTTTCTCTGAAAACAGCGTGTAAAAACACTTCCTCTCCATATTTTATATAGCTCATTCCTAATTATCTTTTCTACTCCGACTCTATCGTTTAACCAAATATAAATGAAGTTCATAAAATACCTAAAAAATGGAAGCTAACACTTTTGCAAGTAAGCACTCTACGAACATACCCATCTAATTGCACAGCATCTTATTTTATTAAAAAAAAAAACACATTCATTTTAAAATCAACATTAAAGTATAAAAATCAGGCAGCTGCCGATCCGTTTTTTTGGGAAATTACTTTTGGACTCAGATAGATTTCCCAAAAAACACGGCTTTTGTCTAACACTCCAATACACTAGTAGTAGTTTAAATAAATAAAAATAAATAACACAAAATAACTGTATATGCCGCTTTTTAAATTAGGTATCTGATGTCAATATTTATGTTCGTTTATAAATTTGTGGAAGTGTGTTCGAAAATTTCGTCATTTGCCAAAAAAAAATAATTAATTTTTGCTTTTCTTATTTTTTTTAGGCAACACTTTGTACCATAATATCACTTTACCTAACTCATAATCATGAGTAAAATTTAATTTTAATTTTGCTTTGTCCCTTTCACATACATTATAATATGCTCTCCGGGCACTAGTGGACTTTACATATAAAAATACAGACCAGAAGAAGTGATGAGTGAATATTTAAAGGATTTGCGAAAAACCTTCTAACTCATGTCCAATTAACAATTAAGGCAATTATCACATTAAGGACCTAACTCTTTCGCTGCCGGTACTGGTGCTGGTTCTGGCGCCTGTAGAACTTCCGTACATTTATCGCATCGCGCCATTCTCTCCCTGTCTAAACACTTACCCATCTTCCTTCCTGCCCTCGAATTGGGTTAATTTATCCAGCAAATTTGAAAGTTTTCTGCTAATTGTTGAGTTGTACGTACAGTTTCGCTGATGGTAAAGGATGGTAAAGGAGGTGTATGAGCATTGCTCCTTCACAGAGTGTGCTTAAGTGAGTTACTTATTAACTTCTTTGTGTGCGTTGCCCTTTGGCGCTTTCTCATTATGTTTATGTTCATGAAGAAGATGATAGCCATGTTGGTTGAACTACTCGTCCTGAGGTTGAATGAATTCTTTTATTCTGATGGATGCGACGACGACGGGAGACGAGATACTTCCTTCCTGGCATTTTCTTTGGGTTTTTTTTAAGAGAAGAAAACAAAAGTGGAAGAATGAAGGAAATATACAGCCTTCAGTGGGTTCAACGTGAAAATATATATTTACTCTTATTAGGCAATGTTTATGGCCAACGAACTTTAAACCATGAAACGTGATTTTACATTGAGGTAGGTTAGTGCATCGCTTAGAGCTACACAATGAGAAGTATAGATGGATGGGCTTACAAGGTCTGTAGTACAATGATCTTTTATTTACCCATCTCGGTGTTTCCAAATTAATTCGCAGAATTTGATGTGCACGCCTGTTTTGAATTTACTTTGGGTAGGGTTTGGTTTGGCTTTGGCCAAAATTGATGTATAGATGAATGGTGGTTTGTTTGTACTCCTAGAATTTCCTGGTGATTCGCTTCAAGCCATGCAAGTTGAATGTTTAATTTTCGTTGTTGTAATTGATAAATGTTTGAAGCAGTTTAGGGCAATCTCGATTAAATTAAGACAAATATTATAACCATGGATAGGTATATGTATTAGAAGTTTTCTTAGATTTTTGTTATGCTCTTGATGTTGAAATGTGTTGACCGTGCTAGCGAAATTAACTCTCTTTTCTCATGTATTTAACTATTTGTGCGAACTTTGTATCATGTATAAACTAGCAGGAAAAAATACTGGACGAGGAAGCTTCAATAAGTTTGAATTGTAGAATAATTCAGTAGATTATGTTTGTTTTTGCTAATAGCTAAAACATTTCTACTAGGTACATAAATGTGTACCTAAAGACTATTTACATGACTATTCAATTTATATACCTAAATTCTTCAAAATTTTAAATAAAATGGTAGAAATATAATTTCCTGTTTTTTATTTGTTATAGCTGAAAGGCAGTGCATTTTCTTTGGCAAACAACAACAAAGCGATTCCTGACAAAAATGTAATGTAAAGAAGTAAGCAAAGAAATATGGCGGTGCTGTCTATATCGAACTTTTAAATGTTGAAATGAAGGGGTTGTTGTGTATGTTTTAGTAGTTATTTTGTGTCATGATGTGATGCTTTTATCCTGATGCTGAGGTAAACTCATCGTGTACCGGGTTTTTCTGAAAAAAGCAAATAAAACTTGAATATAGAAGTGAGAACTCGCCAATTGCCAGTTATAATTATTTATTTTATTCAATCAGGTTCTTTTATAATCTTATAATTTAATATTCTTAAAATAAATAACAAGGTATTCCATATACTTGAAAAGCTAGTTTATTCGAGCTACATGTGTAGACACAGCCCCAAGACGTTCACTTTGAAAAATGGAACTGGGAATAGTACGTTTTAGAAATCTAAATCAGGGTCCAATGCTAACCCAAGGGAAATTTACTTGACTCTAAACTAAATCTGAATGAGAATGCTGGGAAATCGGTGGTTTATAGGAATCTAGTACTAGTCCAAGGCTAATCCAAGGGGAAACTCACTTTTTCTTGACCAAAAAGTCCGCTTTAAATGGCACACCAGTGCACAAACCAACTAAAGTTTTATGGAATTGATCACCAAGTGTGATGCTACTAGGGATCAACGGGAATTTTATTCCTCAGCAATAACCAAAACCGAAATCAAGGTATGCTTTCTAGTGTACAAGTTTCCTCTCTTGTCGTCATTTCTGACTTCCACTTATTAAATTTCTTGGTCAAAGGCAGTGTGAATTGTAAGGATGACGTACGTAAATTTTAGGGTGGTGCTTAGGGGCCTATAACACAGTGCTACAAGTCGACAAGTCTTAATTCTTTTGTCAATCTATACTTGTACAACAAGGGGAAGTATATTTTGTAACACAACGCTAAACTGTTGCACTTGTCAGAATTATAAATTTCTATTGATTTGTAAACATTGTGTGCTAAGTAGCTCACCTGTTTTAACAAAAATAAGAGTAGAATAGATACTCTTTTTGGAACTGTTTGCGATATTTAAGCAAATGAAAAAAAGGGAAAATTGGGCAGAGATATTTACTTTGGCAAAAAGGCTGAATATTATTTCACAAAATAAAGACGAATAATTTTTCTGCAAAGGTACATCCTTTGATTTTCATATTCGAAGACCAAATGATCGTCAACTTCAAAATGTATTCTTGGTTTAATCACTTGTTCATTTATTATTCTATTCATTGTATTTTTTTCTAAAATGTCGAAAAAAGTGAAGTCATAAATTGTACAAGTTGTACAACAATGGAAAGGTCTGTGAAATCCCTTTCGAGCGCTGGCGGCCGCAGATTTTTGCGGGGTTTGGTTGCGGGGATATCACCATCCAATGCAAGTCAAATGCAGTTGGGTAGAAAATCATGCGAATAATTTTGAATTAAAATATCTCAAGAACCGGATGTCGCATATACTTTTTGTCATCAGCCGTGGATACATTATATTCTTCCACAATTTATATTCCTTATTTTCCAACTGTTCTTACTTAGAAAATGCACACTTGTAAACTAATGACAACTTTTGAATTACCAGTCACACGCCTCGCTTGAGAAAATTTTCTGTGACACTTGTCACTTTGTGTTACAAAAGGAGGGAAATACAACAATTTCCCACTTGAAACATTTGAAAATGACAATTGTCACAGAGCTCTTAGACTTGTCGTTTTGTGTTACAATTTTTTTTAAAGACTTGTCGTATTTTACTTGTCCTACAATTACTTGTCGCGTTGTGGTATAGGCCCCAGGTGGTATTGCTGCTTGCCTGTGTTTGCTGGTAGTTGTACTCCACTATAGTCGCATGACTATATTGTGGTTATGTGGTAGTCAGGCGGAATTGTTGAATTTATTCGCTCGAGTTGAGGTAAATGATTCGGGTTCGGCATGGGATGGGATGCTTATGTGTAACTCTTCATTACAATGAAAGTTGGCAGACTTTCATTTTCTAAGGATGTGTTCGTTGGTAAGATGACTTTTGCGTCCCGAAAGTTCTTGGATTTTTTTCAATTGCATTCTATAAGTCGGGCACTTATTATACGATGGATGATTTTTAAATCTTGGCCCAAATTTTGCAGTTCTGTTTTATTACCTTCTTTCGATACTAAAAAGCTTAAGTCTGTTTTTACAGGCAAACTTACTAAATTATTATTTAAACACTAAGACCAATGAAAATGCGTCCACGTATTATCTTGTCAAAAATAGTTTGCCAGACCATTTTTTCAACTCTTGTTCTAAATCTACCTAAAAATAACCCAATGCAATTTTATTAAATACAAATGTACACTGACAAACAGAGAAGCATTTTTCTGTGTATATATTTTATTTAAATAATTAAAAGTAACAATAACTTGCTCTTGCTAACAAAAATTCTTTAATTTTTTCTAAAAAATATATTGGCGGGACAATTACAAGTATTCGTCAATATAAATTAATTTTCGTAAAATTCGTCTACTCGTTTTCGAAATATTGAATTTAAAAAAAAAAAAATTTTCAAAAAAATTAAGACATATTTTCGAAAATTTTGGTTCGATTTTTTTTCCAAATGAAAACTTACCCTATAGTATCTATAACGCTAGTAAAAATGACTTTACAAATCTTATATAGCTTTTTCTATTAAGAACCTTTTGCATGTCATATGATGAACATAAGATCATTTTATATTTTCTTAGAATTCTCTATTTGGAATAATGTGAAAGAGAAGTACTCCTAATCGAACGTAGAAGGTTTCCATCAAATTCAAAAGCGCGCATTTTTGATAGGGGTGCTTGGTGCCAAAGTGAATTGTGAAGTTTTTACCCGCGAAAGTAGATAATAATTAGTTTTAGTTGTTTCATGTAAAAATTGGTAAAAACGAACTGGTTCTTAGAATAACAAACATCTTTAATTGAATGTTTGAAGCAGAAGAAATTCCAAATCAAGTGGCAAGAGTCAGTAATAACCCAGATACATAAGAAATATGATACCACAAATACATATCTATAACTATAGACCTATCCGTGTTATATCTGTTATGTATAAGCTTTTCGCGAAATGTTTTTTTAAAACGATTCGTGTAGACTCGCCTAATCAATAACAAGATTATAAGAGTTATAAAAAAACCTGAACCCAACGAACAATGTAGGGTATCCCTCAAAAATAAAGGAAAACAATTCAACCTCAGCAGCGCTGTTAAGCCTTCTTCTCTGCAGTCCTGGAAGATATTTTTTCGTTCAGAGAATATCTCAATAACGTTCGATTAGCTGATGACATATTTTTATGTAAGTAGTGACCTACAAGAAATTATAAGAGAATGGGACGGATGCTGTTCGAAAGATGTTCTTGAAATTAGTGCATTAAGCTAATGAGCAACTGTGAACAAAAAATTAAAAAAAATATTTCTTTGAAGCAGCAATTCTAACAATTCTAATGTACGGCAAATAATATCCGTAAAATTGGCACACAAGCTTTCAACGACCCAAAGAGCCATGGAAAGATCTATCCTTAAAATATCTAGCATTCAGCGAATGAGAAACGAAGTAGAAGAAGCAACAAAAATGGAACTTGGTTGGTCATGCATCTCGCATGTTGGACAACCTATGGCCGAATATATCAATGCAATAGATATCCAGAGACGGCGGAAGAATTATTGGGAGACAACTAAAAGGATGGAGAGATGATATCGAAATGGGAAATAATGGCGAAAGATAAAGCAGCATGGGAAACCTTGGGGGAGGATTACATCCAAAATCGAAATTTAATGTGATAGAATATTACTATTTATCGAACTAATTATTAAGAAAAAAAAAAAATTGAATGGTTAAATAAAGTTTATTCTTCTTCTTATTCATTTCGGCACTATTATAATCTCGGAGCACAACTCTTCCACTTATCTTCTTCACACTAGTAATTCACCCTTGGGTTAGGGTGCAATGACCTAAAAAAGTTCCGGCAAGGCTCCCGGTTTTGAATTGTTCCATGTCTGAGACCAACCAAATGTTGATGTTGTTGCATTTGCTTTTACCAGGAGTATTTTGGTCTGCCTTTCCTGTTTCTTATTCGTGATCGTGTTGGAACATTGTAAGATATTGCTTTTTTCACGGGGTTCTCCGGATTTCTCCTATCAACATGACAATAATAGCAACTGAGCCGATCGTGTTCTAGTTTTTTTGAAAGATGATATTTTTGACGTGAAGACTTCCACGGATCCTAGTACTCCTAATTAGATTAAGCTTTGTTACATCTGCTGTCATACGGAGCATCTTCATCTCGGCTGCGGTCAACCCACTTTCCTACCGTTTGTACATTGGCAAACATTTGTGAACCGTATGGAAATGCTGGATGCTCAACCGAAGTGTAGAGTCTTCCCTGCAGCTTAGGACACATTTTTCAAGCAACTTCATCCATACCCTACGCTCATATTCGATGATTGATGTCGTCATCACAAGTTGTGTTACTATTGATCATAGATACGTTCAAATAAATGTCTGGAATATGCATGCCCAGGTCTGAAAATGGACAGCACAAGCTGTCTCGTTAAGCTAAGCCAAACAGCCGAGTTTTTCACAAACTATTGTGTGGTATAAATAAAATCGTCATTATGCTTTTATTAAGTTTGATCAAAATCTCGATAAAAGGTAACAAGTGGTCACACTCGCCCTCTAGAGTACACATTTGTATACCCTTTGCCCACCACATTAGATTTGCTTTGTATAAAATAAAGACATTAAAGAATAATAACCACATCAGAAGAATATATTAAGTTTTTAAGCTCGAAACAAATATTTCGTATTTTGCAAAGCAATTCTTAAAGCGATTTAATTAAATCCCCAATTAAATAACATTCCAAGCTAAATTATATAGAATTCATCCTTAAGCCTATTTAAACAAGAATATAATACATACTCGTATAAGAAATGGCAAATAACACAAATATTTCGGTCCTTTTTGTTGCCAAAGCATTATGTTAACAAATTGACATTTTGATTTAGCTTTGGTTTTAGCATTTAAACTGAAATTATATTGTATTTATCATTCTTTCCCCCTTAGCTTTAATATAATTTAAACTAATTTCTACATTCTCTCAAATACATAATATATACCTATTAAAATATACATTGATTATTATGTTGGTTTTTTGTCTTCATGTATCTATGTACATGATATTATAATAGCTACGCTGTGGCAGGATTTGAATTTAACCCATTTAAATTCCAACCAACGAACACTAACGAGTTAATTAAATTTTCAAAATTTATTAACAGCCTTATGAGCTGTTACACATACAATATTAAAACAAACGACCAATGAATGCTCTTCTACCGAAAACCCACATCCAGTATGAGAAGTGTTCTGCATTTAATCCTGCCAATGATTAATGAATTAATCACTATATACCCTTGTTCACTCCAAAAGAAAGAAAGCTGCTTCGTAAATGAAAAAAAAATGATATCGTCCTAAAGAACCTCATGCTTACTTCCGACACCAACGGCGCGCGGCGCGACCATAGCAACATACTGATATAGCTTACGAGGTAATTTGGAAAATTTAAATTAAATTTTATCCTAGCAAACCCTATATCACTGAGACTTGATACTTAACCCTGGGACCGGCAAGAAGAGGTGGAAGGCTCATCGGCGCGCGCTAGGTGGTGCAATAATTTGCAAAAATAGCTGAGAGATTTAAGTGGGATATTATTCTTTTGTCTTTTTACTGTGTCGTACTCTGTTATTCAACCTGATTATGTCTGTGTCGTTATTGATGGGATGACATAAATGAAATCCTCATCATCGAATTATCGCAACAGGCTTTAATCCTCAGTATACTTTTGTGCCAATGCCAATGCAAACAAATACTTTGTAGGAAATTTCCAGGGCCGGATCGGGATATGCGTTTGCCTTTAATAGATTGTAGGTAAATATCTTTTAATGGTTTTGAGTTCACAATAATTTGGCCTTTCATTCTCATTCATGCTCGTTTAACTTAATTTTGAATTGTTGGTCCTTGTCAGTGGGGACTCAAAATCGGTAAGATGATTTGAAATGGTTGTTCATGGTTCATGTGCCAAGTTGTACCCTACCATGGTGCCTATCGGTAATCATAGAGTATGGCGACAAAAATAACAATATACCAATAAGATGAAATTCTGAACGGCAAACACGCAACAGGTTTTAAGTAAATCGTAATAGATATCTGGAATTTTATTACTAATATCATGACATCTTAAGGACGGCGCGTTCAGAATAGACACATTACAAATACAATGAACTGTATGATGTGGTCATGAATAAATAAAAATATAGAACACCTTTACTAAAACTTCAGCTTCGATAAGGTTTCGATAACATCTTATCGAAGCTAAACTGACTTACCGAATCCTTATCGAAGTTAAAGTGTTTTTTGGGAACCTTAATTGTCTAAAAAAAACTCTTAAGTCTTCAGTTCAAATAAAGAAAAATACCGAAAATTGGTGACTTGGTGTAATAGAGAGTCCCAGAGGTCTACTGTAAGGCCTCGACACTCTTCTGTTGCTTAATCAATTTCTGCTAGCTTGTTGTGGCAAAATACTGTACAATTCTTCATTGTTTACGAATATCGTGACGGATGATGAGAAAAACAACGATGGAAGTGATTGAAACACCAGAAAGGAAATTGGTTAAATAAGCAGTTTGAAATAATTCCGCATTCGCCAGCTGTACATCGCTAGTTATTGCTTGTTTTCAACAGATATTCTCAATATATCTTCAACGATAAGTCAAAGTACACTCTCAACTGACTCCATTCCCCTTATTACATTATTCTTTTTAGAGCCTTCTGAATGCCAAAATGTCAAATGACAAAACGTAATTCGTTCATCTAGAGAACGACAGCGCTTACAGTCCTGGATTGATCACGATCTCAACCAACATGTCTTTACAACCCGGTTGGTTCGTAGCGAGTTGCGTCCAGTTACGTACGTCACCTAAGTTGGTTTTTTCAGCTATTGCGTTATTCATCAGAGATCGGAATCGAAGACTCGACGAGTTGAGCCGATGGGTTAGGTCAGCGTCGCTGTATAGTCCTTAAAGTTCGCAATTAAATATTTTCTTCCCCCCACTCTATCGACAAAAACTGGGTCTTTTCCATCATTTGAAGTATCATTCGCTTAGGTCACTTGCGATCGCCTGAATGTTTAGTATCTTATATTGAGTCTGCTTGATATTTTGATATTAACTATACTCATGTAAATGCCTTTAAAGCCCCAAAAAAGATCGATTGGAAAGGTTAATACTTAGCTTGATCTTCGCACTGAAATCGTTTTACGCGGTAATAATAGAGTCTAGGTGTACAAAATTGCTCTCAATCGTAGTCGCAGGTGCAGAAACACTTTTTTAAATTATTGACTTCTTATTCTCCTTATATTTATAACCAGACCCTTTTTTTACTTCAATCCCTGCAAATGATCCACTGACACCTGGCTTAGTTCTCCAGATCATATCAATATCACCAGCATAGGCTAGTAATTCGCCAGACTTTAAATAATAATTGTATTGTTCATCCTAATAGTTTGCTTAACATGCGGTCTCCATTGGAGATGATTTTAGAGCCAGCTTCAAAGCCTGCTTTCAGTATCGCAAATGGAGACCGAAATCGCAGCTTTATTTTCATAGCATGCGATAGATAGTATGTTTTCATCGCTTACTGTTCATCGCAAGGAGAACTCTCATTTTGTTTTGTTGTTTCCAAAAATCATTTGTTGTTGTTGTTTATTCCAGCATTAGTTGCCTTCGACATTCTTCAGTACCAAAAAAAGTATGCTATGAAATGCCCATCGAAGAAAATTTGTCTGTCCTTCTGCTATCTGCTTTCTGCTGTTGCTATTGCGTTAGCCTTAAAATTTATAGCTAATGAAGACCGCATGTAAGGGATCTAATCTAATATTACCATCATGACTAATCACATTGTTGCTATAGCTGTAACAAAATGTTGAAATTTGCTCCACTTGCGACACTAAATTTTACTTCTCTTGGTAGCAATGTATACTTTTTCGTAGTTTTACTACTACTACTTGCTTACTTACTACTACTTTGCTACTATGTCCAGCTACACTATTGTGTTTAACTATATTCTGTTCAACAAAAATAGTCAGTACAGAGCTTACGGGAGAGCTTTTTTCAAACCAGTGGTGCCTGTATGAACTGTTACCACATTGAATTAAAAAAAAACTACCACTGAAAAAGATTCAACCAACTGACCAACTTTAACAAATTGATATGGTATTTTCCTGCAAAATAACGTACACACCACCATGACCGTCCGGATTGCATACCCAACCAAAGCATACTGTACTGATCATATACTCGTTTTGTAAGTGCCAATGCTGACAGCAGAAAGTGCCACTGGGTGCCACCAACAAAAACGTAAAAAAAATCCGAAGATTTCATATGTAATTTTTAATTTTATTTATTGCACCTCAAAACTTAGGGAGTAATAAGAATAAATAAACAAAAAATTAATAAATTATAAATTAATAGATAAGATAAAAGAAATTTATTAAACGAAACATTACAAAAAATAAATAAAAGAATCAATTAACAATATAAGTCTTTAAGTGGTATGAAGTGCTGGCAAGTTTCAGCCTTTATTATTTCATTAAACGACAGAAGTGATTTTATAACTCTACATATAATGACGGTCGTCCACTACGTACTTTTCATTCAACTCCATCTTTGGATGCAAAAATTTACAACCTTTTACACTATTTCATAAACTTGTGTTTATCACAACAAAATGAATTGCGAGCTCCGTACACATAGTTGACAAACGTAGTGAAATGTTGAATAACCTCGTACACCTAGTTGATCAACTCGTTTAATTGTTTGAGAACTCCGTACATCTTGTTGATCAACGTATTCAATTGTTGAATAGCTTCGTACATATTATAGTTAATAAACTTACTCAAAAGTTGAGTAACCTCGTACACCAGTTGATAAACTTGTTCGATTTTGCCAAAAAAAAAAGTTTTTCAAGTTGATTAACTGCGTTTTTCATACGCTTGTTCAACAAGTTGATGGACGCACTCATCCAACGCAACGCACAACATATATTTTCACCTCAACGGCAACCAACACCAAACAAAATTAAAAAAGTTGATCAACGAGTTGAACAAATAAAGTGCAACACATTATCTTAAAAACGTTGCTCAAGGCGTTAAACCAAAATTTTCAACGAGCAACTCGTACTCGAGCTATTCGCTGAGCAACGATCTCCAACCGGATTAAGCTCGTTGGTTGTATGGTATTGAGGACATCGTACATTAGAGTTGAATGTGTTGAACTTGAAATTATTGCGTTGAATGCATAATGGCGACCGGCACATTAAGAAAGTCGGTTTTTATTATGGGTCTTAATGTTATTAGTGCGTGAAACAACCCGTTTCAGCTGAGCACTACTATGTGGTAAAACTAAGTTTGATCATGACCTTGGATATATTTGTTCGTCGATTCCTAGAGTGCCATTTGAAGCGTTTGAGTGCCACACTGCCATTTAAATTAAAAAGTGCCAAAAGTACACGATCATGCCACTTTGGCAACGTTGCTTTCGTTGTGTAAGTTGAAAAAAATAAACATTCCAACAGAGTTACCAATGTCCATTGATGGCAATACAAAAGAGCTTTTTCAGTGTTTTTTTTTACCAAAGAACTTTCTATTTTTAAGCTTTTGAGAACAAAATTTAGCTAGGTGAGGAGTAGAGAAGTGTTGTCGCTTTGATTTTTTAAAATGCAGATAATTTTTTTCACTTTCGGTGTTTTGCAAAAATAGTTGCTTGTGCAAAGTATCGAAACGTTCAAAGAAAATTACCTACGTACAATTCATTACAAAAGGTCTTATAAAGTGAAATTTTGTATCATCAATAGTGAATAATTGATATTGGGTTCGTAAAGTAAGTAAGTGAAGTAAGATTGAGTTAAGTAAATAGTAAACTGATATTCTATACCGCGGATGCCCTTAAAAAACACGCGCCTATTGGCTTACTGCTCGCTTGGTGGTGTGAAAAAAGATAAATATTTTAAAATTATTATCATTGTTTTAAATAAGCAGATGGTAGCCCATACACACATTTCTTTCATATTTGGGGCCATTAATAATGATAAGTACGGAAACCCTATGAGAGCTTTAACTTGAGATAGGTTTATGAAAGCCAATACAACCAAGGTGAGAGGCAAATGACCTATCTGACTATTTTTGTTAGACAGAGTACATCTATAATTAAAATTCTCTCGCAAAGCTTCTTAAGCAAATGTGCGTTCAGCCTAAGAACTTCAACAGAGAGACTCTCTGATAGATAGACACTCAATTTACCAAGACCATAAATATTTTTAAACTGATATAGTCATTTCCAAGACGAAATTTAGGAAATCAGTTTTTATTAAAGAAATATTTACAAATATTTATAGTATCTAAGTTCTACCAACTATGTAAATACTTAAATTTTCCTAACGTCAAAAACGCAATTACCTGCTTTAGTTAATGGAAAATCCAGCACTGAAAAGGACTCGACATCATTGATGTTTGCTTTCCTCATGACTTGCTGATCTTAATTGCGTGCACAAGTTGAAGTAGGAATCCCAATTGTATCGACTCAGCATCCCCATTTCCATCTGTGATTCTATCCAGTATATAATAGCATCGCGTAGATAACCTTACTATGACTTTACGATGAGGTGTGTTCTGAATTACATGTTAATTTCCCAGTCTATTAGAACATCCAGGAGGATGGATGGAAAAAATCGCTTCACTCATGCAATAGGGTTACTGTGAGATGTATTCATAAAAGCAGATTACAACTGAATACATAATCCTGTTGAATAGTTAATCGTCCTTAGATCTAATATCGACCTGCATCACCTCAAGCTCCCTGAACATTATCTCTGTGTATACTTATAGTATGTACGAGTATAATGCACATGAACTGGTGCACCAAAACTCAGAGTAGTATATGCATAACTCCTTGCCCTAGTTCGAAATTCGAAATCGGTTCGCCTCTTCACGTGATGATTGTAAATGCCAAGCACGTCCGTATCCATATGAACCGACCATTATCCAGTCAGCAAACACCCTCGCCCGCCTCCATGCCAGTTTCTTGCTTCTCTGTTCGTCGTCGTTGGAAGCGACGTCCTTTCTCCGTGCAAAAGTTCACATGAACTGATGATCAAAACCCATATCCAACCTATAACCAGACCAGGCCAGCTAGCAAGCAGCGTTTTCCTTACAGGAAGGATTACGGAATAACGTATTCGTCCTTGTCGACGTCGTTACCGTCGGCGTCGTCGTAGTCGTTGAAGCAGTTGTCACTATTGTCCTTGGTGCTACTTTTTTCCGCATAAATTTCAGGTAATAACAGGAATTCTCAACCCGGACGGGCGATGGTCACTGGGCGTGTAATTATCTAATGTTGCACTAATTCGCATCAGCCCCGGCTCGAGTCGACTCGATTCTACACTTTCAGGGTATTCCCGGACAGCTTTTAGCTTTGGCATGGCTATCATTATCATCATCACCTCGTACTGGTACTGGAACCAGGCGGAGAAACATATTAAAATGCAAAAGGGATGACGACGTGTCGTCTCTTCGGTTGTTGGTTCTCTCCTTTACGAACTTGGACACTGATTCATGGCACGTAATTTAAATTCAGCCCAGGATACCAAATTAAGTATTTACATGAATAAATTATGTGCGTTATCCAGAGCTTGAAACTTTAATTTTTAAAGGACAAACTGACCAAAGTTGGATATATATTTGTATACTATAAAAAATAAATTTCTAGCGGGATCTATAAAAAAACAGGGTGACTAAGATTTAGCTAATGGATTTGGCAAGTCTGGATTAGTTAATTAAAATAAATTTACTTATACCTAAAGGGGAAGCAATAGTGTTAAAAATCGTAACAGGAAACTAAAAAAAATATGTAATATGGTGTATGATAATGACAAATTTTATTCATACATTTCTCTCTATGTAGTTGCAGCTTCACTTTGTGGTTGTACCTTTCAACTTTGTCAGTGCTACAATCCACCCATTTTATAAGTATCAGATACCATATGTATGATTGAGTTTGATATCTGATGTACTTTAAGTAGAAGTTGTTATTAATTAAACCTGCCCCAAGCACATAAAAATTCACATCGAAATATATGAAGTTTACATGTATGTATGTACACCACTATATACCAAAACAATGGACAGCTGTTAGATTGGAGGCTACAACGAGTATACACCAATACTTTAAAAAACAAGAAATCCCAGAGAAATTTTGAAGTTACTAAAGGCTACCTACGTCAGTAATATCTTCGAGTATAGTATGTTGTACTAGAAAACAAAGGATAAAGGAACACAAATAAAAATTGAGTCCCGCAATTCTGTCTGTCTGTAGGTTGATCTACATTCAAGACCGCTGAAGAGATTTTCTTGAAACTTGGTACTTAACCGACTTAGATGATTGCTTAATTCTTTTTTAAGATTTTTCTTAGTTCCAAAAATATTGGTACTTGAAAAATTTTTGAAATAGAGATTTATGCCACTCTTCGGTGACATACACAAGCAAAATAAGACTACTATTTCATGGTCTGGACGAAAACTACAGGCGGTGTTTTGAGACCTTTTCTTGCAAAGTAATTTTACAAAAACTGGTAGTAGTAGGGGATAGATTGCGCACTGTGGTCGAACCGAACGGCTAAAGTAAGACAAGATATTATCTTAAAAGGATTTAAGACTTCTTTGTAAGACGACATAGTATGCCTGTGATTCAAGCCTCAGACCTGTTGCGTGAAAGTCCCATGTACAAGCTTTACGCAAAAATTTGGAGATACTTCTCCGTTCATTTTTACTTGCGATTATAGGTACAACAAAGCTAGTTATCCATTCGTAAAAAAAACTCATACAATCAATTCCGTCTGTCTATCTATTTGTCTGTCTTCGAGTCTACAGCCTAAACGGTTGGATAGATTTGCTGCAAACTTGATACATATTGTTTTTGCGGTAATATGCCCACACGTTTTTTTTCATTTTTCTTAAGACGACAAATAACAATAGCTCCCATACTCTTTTGTTTGGCCAAGAACCTCAAAAACGGCTCCAAAGGTTTTTATAAAAAAAAAAACATTAATGAAGGGAAAAGGTACATTTTGCTTTTTTTTGTTGGAAAAAAAAATGGATATTTTTTGTAGCTCTAGTAGAAAAACTTTTTTGGTTTTCGATTTTCTGCGAAACCCTAAATTTGATTTTTTAAAATTTTTTTACGCAGAAAGTATAAATAAAATAATTGTAAGCCAAAATTAAAAAAAAAAAAAAAAATTGGGAAATTAAATTTTTTTTTTTTGAAAACCCAAAATTTCGAAAACGACTTTAGATTTTTCGAAACTTCGTATTTGGTATTTTTTTTGGCAATATCTTGAATAAATAAAGAAACTATTTTCATAAAATAAAAAACGACGGTACCTTCCATACAAATTAAAAAAAAAAACCGTTAAGAAAGAAAAGTATTTCTCAAAAACGGCTACATGAATTTTTATATTTTTATAAAAAAATATGTGTGTTCATAAATTAGTAAAGTCAACTCATAAGTATAAAAATATATTATTTTGCGTACTTTTATTGACGGTACTTCCCATAGAACAACTTTTCACATTTTCGACTTCCTTGCTATTGGATAGACCGATTAAAATTATTATTTTTATGCAAAAATAAAAGTGTTAATAAAACTACATACTCAAATTTTCAATTTTTTTTTTAAATCGATTTTTCAAAAACCAGTGACTGATTTTTTTTTAAATTTAAATTTTATATGTATATTAATAATATCCTCAAAATGGCGTTTAAATTTTTTTTCTAAAATTGTTTTTAAAATTTTATGCATACAAAATTATTTTTTTTTGGAAACCGTTTCAACGATGTTTGACATTTTTTTGTAACGATAACAACTAAGCAATATAAAAACATTTTATTATAGGGTATTATCCATTTATTTCTAACTTATTATATTTCCTTTTTATGAATTTAACGTCACTGAATACCACATACCATCTAATTAGGCCCTCATACATTTATATGTACATAAATATGTATGGATCTTTATAAATCACATGAATCTTATGTTTCCATACTGCACATAAACTATAAAGTTATATGCATATAGCTACCGACATACCTACATCCTTCATTTTCATTATTATACACATACACATGTTTACATACCTAGGTTCCATACAAGTATGTAGGTACATATTTCTCTCCTCACTTACATAATTAAAATCAATAACCTTGATTTAAATATACATTATTGTAGGTAGGTACTTATGTATTCCTTGAATCATCCATTCGACAATTCATTATACTATAAGAATCACGGGAATCTTGCCTACATCGGCCTTAAATAACTAGACTATAGGCGTGTTTTTTTCTAAGCCCAGGGGAAATTGGACGAAAAAAACGATGAGTAGGATTAACAATTTGCATGTTAAATCCAACAACAACTAATTCCCGGAGGTAATTAGATTAAACCCAGAGAATTCTCGGGGCTTAACTATTGGAGAGGATAAAAACTGTGCTACCAAAAACTTTTTCTCTAAGTTATCGATAAAATTTTGTAATGTCAGATAATTATCAATTTTGTTTGGTTTGGTTGAGCATTTGGTCTAAGTGTATCTAAGTTGTTTTCCTGACGACCATGTCAACCTAACCTAACCTACCTTTTCATATACATTCCGCAACACAACAACAAATAAATTTTAACATTTTCCGCTTTGGTGTCGTAGATTTGTTCCAGCTCGCCATGACCAAAACCTTCTACAGCGATTTTCAATTTCGCGTTTATTTTTATTATAGGTATATTAAAACTTGACTGTGAAATTATTATAAAATAAAAAATATTTCCTGAAGTTGTTATTCGTTCAATTATTAAGAATTGAATGAACTACAAAACAAAGGTTTCTCTAAAAAAATTGTCTTCGGCTGCATTTTGTTGTACACGGGAGCCACCCAATACAGATTCTCTGCTACATTCTTGGCATACTTCAATCTTCTTGATCGTCGTCCGCTCTTGCTCAGACCTATTTTCCTAATTTTTTTCCCCGTAGGTAGGTGTAAAACCTTCAAAAGGCTCTATGAGGACCGAAAAACGCGTGCTCATAGGAGTGTGAGATTCTTACTGCACTAAAAACAGCTCCCCCTCCCGATTGCAACTAAGTTGAAACTTATCTAGCATTTTATTTTTAACGAATTTTACGTGTTGCAGGTAATTATCCGGTGATAGCTCCTGCTTATACCGCGATTTTAAAGCGTATTCTCGTTTAGTGCACCAGATCGGAAGGCTTTGTCCTTCGCAGGCGGCGTACTTAATTCGTCTCACCGATAATTTCGATTCTATTGCAGTGTTGTAGTAGCCGTTTTCTATGATTTCGGGCAAAATTTTTTATTTCATCGCGAAGCGTGGGAATCCCGAGATCTCTGTGGAGATCTTGGTTTCTAATGTACCAAGGTGCGCTTACAAATGATCTTAGGAGTTAATTTTTAAATGTGTGTAAGGAATTTCAATTAGAATCTCGCGTACAACCCCAGAGTTGTATATCGTAAGTCCAGACAGGCTTAAGCACCTGCCTGAACAAAATTAGCTTATTTTCGATACTGAGCTTAGAGTGCTTCCCGAGCAACCAGTACATATCTCTGAGTTTATTATTTAACTCTTCGCATTTCTTTTTAACATGCGGTTTCCATTTTAATTTCGCGTCTAGAGTCATTCCGAGATATTTTGCTTCGTTAGCAAACGGAACTTGAACCGTATTAACAAATACCTGTAATCTATTCATTTTTTTATACGAAAAATCTACATGGACTGATTTTACTTCGTTGAGCGATATCCGCCATGTTTTTGTCCAATCATTGACATTATTCAGAGCTTTTTATAATTTTGTCGTAGAATCATTTATCGTTTGGCCCACTGCTAGTATTGCAGTGTCGTCAGTAAACGTGGCTACGAAGACACTTCTGTTTGAAGTATATCACGTGTAAATAATAGGTACAATATTGGACCTAAAACACTTCCCTGTGGTAACCCACCCACTATTTCTTTGAGATCCGAGTAATCGTTTCCATGTCTTGCTTTAAAAAGTCTATTTTCTAGATATGCTTTTAGAAGCGAATAAAGTGCTTCAGGCAGAATTTGTCTTAATTTAAAGTTTAGGCCTTCGTGCCACACCTTATCAAAAGCTTGCGACACGTCTAGGAAGACCGCCGAACTGATATTCCTAATGACATAGGAACTCAGCGTCCCGTCCCGAATAAGCAACTCGTTCACTAATATCATGTCACCAGTGACCGACGAATGGAGTAGTTTTCAAGTAGTTGAATTCTATGTACCACTGTATTTGTGAAAATTAAAATTAAAAGAAAATTACATCGGCTAAAAACAATTTCCAAAATACTTGATTTCAATTTTTAAATTACTTGATTCACATTTTCTTGTATAAATAATAATTAACTTGGTTCTTTTTATGTTATTTTAATAGAAAAGTAGTTTAAATTCCATAAATACATCGAAATTACACGAAACAAATCTACCCGATTATTTCTAGAAGGATGAGGAAAACAGTGATGTTTGTTTTTTTCTTGCATTACAGCTGTTCTTCAAATGTCATCTTGCAAATTAATAGTGCTGCCAAGTTTTTCACTAAGCGCCTTGATCATTTTTTTCAACCAATTCCCCCGGGGATTGCAAAAAAACGCACTTATTAATCATCGCTAATGTTTAGCTTCATTAAATTTGTTAGCTACAAGAATCATTTTATTTTTAATTGCTTGCGTCATTTCTCTATGGACATCAGTTTTTCTTAGCTTTTGATTTGAGAAAACATTTTGGAAATTTGTTCAACTATTTTCGAATTTAGCAATTCTTAAATTAAATGAAGCTAATTAATTTTAATTTCTTTTAAATAATCACATTGACTGAAATATCCCAAGAAGTCAGAAATGGGGAAATACTAAAAAAATATTAATTTTTCAAAATCTTTTCAAACTTTAGCTGGGTATTGAAAAATTATTTCTATATTGAACTTGTGACACGATTTGGAACAATTACGATACTATTAAATTTTATCTTTCAATTTAAAAAAAGAAATTTTTTCCTAAGGACCATCAGCTCAGCTGCTGGAACACTAATGCATTTAGCTTCCTATACTATTAAGTCCATATTGAAAACTTAACAGTTATTATTTCCAATTCCAAGTAAACTGGTATTTATATTTATTTAGCTTGACCAATAAAATTCCACAGCATCATCCAAATAAGTGTATCTATAGGTATTTCGATCGATCCATTTAAGTATAATAACATGGTTCGTATAGATCTGACCTGACTTATCCCCCATACACTGACTTCTGCACATTAAAGCTCCTTTTTTACTTGTGTCGAACTCTTTCCGGGATGTTAAGCAATAAAAATCTAGTGTCGTCCCCAGGTTTTATTTGATTGTTATAACCTCATATAAGGCATTGATATAACACAACATAACCTACAAATAATAATAAACGCATTAAACCAATGTTGTACCATTAAAGACACATTTCCAAAGCTATTTCATTAAATCCCTGACTTTCGAGATTTTGGTTTCACCTCCAGCACCCCCAACTCATCCAGCAGAAAAAAAAAGAAACCAAACAAACAGCGCCATCTGCAAATAATCGAGCAAAATGTACATAAAACGTCTGGTTTGACCTGGCTATGACTGTCGAACAAAAAAAAAAAACAACAATGCCGACTAGGCAAGGCATGGAGAGTATCGCTCTCGCCCTTTTGATTGCAATGAAAATGATGCGAGTCCCGTCTGGAATATGAATCCCGATTACGAAATGGTGTTTGTTTTTTTTTTTGTATCTTTGTTGAATATATATTTTTTCTTTTTTTGAAAAATTGTTTCTCTTCAAAATTTCATCTCAGGCTAATCCGTTTTTGATATGCTGTGTATGTTCCTTTAGCAAATCCATCTAAATGACGATTTATGTATGTCGACTGACAAGGATGTGATTTGTTTGTCAGTGTACACTCTACTGAAATGTAGAATGTCCACCTACATACAAGCAGCCCATAGCATCGTGATGGAAATGGTTTCCTCGGAACACTATGCTCTGTGGCCCCCTACCCTGATTAGGAGCTTCAGAGCACACCTTACGGTTGAATGGTTTATTGCAAAAAAATAGAACCAAAAGCAAAGAATATGCTTGAAATTAAAAAAAAGGCTCCCAGAATATTCAAATTTGCTTAAAGGATAGGAAATACGCAGGAAACGTACACACACTCACATACACCCTGGGCTCATCATCCAAAAAGAACTCCTCTACAAAGCTGTACGTTAAAAAAAAAACAAAGATCTAGAAAACAAACCCCGCTCTGTTTGCATAGCACACATAACTCGGCTTCTATATAATCTCTTCTCGTGTTTTTATCTTGCTCATGATTTTCCTCCGTGATGTTTAAAGCATTCAAGGATTCACTTTTGATAAGGATATAACAGGGATTAAGACAAAAAAAAATGGCCTGGTCGAATTTTTTTCCTTCCATATAGACCGACCAATTTTCCTGGTGCCTTTTGCACTTTTGCATTTTGAATGCTTTGCGTTTGGCTCATCCACATCTGATCTATCCCAATCAATCTGACATACATTCACTTCAAAGGCTTCTGATGCGCATCACGAATCAAGAGTTACCCTATTCTAGCAGCTTGGCTATGGCTTGAACCTATCTATAACTTTTGTGATTCTTAAATTTTTTCTTCATTTCCAGAATTCTCTTTTAATTAAAAAAAAATTAAAAAAGAATACACTCTACGTGCCTTGATTAGTACCCATAACGATATATTTACAAACTTAATAATAAGTGACGTTGCTCTGTAAAAGCCTTGCTTCGTGTAATAGAACCAAGTTTTGATTTCAAAGAGTGAAGTCCAAAAAAGTGATTTTCTACCATTTTAAACAGGGGGACGAATTTATTACGCAAGGTAATGCCAAGAGGCCAAGTAGTTCAATTTTCAGCTGCACAGCACAGGCTTTGAAAAAAAACGAACTCGAAATTTCGATCAAACACTAGAAAACGAAGAAAGTGGATCCATCAATTCTGTCGGTCTGTATGTCGATATAAAGTCTACGCCGCGGAAGGGATTTCTTCAAACTTGAGCGTCTAAATCTTTTAAAAATATTTGTTTAATCCTAAAAAGGTTATTAGTAGAAAAGGCTGAATAGATTTTTAAACTTAATGTTTTATATAAAAAATTTGGTAACAAAATAAATCGGTGTCAATTTTAAATATTTAATATAATAAATCTATCCGTCCACCCGTTATAATTGAAAAAAAAAAAAAATAGATATTTTTTCAAAATTGAAGGAAACGCAAACAATATGCTTATATTATTTTTGTTTTTGTTTAAGTGGACTGTGTGGATTTAAAGCCAATTGAATGAATTTGTGACCTTTAGTCCAAAATGCGTTTCGCCCAGGTACTACAGCTGGGCTCATCAGTTAGATGCTGTAGTACCTTTCTAAGACGCATTATTTTTTGATCGATGTTTACCGACTTTAATAAAACTTACAGCGATTTCTCACTGTAAATTATATTTTTCTAGGGGAATTTCGTTAGATTCATGCACCTAGAATTGTTTTGCCCGTGGTCTGGCCAGTGAATTAATTGAAGGAAACGCAAACAATATGCTTATATTATTTTTGTTTTTGTTTAAGTGGACTGTGTGGATTTAAAGCCAATTGAATGAATTTGTGACCTTTAGTCCAAAATGCGTTTCGCCCAGGTACTACAGCTGGGCTCATCAGTTAGATGCTGTAGTACCTTTCTAAGACGCATTATTTTTTGATCGATGTTTACCGACTTTAATAAAACTTACAGCGATTTCTCACTGTAAATTATATTTTTCTAGGGGAATTTGGTTAGATTCATGCACCTAGAATTGTTTTGCCCGTGGTCTGGCCAGTGAATTAATTGAAGGAAACGCAAACAATATGCTTATATTATTTCTGTTTTTGTTTAAGTGGACTGTGTGGATTTAAAGCCAATTGAATGAAAAAAATAATGCGTCTTAGAAAGGTACTACAGCATCTAACTGATGAGCCCAGCTGTAGTACCTGGGCGAAACGCATTTTGGACTAAAGGTCACAAATTCATTCAATTGGCTTTAAATCCACACAGTCCACTTAAACAAAAACAAAAATAATATAAGCATATTGTTTGCGTTTCCTTCAATTAATTCACTGGCCAGACCACGGGCAAAACAATTCTAGGTGCATGAATCTAACCAAATTCCCCTAGAAAAATATAATTTACAGTGAGAAATCGCTGTAAGTTTTATTAAAGTCGGTAAACATCGATCAAAAAATAATGCGTCTTAGAAAGGTACTACAGCATCTAACTGATGAGCCCAGCTGTAGTACCTGGGCGAAACGCATTTTGGACTAAAGGTCACAAATTCATTCAATTGGCTATTTTTTCAAAATTCCAAAAAAATATTTTTCGACAATTTTCTTCTGCAGTATCTATTATTTAGAATCCGATGGATGTCTTGAATAAGAAATTTGATCGGAATGCGTTGAGCCGCTAATGAGAAAATTAAAAATAAATACTCTTATGTTCAAACATCTTAAGCACAATATTCTTAGTAGAAACAGCTCAAAATGGGTTTGGTCTGTTTAACTTAATTTTTTATATATGTACAACATTTCGTAATTTTTTTCAAAAAAAAATTTTAGTATGACAATCTTATGTACTTAATATGAATTTCAAAAAAAATGGTCCACCCATTTTCAAAATATTGAATTTTCAAAAAAAAATATATTTTTTTTTTTAAATCCAAAAAAGTATTTTGCGAATATTTTGGTATGCAATATTATTTATAATTGAAAGGATCTCCTACAACAAAAAATTTGATCAAAATCCGATGAGCCGTTTATGAGAAAGCCCAAAATCAAAAAAAATTGTTGTATGACAGGTTGTATTAGTAACAAGATATGTAACAACATCTATTAACTATACCTATAGTAGTGAACATATTTTTTTTTATCAAAATCGTTAGAGCTATTTTCGAGATAATTTAGATGGTAGAAAAAATGGTATGCCAGGTAACTTTAGTTTTGTGTCTAAAAAATGATTCAAGAATCTATTTTAGAAAACCACCTAAAACGCTTACGTACCAAGTTTAAAAAAAAATCGCCTCATCTGCTTCGGCTATAGAGCGTTATAAAGACAGACAGACAGACGGAATTGCGGAACTCACTTTTTGGTGGTCTCTATCATCTAATGTCAAGTATGATTAAAATCTCGAGTTCCATTTTTTTTCCAAATCCAAAACTTGCCCCATGTAAGGTGTGTTTTTTTTAAGCTGCATAAGAAGTTTTGACGGTTGTTGTCTATAGTTTAACAGTTGAGAATGTAAAATTCTGTTGACATTTCTTTCCAGTTAGGTTTGGCAATTCATCACTAATTGGTGAATGCCGGAACAATGCTTCCAAACTGTGGAAATTTGCTTAGAAAAAGAAACCTGTTCGCGAAGATCATAGGGTATTTTTTTTTACCGAAGAATTGTGTTTAGTGATGAAGTTCGTTTCTGGCTAAATGTCTTCGTAAATAAGCACAATTCTCGTATATAGAGTGAAGACAATACTCAAGCCTTATACGAATCCCCATTACATCCATTAAAATTGACTGTTTGGTGTGGTTTACACTCTGGCGGCATCATCGGTCGTTATTTCTTTGGAAATGAGGAAGGAGCTGCCGTAACAGTTATTTATTGTTCCCAAAAATTAATCAGCTCAACATCCACAACATTTGGTTTCAACAAGACGGCGCAACTTGCCATACAGCGAGCTGAGCCATAATTTCATTGTAAAATCAATTTGGTGAAAGCTTTATTTCCAGAAGTAGTTCTGTCAACTGGCCCACTCGTTCGTGCAACTTAAAGCTTCTCGAGTACGGTTTATGGGGCTATGTTAAGTCATTGGTAACCTGAAACTCGTGAAGCATTGAAAGCCAATATGCAAGCCACTATTGACTCCATATGGCCAGAATTATTGAAAAAAGTAGTAAAAAATTGGACTGACCGAATCGACTATGTACGACTGGTAGCCACGGAGGACAGTACTCCGGAAATCGTATTTGAAAAATAATTGCCATGACATGAAATTATCTACCAGACTATAGTAATAAAACAATCATTTAAACAATATTTCTATTTTGAATTATTATTTAAAGTTCTGAAGCTCTTAAAAAAATACCCATTGTACCGCAAATAAAAATTCTTTGTAGGTCTATATAACATACTGTAACGAAGCGTTACACTTTTTCTCTATTCCCCGGCGGAACCACCGATTAAACACTGCCGCCGCCACCGAGCAGACCATTATATTCAATTTGGTTAATTTATTTTATTCTTTTCTACACAACGCACCGAAACCTAACCGCACCGAACCCTGGGTTGTTTTATTAAATCGTTTACCGCATCCCTACCGTGAATACACACAACCACACAGAGAATGTATTCAGGCAACCAGATGATGGATGACTGCGCATCACATGTTTTTTTCGTTTAAATCTTTTAGTTCACATTTACTGGTGATGATAAATGTCCATATAGGGAAGTACTATTTGAGTATAAAAGTTTTCTTTATCTTTACCGTGCTTAGTACCAAATACCAATATAATGTACTTAAGGGAGAGTTCCGCACCGGCTCCAATTGTATAATGGGAGAATATGAAACACACTTCTGTGTACGAAATAGTACCAGGTAATAGTTTCGACCGAGTTTTGGGGCTAATCAAAGCCTTTACCTCCCGTTACATGTTTTCCCACTTCTTCTAAGTGTATTGTAGACGAGGCTTAGGCGGGAATCCAAGGCCCACACGTTTATTTCTATGGCTATTCTTCCTCCAGACGAACCTGTTACCGTAAGCCGAAACCGATTTTTCTTCTAGTTTGTTACTAGGAGTGAGAAGGTATAGTATTTACCTTTTTATTTCTACATTCCATTTCTTTGAAGTGTAGTCCACGAGACGTAAGTCTGCCCGTTTATTCCTTCGGATTTTGCCGGAGGCGAGGATTTGTTCCTAGCCGTATTTTAATATTAAACGAAATCTTTGTGAAGTAAATGAAACAATCTGTTACGTATCATTAAGTGTATGTTAATAAAATTTTTAAGCTTTTTAAGAATTGAAAAATAAAAATTGATTGTGATTTAGAGTTTGGAAATTCTTAATCCAAGTTTTATTTGCTTTTTTTTGGGTAAAACCCTGTACATACCGACGAGCTGAAAAGAAAGACATCACAATACATGTTAGTATAGCCATTGAAAGGTAATTTTGATATTTGATTTTCTCGACTGATTTAGGTCCAATTCTTATACAGAAGTTCTTTCAAAATCTAAATTCAAACAATAAGTAAGGCTTGTTGTTTTTTTTTCAAAAAAAAAAATGGATTGTTCTAAACGGGTTGTCAAAAGCTATGTTAAAAATAGAGGTATTATAAAAAGCGGGATGTTGTACCTGTCACATAAAACTACCAAACGAGAAATAATTTTATTTTTGAAAAGTGTTTCCCTTTCAATGACTCCGAATGAAATTCCAGTAGAATTTGCTCCTGTAATCAATTAGAAAAAAACAAAATTAAAATTTTTGATCATTTGCCAAAGAAATTATTAAATTATAAAACAAAATATAAAATTGGATTATAAAAATTAAAAAAAAAGACAAACTGAATTGTCTGTACTTAATCAAGTTAAACGGAGTGTTTATTGAATACGGAAAACAGGTCCTTTGGTAATAAATAAAATAGTATATTTGTATCCAGCCCCGATGGGATTGTCGGTGTCGTTGTTAATTAAGGTCCTGCATTAATTTTACGCATTTTATTATATACATATATTATAGTTTTTTTTTTTAATTGAACCTCGAAAGACCGGACATGGTCAGATATTTATGCGGACAGCGCGGTATGCCTATGCAAATGAAAGCATAATACTTTTGATCCTTTTTAATGACTGCATAAACGACTCGGTATAAATGTCGGGGGTAGGTAAATAATGACACGTACATGGATTACTTCAACATTCTATATTATGTATGTATTTTTGTGCGTAAGTGGGTGGAAAATAATTGACTATTGGAAATAAAAAAAAAATTACATGTGGGTGCTGATGGTACCTAGTACCGATAAAAAGGCAAATTTTAAAACCAAAAATATGCTGTTAATGATTCAATTTGGGGTGGAACACTTTTGAATATATAACTACTATGCAAATCATATAGGATAATACATACTTAGGATATAGGGATCTCTTGAAACTCCACAACCGATTTTAATCAGAATAGGAAAAAATAACCGACTGACTGAATTAAATACTGGCTTTGGGAGCTTGTGTTTATTTAGCCTGAAATATTTTATGTTGCTTCATACAGTTAAGCTTATATTAGAAATTAATGTATATGGAACCAATTTATGCACTTTACATTAACTTTCATACAAATGTCACAAGCTTCACGTTTTTTTTTTATAGAAAGAGATTTTAAATTTAATAGAGAATAAATAAATTTGGTCTTAGTGAGCTGCGTATATGTATGTATGTATACATAATTAATTCTGATATGAATATGATATGATATGATGATTTCAATATTAAATAGTTCAACTTTAGTTTAAGTTATCACTTCTGTCGGCCGTTCCGAGACGCATATGTTTTTTTTGACTGCAACCATTTGGGCATTGATTCTACTAATTGTTTGTTAAAATCAGGTGGAATTTTGTTCCAGTCCTCTAACAACGCTAATTTTTAAGATTCTGTGAATGTTATGTCTCGTTTCCGAACCTTATTATTCAAATACTCCCACAAACGCTCAATCGAGTTTGAGTCTGGAGTTTGAATAGGGTGATCCAGCTACTTAGGTGTTCGATACAACAACCATTCATTTACAATTTAAGCGGTAAGCTTTGGAACGTTATCTTTGCTGAAACACTCATAATTGATAAAAATCCAATTTTTCAACGCTCGATGGTAACTCTTCGGGTAAAATATTTAAATAATTTATTTTATTCATTATATTTTCAATAAACACTAGATTACCAAAGCCCAGCCATACATGCCTAGACCATAATCGATCCGCCATCATGTTTAATAGTGCGAATGATATTCTCTTCATCATTCGTTTCTTCTCTTAGGAATTTTCGGTGGCCGTTTTGATTTAAATATTTCAAATTTACTCTGGTCGGTAAAAAGTACATATTTCCAGAAAAAATGATCACACCAAAAACATAAATGTTAAAAAAGTAGCCAAGTTCTTCTATATACAAAAACCTTTGCGTAACAAGTCAGCCGTGAAAAGTAGTGAGATCTAAAAGTACGCCAAGTCCTAAGTTTATTAATGTTAAACATTAAATATTTTAAGTAGAGTAATAAACCTCAAAATTATCAGAGAAATCTGTTATTTAATGATTACTGACTTAAATTGTATTGGTTTACTTGAAAAATTTTCTTTTATTATAACAAATTACTCAATTTAGAAATGAAAATTTGCCAAGTAAACCAACACAATTTAAGTCAGTAATCATTAAATAACAGATTTGTGTGATAATTGTGAGGTTCTTCCATATTACTTTACTTAAATATTTGATATTTGACATTAATAAATAATAAATTAATAAACTTGGCGTACTTTTAGATCTCACTACTTTTCACGGCAGACTTGTTACGCAGAGGATTTTTGTATAGAAGAACTTTGCTACTTTGTTAAAACGTATGTTTTGGTGTGATTTCACTACTTTTTGCAAAGATTCTTTTTTATCAGGAAAGGTGGGTGGGATAAACGCCCAATGAATGCCTCATAAGGTAACGTAAGTTTTTAATTTAAGCCTTTTGTATGTACTATAAGCCCTACCCCTCTACCAATTTTCATTAGTTAGAAGTGATCTATTGAAACGGAAATAATTGATAAGATGTGGGTGGATGAAACGCATGAAAAATTTCATAATTTCAACTTTTTTTGTATAAGCTGACTGCTCTAACAAACATAATCCTGCCCCAATTGGAAGTGCCCTCAATATATTTAATATTAATTCTGTGAAAATGGGTGTTTATTTTGCCTCTGCCTGAACTTTGAGGCCTACCGCTATACCAAGTTTCATCATTCCATGATAGTCAGAAGTGCTCCAAATAATGTATATCAATTCTATGACAATGAAATCTTAAATTTTCGATTTTTTCCTTTGTACACACCACCAGGTATACCGTTGCGCGAAATTACAAGATTCTACGATGTCCGGAAGTGCTCCATAATTTTGATCTGTCAGTGAGTGAGTCAGTTACGGTTTTTGCGGTTTTTGCAGTGTTATATCTAGGGAACCACTAAAGCTAAAGAATTGAAATTTGGCGAGTTGCGATGAGCTTAGCAAATTCTGAGAGTTTGAAGTTTCTGACTTTATTGGTACTGAAGTTATAGGGGGGTCGAAAATCGCCTGAGGTTGTTCATGTAAATAGGGTGTAGTGCCAGAACTTGGCTGGGCACTACCGTGCCCTTTCATCTTTATTTTGATACTTTTCAGCGTAGCAAAGACCAAGTTTTTGATTTGTTTGTGAGCTGAGCGTTTTTTTTTTCGCAGAACTCTTCCATACCAACTATGCTCAAGTAGTGTTCTGCGAATCGTACTTGCCCTTGCTGGCCCTCCAGACTTAGCTTGAATGGTCTCAGCTATCTTTCGGTTTTCTCGTACTTCTCTTACAATGGCGCTTAGTTCATCCAGGTCATGAATAATCCTTAATTTGATTAAAGTTTTCGAACTTATGAAGTATTTTTTTTTACGTGTGACTTCTAATTATTTTTCCTATTTCCCTCAGTGATTTATTTTCCTTCTTTGTTGAATCTTAGAACAAGTCTCCTTGTTTCGTGACTTGTTTGATGCACCATTTTTATATAACTAATAGAATTTTGTTTTTATATTTTATTATATTTAGTTATTAATATTATTAGCTAAAGTATTTTGCGATTGTTTCTGTCATAATGAAGTAAAGAACAATAAATACTAAATGAAAGCAACGAGCAATCGAACATTGATACAGATTACAACAGTATTGTTGCACAATATAACAGTCTGTCAAACAGGTTGTAAACTTATTTTTGACTAGTTTTAGCTTGTAGTATTTTGTAATTTGCTAAGGGCCAATTTTTTGGTAGTCTGTTAAGCGGTCAGTTAGTACATATTTTCAAAAACACTTTGAAAAATGATTGCTTTGAAATAAATGTTAAACAAAAATTAATTTCTAGGAAAAGTTCGGTACTCGAAATAAAAGTGACGATCAAATTAAATAATTCTATAGATTGATTTTTCTTGATTGAAAAAACCAACGTTATTATCCGGTTGTTTAATAGTCAAGTAGGTTTTTTCCTCCGGCAACTAACTGCCTCTTTATCTGGAGATTGAAAAACCGGCTCTAAGTATTTTAACTTTTTTTAAATTTTAATTTAAATTTTTTTTTTTTTTTTTTTGAAATTAGATAAGAATTAGTTTTTTAATTAAATAGTGCTAAACATCTTAAAAACATTAGTCCTAATATAATTGACAATAAAGACCACAGTTCATACTGCAACCTGGAAACTTTTGTTTTGAATCTCACCTATATAGTGATAACAACTACATTTCGAAATTCAATACTTACCCTAAGTCCACTTGTTTTATATTGTACATATTTTAATTACATGATATTATCATTGAAATATTTTATTTTATTTTTCAAATTTGATATTTTCAACTATTAATCTTATTCATCACCGAAAGTGAAAGTGATTTTGATAATAAATGATGTTTTCTACTTCAGAATCTACACGTGTATTAAGTTGCAAAGCAACATAATGAAATTTAGTTAACACATTCATTATGTCCGAGATGATAAATTGAGACTAAGCTAGGGAAAACCACAAGCTATACGACTTTCTGCCCGAAATGGTGGAAATTTGACTGCAATGCGGTTTCTAGGTGGTTAGAGTGGACCACTGAATTTTGTTGTGATGGTTACGAAAATATTTAATTTAAGCTCTGCATATGTATGTACATATATGTAAATGTTCTATTTTCAACAAAAAAAAGTCCAGTTGTGCTGTTTTGTTCTGAATTGTTGCTGCCCATGTACCGGACAATTAGTTTTAATAAATTTTTTTAGTAGTCGAATCAAATTCAAATATTAATATGGAAAACTGAATACCAAGATCTCATGTGTCTTCTGATGGAGCTCCTGATTAATAACATTCTTTCATTCTACACACTGCCTGCTCTACCTTTTCACATACCTTACATTCACTATTAAAGATGTCTTCGCTCTCTTTCAAAATGGTCACTTTTCAGTTACTTGTTTGATTGAGTATGCCTTTTTAGTTTAATAGTGCGAGTGGGAATCGAATTCCAGCGTATGCCACCTAAAAAATAAAATGTACAGCTTGGTCGCGCGTACTTGCTCCTATGTTCGTTTTTAAAATATTGAATTTTCAAAAAAATGGATATTATTGGTATGCAGTCTTATTTAGAATTCGAAGGACCTGTGCATAAAAATGTTGGCAAACATCCATTGAACCGTTAATGAGAAAGTCAAAAATCATAAACACGATTTTCTGGCAGGTATGATTAATAACATTTTCTTTAAAAAGCGTGAGAGATATTATCGAAAAAATTAAGATTTCCTATTTTTGCTGCGAAAAATCGTATGTAAGGTACCGTCGTTTTTGGGGCTAGAAAAAAAATCGAGCCAATTACCCAAAACGCTTAAATGCCAAGTTTGAAGAAAAGCTTAGCCCCAAAAATAACGGCACTTCCCGTAAATATTTTTCTACCATCTTAATTATCTCGAAAACGGCTAAATAGATTATGATCGAAATTTGTATATAGGTGGACCCTTGAATTATAAAGAATACTGCGTACCACAGATTCCGAAATATGTTTTTTTGGATTTTTGAAAAAAAAAAATGTTTTTTTTTTTGAACATTCAATATTTCGAAAACGGGTGGTTGATTTGTTTTGAAATTTTGTGTTTAAGTTTCCATTATAAATATTTAAAATTGCCATCCCAATTTGTTTTAGAAGAAAATCAAAGAAATGTTGTATTTACAAATTAAGTAAAAACGACTTTAAAAACATATTTAGACTTTTCAATTAAGAATCTTTTTCATACGGTGTGATCGAATATAAAAGCGAAGAATATACGCGCAATCCAGTAGTGCATTTTATTTTCTCTCACTTTCACAAATTAATTTTAGTATTTAACATATAAAGAAGTACAAAAGACTGACTGAAAATTGAAAATTGAAAATTACGTACGAATGTTCTGCTCTGTCTTAAAAACATCAATATTTGAACAATTTTTATTCACAGTGAACATCAAACTCCGAGTGCTGAACTTAATAATATCCAATCTTGATGTTGTTATTACTTGCATGTAAATATTTGCTAAGATGGCCATTCACTTTTTCAAAAAACACGACTAGTATTATTCTTCAGAAAACTTTTTTGAATGCTTTATTTATCCGGACACGGGGCGTATACGTTCTTTCCTTCTTGTAATTATATACATAGGTACCATAAGGCAAGTTATGCATTCGTTGAAAAAAAAGTCTTGAGATAACAATTAAACATGACATTACGATGATAGCTAAGACGAAAAAAGATGGTCTAAAAATTCAGTCCGTCCGTATGTCTGTCTGTCTGTCTGTACACCTACAGTCCAAACGGTTGGGCCGAATTTCTTCAAACTTGGTGTAAAGAGTTTTGTAGGTATTGTACAGAGGAAAAATTGAATTTTTTTAGCTCAAAAAATAACGGTACCTAAAAATTGTACTTTCCATAGGACCGTTTTTTTTTGCTTTCGGCTACGAGTATCTCATAAATGGCTTAACCGATTCTTTCGAAATTACGCACATATATAGGCTTACGTTGTCCAATTTAAACTGCGTACCAATATTTTTATTTAATATTTTTTTATATTTTTAAAATATATTTTTTCGAAACTGCTCATTATTTTTTTTTTCAAAAATTATAGTTGTATGTATTTGCTGAAAACCTATGAATTGGAGTTTTTGAATTTCAAAAAAAAAAATTTTAAAACCTTTTTTTCTCAAAAACCGCTGCACAGATTTTTCTCATAAATTCAAATTTATCCGAGAAATAAAATGGCGTACTTTTTTTTAGCTCAAATTAGTTTAAGTATTTATTTCAGAACTTTAAAAATATATTTAGAATTTTAATAGAAATCTTTTGCATGTGATCGAATGCAAGAGCAAGTTCGTGCGATCCAGTCGTTCATTTTATTTTTAAAGGAATTGTTACTTCTTGCTAGATGTATGATTATATTATATTTTTGTAGTTTAGCAAAAAGAAGATCGAAATTAAATTTTTGCACAATGTAATAAGTATATGTCGAACCAAACTGGTTTGCGTAATTGTGTTTTTACGTAGGTATATGTGGAATTGTTTAATATGTAAAGTAGAGTCAGAAGTACACGCTTTATAATTATGCAATCAATCATATATTATTTAATAGTTCATAAGACCTTTTAAATGGTTATGTCTTGTAAAACCTATGTAAAGTAATAAATTTAAGCAAATCGACGCTCGAAAAGTAGTCGTCAAGAAGTTTAGTCGTAAAGTAAAAATCGAAAAGCATTAAATCAAGTTAACCTGTTTTTTTATTAATATTTCAATTGCTTAACTATTAAATTTATCAAAATGTATTTTTTTTAATAACATAATTCTATTACTATTGAAATTATTCGGCCAAGTAAAAGCATTAGCATCATATTTAACTGGCCTTGTTGAATTACTCGTATTGATTCAAAATAGCTTTAACGGCCTTTAGTCCACAAATTTTGCGTTTTCGGGATGAAATGCAAATTGTGTTTGCTTTTTTAAATTTATCTAATTTAAATTTAAACTTTTTTATATGAATTAAATGAATTAAAAGAAAAGTACTGTTTGCTTAAAACGGATGGACGCCGTTGTTCAAGCACCCAGTAGCCGCCGGCCGGTGTATATTCTATGTTTATCATGAACAGCTAGCTTTAATTCTTAAGTGAGATGAACTTTACAAGTGTGCAAATGCAAGTCAAAATTCAAACTATGTCTTATAAAATTATACTAAATCCAGCACCGTTTTACCTAATTTGGCGCTTGGGTAAACTATAATATTGACCATTGTGTTTTAACTAAACAAACATACCTCTAATAGTTGTTCAATTTTCACTCTGAATTCTATAAGATAAACAGTATGACGCTGAAAAGATTGATGGGCTTACAGTAAATTTAACATGCAGATTTTCTTGAAATCTTACCTCAACAAGTTTCACATATTCTCTTATTTTGTTCGCTAATCTATTTTTAATTTTCCTTAAAATTATGATACCGAATTCAGTAGAAAAGTTTGTACCTACTTTTAAAGTTCAAAAATCAACCATACCAACACAAGCTTCATATACTGTATTATAATCTATAATATGGCTGTCGAAAAAATGACTGCTTTGTGCGACGGGTGGTCTATATGTAATATGAAATGGTTTGTTTAAGACGGTCCTAAAGTTTATTGGCTGTGTAATACTGACAAATGGTTCACATAGGAATTATGACATTCTGAATTCGAACTATGTATGTTCAGGGGCATGATATCAACATAAATGTTTCCACTGTAAAGTTTCGTACCACGTCAGATGTATGAATTGTAACCTACCGACACGCGATATGCATTCCCTGGCACCTTAAATCTATGTAAATGTCCACAGTTTAATTTAAATTTAACGTCAATGAAAATAAAGATATATGCATATCAATCTAACGAACATATTGTCTTCGAAATTTAAATTGTGGCTTGGGCTCAAAAAAATGGGCTCACATTCTAAAATCGTGGTGATCTGTCAATAGAAACTGGAAAAAATGTTAAAAGTACTGACTGTGCACCGTTAGCTCGTCAACATGTGAAATCATCAAGTAATGTTATCGATCACTCGAATGACGCCATATTCCGTAGCTGTTGTTCCAAAATGTGTTCACATGTAATATGTGTCAATGAGATTTGTCACAATAAGGCATTGACAATTAATCGTTGTAGATCCCAAAACTTGACCTTGCAAGACCAAATATTAAATCTTAACGTTGAAACTATTGCGGAGTTGATGCATCCAAATCTGATTTATTCTCCTATCCTATACGCAGTACAAAAAAAAAACTGTGATTGTTTTCGATTTTCCATGTGGTTTTTAGTCCATTCATTAGCTTATATAAAAACTATTAACTAAGGTGTTTCTGTTTTTCTTTTGTTAAAACAATTAAACAAAAAGAATGTCAACGTCAGCTACGTTGACGCGGCAGAAAAGTATAGCTTGTCAGCAGTGGTGGATTAACCTTCTCGGCGCCCTTTTTTAAATACTATGCAAGGATTGTATTTGAATGGGCTAACATCGAAGACTTATGGGACACGGTTGTTCTTTTGGGGGTGAGGAATTTGAATGCGGCGGTAGTATTTTCGAAATATGTCACATGTCATTGTTTTTAATAAATTTGATAGAATTTTTGTAAGCAAATTTGCATTACTAAGTGTTTACTATACTTGCATGGCGAAAATATATTTTCCCTTATATTTCAACGAAGAACGCAAGTTTTAAAACTGGGAACCCGTCAAATATTTTTTATACTGCAAAGGAGTATTACGTATAGACTATTGCAATTAATTTAATAATGAGATCTAGTAAGATATATATAAGAAGTTGATTGCTTTTGTCCTTAAATTAAATGGTGTATGTCTTAATGCCTTTTATTGTTTTCTCCTAGAGCTTTGAGCTTTAGAAATGGCATTGGTATATACCTTTTCTTATAAAAAAAAATTCAAGAACTTGTTGAGTGGAAAATGAATTTGGTGTGAGAGTTTATTTTAGTTAGTTCCAAAAGTAAGTGTAGGAAAAAATTTCAGTTCCGAACAATTTCTCTCTATTAAAAAAACAAATAATTTTTTATATAAATCTTAAGAATTTATTAATTTTATTTAAACAACATGTATTTAACATTTGTACCCATTTCAGCATAAAATATTCAGCCCAATTCTAAATATTCCCCTGGAAAATTACTCTACGGGAGATGTGATCTCCCGAGAGTAGTATTTTCCAATTATGAATTCCCCGGGAAACTATTTTTCCTTTATATTAAATTTAAAAAAAAACGAAATGAAAGAAATAATTTATTATCCAATGTGCAAATTAAAAGTTAAATAAATATAATAGGTATACAAAATGTTCAGCATCGCACTTAGAATTTTGAATAAAGAGCAGTTTGAAGAAAACCGATATCGACAGCCATGAGCGTTTAAATACTTGCTGCATGTTCGCACAAGATCATCTGTAAAGTCCTTCAAATGCTTGAGGAGCAGCTGTCCTGTCCACAATAGATGTGTAAAATGTATAAAACGACTGAAGAAAAAGGAAACGTTTTGCAGATGGAATGTGCGTTGTTTTTATCTCAAAAATAATTAAAATTTTATTTATATTTTTGTTGCATAAAGTAACAAACTTAAATTTTTTCTCAATTCTCCAACAAATGTGTCGAAAAAAACGAGCGCCAAACGGGAAAAATGGTCCCTTTTTTGGCATTTAGAATACCTACTTTTTCCCCGAGTATTTTTTCCCACATTCGAAGTTTGTTTAGAATACGAGAAATGGAAAAGGGAAACAAATCCTGGCAGTTTTTTTTTGTTTGTAATAAGGGATTAGATAAAAGGAAAATATTTCCCTGGGAATTGTCATTTAGAATTGGGCTGATTAATTTACCTATACATACACATTAATATTATATTCTGAAAAAAACCTTGGTCACTTTTTTATAAAGTATAAAGTCTTTTTAAGTCACTTTTTTCCCTATATAAAAAAAATATCTTGAGTATTACGCATTTTTTTTTTGCAATTTTAAGGCCCATAGGTAAGTGCAAAAATCGTGTCCGATCATATTTAAAATCTATCTATGGCGACCGCGTATTGTTCAAAACCGGTTTCTTATCGAAATATGTAGAGCCGGTAAATCAGGCCAGAGCCCTAAATTTCGTATTTTCAGTTACCAAAAATGTTGAGTACCCCATTTGAATGACATTAATCTTATTATTTTTTGTTTGCTTAATATTTTTTTTGGATTAAAATAAAATATAATACAAAATTTGCCGCCCCCACAAGTTGCCGCCCTAGGACCGAGCCTCACGAGCCTAGTGGCTAATACGCCAGTACTTGTCAGCAGTGCAATCTGGTCAATGCGTTAATGGGCCGACCAAACAAATACGTCAATGTGTCCCAAAATTTCTAAAAGGATGATAAGTCGGTAAACGCAATTAGTCAAATCATTGACTTTTAAGACAATGCCAACGCATATATCAACACAGTTGTCAACGTGATTATACTACCTGTCAAGCTGAGAGATATTAAGCCACAGCTTGTTACAGAATTTAATGTGATTTAACGTCAGAGCATTAACCATTTACATTGACCGTCCAATCGTAGCTTCAACAATATGTGGGAATCGGCTTCTGAATTTGTTCTTGTTAAAATACTCCACATTTTAGATCCTTTGAATATCAGCCTATACTGCTCGAATATTATATCACACAAGAAACGTTCACCAGCCCTGCTAATAAGTCATCAGTCACAGTCATAACTCATGACATTCTTTACATTCAATGAATGTAGCTTAAAACTTTTAATATAAAAACAAAAATAACAATCACCATGATATCCTTTGTGATAATTACTTTTTTTTGGTACGAATGCACAAATGCTATTTAATATTATGCATGTGTGTGTGGATGTGTGATACCTACATGGCAAACTTATATCATTAAGGATACGATAATGGAAAATCTTTTGATGCTGCAGAAGAGCCCAAGGAATATAACCGGGAAAATCGTGTCAATGCCACATTCGAGGATAACAACAACAACAAAAACTAAAAAAAAAAAAAACGAAACCCACAAAAGAATAGAATAGAGAGAAACTGTATATATAGCAGGCCCATAATAATAATATCTAACACACATAGAACCATGCATCCGACCTTATCCTTCTGTTCGTGGCCCGAAGGTAATGTGATATCGTTGTGCTGTGCATTTTTTTGTGTCCTCTCTTCAACTAACTCCTCCATATCCTGAATTCCTGGTGATGGTGGTGGTGTGTGTGTTATCATCATCATGTTGTGTGCTGCATAGAGCTCATTTATTGTCTCGTTTACTTTGCATTCTAGGATCTATCAAGTTTGTTGGAGCTATGTATATCGTATCCAAATGGAGTATCCTTTTCTAATATCGTAGATACAAAAGGCGTACGGGCGAGGGGGAAACGGTGGTTAGTGTCAGCGTGGGGGTGTTCATGCAGAAAAAGGGTATAGAACAGGTATATCTTTTATCCCAGTGACATATCCTCGAGCCATCTTAATAAGAAACAAGAAGTGATATATATTGTATGTATGTTTAAAAAAAAAAAAAAGAAGAAAAGTTTGTCCCGTCCCGTAGGTATGACAATTTCATTTTCATCTCGCATCTCGGAGACTGTGAATGAAGCGAAATAAGTGGAACGTGCCAAGAATCAAAGATCAACTTTAATGTCGAGGCGACCTTAACTTATTGTTATGTGCTTGTCATGCCTTCGGAATATAGTGTGCCATTTGTTGTGAAATTCAAAGTAGTTTCGAGACAGATTTTGTTTTTTATTTTTTATTTTTATTTTTTCGATGAGGGTTCTCATTTAAAAAAAAAAAAAAAACAAACACACACAAGCATAAGAGGATTTTTAGATGTTATTGAGTGAGAGCACACAAATCCTTTTCAATTTTGAAAATAGCCTCATGAAAACTATAATCTTAATGACGAAATCATTGCAACGAAAAAGAGAATACAAAAAATAAAATATAAACAAATCGTAAAGACTGTTTAAGAATTGTTTGTAGAAGAAAGAAAATGGCATAAAGTGTTATGGAAATATGGAGTCATAAAGAACTTGAGTCTCATTATAATAGCTTATAATAATAATGCTATTTCGGCGGCTATACCTCAAATACTCAAATAGAATTTTAGGGATGGGGTCAAAATTCTTTAAAAAAAAATTCTGCTTTCAAAATTCTGCTTTTAAGATTCTGATTTTAAAAATTCAGTTTTTCAAGATTCTGCTTTTTAAATTCTGCTCATCAAAATTCCGCAAATAATAAAGAAAACATAGGTTTGGAAAATGTTAAAAAACGCGCGCTTTTTAACATTTTCAAACCTTAGTTTTCTTTATTATTTTCAGAGTCTTGACAAGCAGAGCATACTCTTACTTCCTTAAGAATTTAATAAAAAAAATATATTTTCTTCGTCGGTCAACTTCTTACGGCAATTATTCAGTTAGTGTCTATTAAAGAAAAAAATAAAAAGTGTCTCGAAAAACAAACAAATAAAAAGAATTATAAAAAAGATAACCAAATCAAGTCACATTGGCTATCTTAGGCGCTTTAAAATAAAATGCACGACTGGATCTCACGAACTTGCTCTTATGTTCGATCACATCGTATGCAAAAGATTTCTATTGAAAATCTAAATATGTTTTTAAAGTCATTTTTAACTCAATTTTGTATATGCATATACAAACTTTCATTAATTTTGTTCTAAAATAAATTGGTATAACAATATTAAATATTTAATAATATAAAACAAAATTCTGAAATAAATACTTAAACTAATTTGAGCTCAAAAAAGAGTACGCCATTTTATTTCTTGAATAAATTTGAATTTATGAAAAAAAAAATTTTAAATCTATGAAGCGGTTTTTGAGAAAAAGTTTTTTTTTCAAAAACTTTTTGAAAATATTTTTAAAAAATTTCAAAAACCCCAGTTCATATGTATTCAGAAAATACAAATTAATATAATTTTTGAAAAAAAATTTTCGAATTTTGTTTTCGAATAGTAAATTTTTTAATTTTTTTTTTGTAAAAATATTAATTAAAAATATTGGTACGCGGTATAATTTGGGCAACCTAAACCTATATTGTTTTTATTGTTGTTTCTCGTTTGCTATTGTAAATAAAAAACAATATTTAAAAATTAAAAAAAATAAGCAGATTTTTTTCTTTTTTGTTGACAGACAGAATTTTAAAAAGCAGAAAAAAACGAAAAAAAGCAGAATTTTCAAAAGCAGAATTTTTATTTTAAAAGCTGAATTTTAAAAAGCATTATTTTGAAGCCAGAGGTTTGACCCGTTCAATAAAATACACTGATCAACAAATTGTGAGTTAGAAAGAAAAACTAAATAAATTTAATGGTTGTTTTCGCGTTAATCTGAACCCTGTATAGTATGTTCGATAAGGTGTACATTTTCTTTTGACGTTCACTGTACATATTATATAATCGTAGGTAATGCTACAAAGCCTTATCCATTTCGCGGTTTCAAAAGTATAGAGCTGGAATTCGACATCTGTCACAATAAGTTGGTAAACCAATTTTTTTTTTCAGTCGAAAGTCTGACATTTACGAAAATGGATCGCTTAGCTGTCGCACAACGCATACAAATTTTTTAAAACCTACTACAAGAATGGTGATTCTGATACAGCCACATATCGTGCTTTAAGAGGAGATTATGGTTTATATAATCATCCAACTACGTAAGCAATTGGCAAAATTGTGAAGAAATTTGAAGAGACTGGATTGGTTACAGATATTGTGAGGCCAGTGCATCATCGTTCCACTCCTCCCACTGAAAATATCGCTCCTGTAAGTGAAAGTGTTGCCGAAAATCCGAATGTGTCGATTCCTCGTCGTTCTCAGGGATTAGGACTGTCTTACGGCACATTATGGCGTATTTTGCATTTGGATCTACACATACATCCATATAAAGTCCAGCTCACACAACAACTGAAGCCAGCTGACCATTCACAACGTCGTAGATACATCGAATGGGTGCTTGAACAACAGCCGGTGGACGGCGATTTTTCGAACAAAATTTTCTTCAGCGACGAAAGCACATTTCTCACTCGGTGGGTATGTTAATAAACAAAATTATCGTATTTGGTGTTCTGAGAATCCTCAAGTAATTGAAGAGACATCCACAAAAAGTCACTGTTTAGGGCGCTTTTTGGTCCGGAGGTGTGATTGGACTTCTTCTTCGAAAACGATGATGGAACGACTGTCAAGTCAATTCGGAGCGTTTTGGTCATATGATAACCGACTTTTTTTTTGTCTGCTATTAAAGAATACGACTTGGAGAATATGTGGTTTCAGCAAGACGGTGCCATATGCCACACAACTCGAGCGAATATGGCTTTATTGCAAGAGACATTTCCTGGCCGCGTAATTTCCCGTCGTGGCGATATCAACTGGCCACCAAGATCATGCGATTTGACACCGCTGGACTTTTTTTTTGCGGGGCTACGCGAAAGACCGCGTTTATGCAGATAAACCTTTAACTCTTGAGCACTTGAAAACCAACATTCGTCAAGTTATGGATGAGATACCGCCCAATATGTGTCAAAAAGTGGTCGAAAATTACCTCAAAAGAATCGATGCTTGCAACAATTCGCGTGGTGGTCATTTAAATGATGTAGTGTTTCACACATAATGTCAACGTTCAAACTTTATAATAAGAAAGAAATATCATGAAAAAAAATATTTTATATGTGTTTTATTTACGTTTACTTTTGAAACCGCAAAATGGATAACCCATTACAATTGTTCGAAACCCAAAAGCTTTTAATTTGTGATGAAATGGGTGTCGTCTTAAATGAAAATGACATGACAATAAAATGTATTCAGTTTTTAAGACCAATGAAGAGGAAATCTCTTGACGGTATAGTCCAAGGGCGGGCTGGAAGATAAATGGCCCCGAATCATATTTATTATTTACTTAAATTTTGTGTGGGGACACTCTAGAGGTAACTTTGTTCCCAACACATTCCAAAACTTACTTTGGACCTCCTCAGAAGTTATATCTTGTGGATAAAGTTTTCCCCTCACAATATCCGAAAGTTCTGCAACTCAGTGGTTGAAAAAACTAAAGAAAAAATTCTATAGAGAGCTCATTTTTACGAAAAATTGCAGAAAGTATCCCGATCAGCCTAGTCCGCCCTAGTCTTAATTTAAATCGGAAGTATGGACTCGCCACTTATTCAAGTTAAAAATCACCAAAGTTATCATTTTTTTTGTCCTAAGTTGGTTTTAAAAATAGGGCTTATTAATTTTATAATTTTTAAGATAAGGCTATCTTACGTTAGTAAGATTTATTTACCAAATAAAAAGAAATGAAAAAATCAAAAATGATAAAAATTGAGTAACGATCTTTACCGTTAGGAGGGAAGCACGGACCACCATTGTATCTTTTGAAATTATATCCTCTTTAGATAAATTTTATACAAAAAAGTCGAATGTAAGGATTAAGGATTTAGTATTATGCATGTTTGTATGAGTCGACTCATAACTTTTTCATTAACAATTTGACCTTTGAACTCTTAAAAAGTTTCTTGAGAACTTTCTTAAGTAATTCCATTGACCATTTTTTTTTCGTTTATTCGTCTTGCATGCTGTAGGTTACAGACCCACCAGACTTCTTAAGCCTAGTGATTACTGTGTGAATCAGCAAGCAAACCCATTTATGAGAAAAAACAAAAAATGGAAATCCTTGAATGAAAAAGTATAGCTTTTTCTTTGGCAATGGGCTTCTCCAACATTTGAACCTACATACCTAACATTATATTTTGGTATATTTTATGCGTTTTTTGCCAAACAAAAAAGGAATGACATGAATAATTGTACCAAACGAATATAAATGGAACTTTAACGTTTCATTTTTGTTTTTTTTTTTCAATACTTGTATTTTTGGCGAAAATTCAAGTTTCCATTCCTTTAAATTTTTTTTCGTTCATGTTTGTTAAGGATTCTTTTTTTTGCGTCGACCTTGGTTTGTTTTTATTTTCTCAGGCTGTGGGAATATTGCCAAGAAACAAGGCTTCGCCTTTTCCCAATGGAATAATTACCACAAAGTGATTTACACAGTTACATACAAACAGTACAATGTATACCCATATCTTTTTTTTATTATGGAAAGTAATTGCAAATTAATGTTAAGAGCAATATTTTTGCGTTTTTTTTTTATTTCTCTCCTAGTCATATTATACCTACCCAAAGCTCGTAAATTGAAATGCTTTTAATCACTGAGCCAAAGAGAGATTAGGAAAAGGACCTAACTACCTTAGCTGGTTTCTTTTTTCAAGGGTGTGTGCTTTGACACATGAAAATTTATAGTATTTTGCTGGGTTTTAATTTTGAAACAATTTTGCCTGTTACTGTTTGTGGTGCTGATGGTTTATGAGTAAGTAAAGGAAATGCATGACTGGACTCCTCTTGCTTTATGGTTCAAGTTCATTCAAATTTGTATTAAAAATTTAATAAAATAAAAATTACCTATACTTGTTAAAATGCTTATTAAATTAAAAAAAATGAAATCCTTTTAAAATTACTTTTGCGCTGACGCCGAAATAAAAATCACGTAAACCTCAAGCAATTTGAATGTCTAAGCTTATTTCAACCATAATTTAAAAAATTGTAATTTCTACGAATATTATGGTCAAATTAAATTATTTGCTTCCAAGCAACCCATACTACTTTTTCTACACAATTGACCATTGGACTGAAACCTTGACTCTGGGCGTACAGTCAAGAGCCATCACTACGTTTGTAAGAAATTTAAAATATATTCTTCTATTAAGAGAAGATACAAAAGAAAGTTTTTGAATAAATGTGTTAAAAAAGGGGTAAATCTTTGTTAAAGCAAGTATTATGTATGATGGGATGCAATGGCCTTATTTTTCACCACACTACCTGCTCTGCAATGAAATAAGGCTTACTATACCCTTAGACTTGAAACGGCAACATCATCCGATGCTAACCAGAAGCGCAGAAAGAGGATCAAGTGCGCACCAAATTTGGTAAAGAGGAGATCCACGGCCACATCAGCAAACCTGCCAACTGGGGTGAATATGTCCGATATAGACGAGACGTCAGAAGCAGCAAGACCTAGGCGGGAGAAGCGGAGTCTTCCCTTCTTCCTTGTTCAACTCTCACCCAGCAGCAAACTGGATAGTTTGAGGAGTATCTCCGTCCTCAACTACCAGGTTGTAACGTAGGACAAATTAAAAAGGCGCGGCGACATGCTTCAATGCATGCGGCACCGTATCCCTCGGCCACGCCGAGGGATACGGTGGTGAGATATAGTTTAGTTTAGAGCGCCCGTAAAGGGCCAGTAAATTAGTTGTAAGTTATTGATAATTAGGCTAGTTTTAAACATTTTTGTCTAGCTTTAAGATAGTTATAAGTTAAGATTAAATAAAAATGAATTAAAAAAAAAAAACCCTTAGAATTGACTAGATACTGAACTGATAAACTTTCACTACAGAAAAAGTGAAGTCAAGCGTTCATCTTTAAGAAGTCGAAAATGAAGATTTCTCCCATACAAGTATGGAGAGTTCTAAGTTTTGTTTTTGAACAATTTTCTAGCCGATTGCCGATTTTATTCTCTTGGGGCAAATATTTGTTGATTTTATAAAAATAAAATGCACGAATGGATCGCAAGGACTTGCTTTTATGTTTTTTTTTAATCATTTTGACTTATTATTAACTTATAACTACTTTAAAGCTAGACAAAAATGTTTAAAACTATCCTAATTATCAATAACTTACAACTAATTTACTGACCCTTTACGGGCGCTCTAAGCTAAACCATATTTCTTAAAACTACTGGCGCAAAATTTTAAACAACCTATTGTTAAGGGCTTAGCATCTTACTAATTAGCAATTTCTTAAGTACTTATTGATTTAATAACAATTTCAAAATTTTTAAACCTTTTCTAAAATAATAAATTTCTAATTAAGCAGAAAGCTGAGCATTTGTAAGTTTTGAATTTTGAGTAATACAATTATGCTCTAACATATGCACTAAAAAGGTATATGATATTTCTATTTTTATCAATTTAACTTCATTATTTACAAAAAAATACAAAAAAAAAAATTGTCCACCAGCAGTACTCGAACCTAGGACCCTCGGGTACATATGAATGCTTTGCTGAAAACATTGCTTTTTTGTTAAAAAATGCAAGTAAGTTGAACTGAACTTAACAAAAATTGCGTATTGGTAAGGCGTTCACTAACCAACGGATGAGCCCAAGTGAGATTGCCGGGATGAAACGCAAATTTTGTGGACTAAAGGCCATAAAAAGCTATTTTGAATCGATTCATATAATATTTCAATGGTGTTTTAGACATGTGAATGTTTCCATTATAGTTCTATCGCCTATCATTCTTAGAGCTGTTTTTTTTTTTAATTCTACCTTAAATACTCAAATGAGTTTTGAGAGACCCTGCCCAAATGTAAGAGTTGTATTCCAACTTTGGAGGAATGAAGGCTTTATAGATTACAGCCGCAGATGGGAAGGGATAAGAACTTCTTGCATCTTCAAGGATCGCCCAAACACTTTGCAGCGTTTTTGGCGACATCGAATATGTGCTCGTTCCACAAGAAGTGGTCTGTGACGCACATACCCAGTACTGAAAGCTGATCGGTTTTTTCAATGCAAGCACCGGACCTCACGGATAACGGAAGGATCCCAATTTGACGACAAAGATATTACTGAAATTTTTGAAGCATTAAATTCTACGCGGTTTTTTATTCCCCATTGGACAATGCTACCGTTATAGTTCCATATCCGAAGAATAAGGAAGTGAATATGAAAACTGAATGTACTGTCGTTAGCAAACTAATTTACTGGATTATAAGTTCCAAATAAGAGATCATTGGTGAAAATGAGAAAGAGAGCCGGAGATAGAACGGAGCCCTGGCACACCAACATTTATTTTGTGAATATCAGACTTGAAACCGTCCAATACAACTTGTATTGAGCGTTCCGAAATGTAATTTCTAATCCAACGAAGGATAGATTCATTGATACCAAATGCGCGCATTTTCGATAAGAAAGCTTGATGCCAAACTCTATCAAATGCTTTTGAAATATCAAATGCAATAATCTTACTTTCTCCAATACGATTTAAAGATGTGTGCCACTGTTCGGTGAGGTTAACCATCAGATCACCAGTGGACCTATTGCTACGGAAGCCATATATGGTCACTAAGGAGTTTTCGTTCTTCAAGATATTTGTTAAGCTGATAATTAATCATCGTTTCCATGACCTTGGAAATAATGGACGTAACTCTAATTCGACTGTATTTTGCGGGTGAAGAAAGTAAAACTTTTTTTTGGGACAAGCTGGGCATGCTATTTTCCATCAATTCGGAAAAGGGCAACTAGAGTAAAGCACAGATGATACTATCCGGGCCAGTGGACTTGTGTATATCAAGGTCTATAAGAAAGAATATTGTCCCACGAAATTATTTACACTGTCAAATACCAGAGGAGTCATAAGACTTTCAGCTGTCGAATTAATAGCGTTTAAGCCGAGAACGAAGTTGAATTTCGAATGTTTTTTTTACAAATGACCAAACATGCTTACAACCTTTGCGACATTGTGGTATATTGTGCTTTAATTTTCGCTTATGCAAAAATTTGGTTCTCTGAATCTGAACGTTGGAAGTCTGTCTGGCTTGTTTAAAATTATTCCGGTTCTCCGCAGTGGGGTTGGCTTTTTACTTCCGGAGAACGTGTTTCCTAATAACGTGTTTACAGCTCAAATCAAACCATTTTCTTACCGTTTGATATATTTCATGATATTCGGGATGAAATTTCTTATTCCGTGAAGAATTCAATTTTTTGTCATATCTAAACTGGAGACTGTCACCACCGAGGAAGCATAGTGACCAGTTAAAATTTCTGAAGAAATTATTGAGACCAACCCAGTTGGCTTTCTCATATTGCCAAACGCTTCTCTTATGTGATTTTTTTAACTGAGCGTCCCTGCAGGCACATCCTATTTTTGATTATTTTAATTCCAGTATTTAGTTTGCCAAAACGTCAAAATAGTACTAAAAGTATTGTTAGCAATTTTTTTTAACTAATATTTTTTAATTTAATCGATAATTTAAATTCTTTTTTTATTGAAAACCGTCTTTCATTTTCATTTTCATATACACAGTTTGGTAAGAGAAGAAATTTTTCAATAGAAAGGAAAAAAAACGCTAGGAAATATTTTCTATTCAAAATTGACTCAAGAGATTCTGAAAAGCCGACTTTTATAGCATAGTTTTGGAGCTTGATAAAATATTTAAATTTTAAATTTTCAAAAATATCAATAATTTTTTTATTAATTTATTTTTGAAAATTCTGTTTCAAAAACGACTTATTGAGTTTTTTAAGAATCTATTTTAAAGTATTGGTTATTGATAAATATATTGTACATATAATAATGTGCAAATTTTGCTTATTATTCTTCAACAAATATAACTAAGTGCGAAAATAAAATACACTTTTTTAGTCACGCATTACGCATTTTCTTAAATTCAGCTCTCCTCTAAGTTTTACCCCAAAAATGTTATTTGTTAAAGGACAATTTAATTTAATTTAATTTTAAAATAACAAAAAATATATATAAGAAGAACAACCCAAAGATGGTATTCAAGGACAGATGATATCCTCCATGTTATTTATTTATTAAATATAACATGCACAAACATCCGTTCCACATACAGCCAAAAGCTTCAAATCATTTTATGGAATTCAAACATAAAAGAAAAATTAATTTAAAATTTAATGAAAACAAAGTCAATGGATGTCTCGAGGTCTCGAGTCAGGAATCAATTATTCGCAATCAGAATCTCACACGACGAGTATATTGACAGTAATTATCCATAAGTACTATAGGGTTGTGATAACCGACGGCGACGAGAAAATATTGTATGTTTTTTTTTCCTTTTATCAGCTTTACATTATGCTTTAACGCAACTTCATCAAACAATGAACTCCTGGTCTGAGGTCAAAAAGAAAATGCGCTCAAAAACATCAATTTTACATTATCCGACAACATCACCATCATCATTGTCTGTATACTCGATTTGGTAAAAGATAGCCAGAGAAACACATTTATATTTAACATATTCGACGTGGTTAGCAAATTAACACAGGGATTAATGAATTTGTAATTATGTTGTGTCCTTAGAATCCTTGCACTCGCAATATACATAGAGGGCGCCACCACCAACTGTACAAGAGAACCTATATAGTATTCATTGTGATTCATGCGAGGGGTTGTAAATGAATGGAAAACATAAGCATTCCGGTGGCAAGTCTGTGTCGGAGGCATGACCATGGAAGAAGTCATCAAAACAGCAGAGCTCTGACAATCAAAAAGTCACACTGGTACTGACATACGGGTTAAATGTAAAACGTCAAAGTAAACTCAGTCCAACCGGAATGACAATGAACAACAAAACTTTGCCAAGCACGCGAAAACAGTGATTTCTGTGTGAAAGTGGTGCAGCATCAACAGCTGTCATGGTATGTTTGCACCTTAAAGTCAAACTACGGAATACATAAGAATATTGTTACCACTTTTTTGATTTCATGGGAAAAAATAATTAAATTGTTTCCTTTTGCAGGAATCTCTAATAAAATTACAAAAAAAAAAAACAAATTAACGGCTAGTTATAGATACAAATATTTGAACTTGGTTCAAGAATTTAACTCACTGATTTCATCGATTCAACGGAGGTTCAACCAGAATAATTGAAGAAGCCAATTTCGTATTATCACACCCTGAAACAAAATTCAACCTCACTTAATTGCCCGAAATCGATATCCAACTTCCAAGGATTCAAAGTCGTATTTTCACTCTTGTCTTAGCACAATGGTCTCACTCTTTTGGTAATTTCAACGTTGTTTTGTGCGATGAGTTAAGGGCTTTTCACATGAGAGCGACCAATGACCGACGAATACACGAATAAATTCCATTTATATCAATTTAACAACCTAAATTCTACACAAATTTTAAACAAAATTGTTGAAATATAATTAATATTAATGTTTAGACACAAAACTTGACTTTTTAATTGCCAAAACAAGATAAGTTGAAAAAACAATATTGGTAGTTGCGTATTGCATCTGATTCTAATGAATTTATTCGCGTTCCACATATCAACGAGTAATTTGTTCGCTCGCGTCTAACCTCAAAATAAGACTTTCAACTTATCGTGACGAATAAAATTAAAGCCATGTAAATGAATGTCAAAATGGACGAATATTCGTCAATTCGTTGGTCGTTGGTCGCTCTCATATGTATAGTACTTTAGGAGTGGCTTTTCTTTCCACATTTTATAGCTGAACATTCAAAATTAATTGTCGATTTTTAACATTTCTGATTAAACTAAAAAGAGGTAAAAGACTACGAAAGCCAAATGGAAAACGACATTCTATGTTTCTATGTTTTTTTTTATTTGATAAAAAATTGATATTAAGAATTTTTTTATTGATTTTTATAGAATCTTTTTTTTTTTCTAATACTGTCGCAATAAGGCGATATGGTTATGTGTGAGAGGGAGAAGGAAATTATCTATAAGAACTAAAATGGCAACACTGACAAAATTTCAGTCAATGTTATTTGTTATTTTTGTATGACCAAGAAATGTATTTCCAGTTCTACCTAAAAGCAACAAGAATTATTTGTAGACTCTAATTATTATTTTTAGGAAAAAAATCCCATTTTTTTGTTCAATTTTTTTTGTCAGAGTGGCAACCATGGCAAATTCCTTTCTGAAGGTAGTACCATTCTTGTCCTATACAAACATCACAATCACAAAAAGATGGGGATGCATGTCAATAGGGCCTAAACATCTCAATTGGATTCCTTCAAAGATCTCTTTAAAACTTCCGGTACTTTAGGAACAAATCTAAACTGCCTCCCTTACAATGTTAAATAAATATGCATCAAGCTATATGAAATGAATGAGTGAAATAGACTAACTTTTTTTGTATTCTTGCTTGGAACTATAAGAAAATAAAAAAAGAGTTGGAAATAAGGGGTGTTTAGAACTCCTACCACGACGACCGCTTTTGTACGAGCATATAGTGAAATGCACATTATTAGATTCCTTTGATTTTATTTAGATTTAAGGCACGTACTGACGATACACAAACCAAATCGCTGCCATGTAGGTTATGTGACTGTGCCTCTGTTGATTTTAGTCCTACAATATACCTTCACGCTATACTCCGAAGCATTCGATTGAGTCGTTTTATGGTTTAGATAAGTTTTGATGAATTATAAAATACGTCTAACGAAAAAAGTTAATCGACTGGGCGTGTTTTTGTTTCCTAATTGTGTGTGCACTAAAGGGGTATTGCATACCCTTAATATGATGAAGCAGAGTGTGTGCCTTAGGGAAATCAGGAAGCATTTAAAAGGAGATACCGATTACAATCGAAGTTTTGAATATCAAAATAGGCGCGAATTAAAAATTAAAGTTGTACAGCTAAACAAAGAACCTCTTTACTTGACAGTAAGTCCGAAGATAGGCTCAAAGCTAAGCTGATAGACATTCAAGTTATGGCAAGTTATGAAAATTAAGAAAAACGAGTCTTTAAATATACTCATTTTAATGCTACGTTTTTTTGTTATGGGATCTTCCCCCAGTTTCACAGTGGGAGTTTTAAGATTAGCTAAACCTTAAACTGAGTTTAAAGTTTTGGTTTAATTCGTCCGCTTTCACAGTGAAATCTGATTCTCAGATCAGTTGAAATTCGTTTAACTAGATTTTATGAGCATATTTCTTGCCTGGTCTTACCTTTCTCCCTCTGACACAAATAACATGGCACAAATGATTTGTGCTATTGACAAGTGTTTAGATGACATTGCGCGAGGAATAAGGATGATCCCTTTTCTCTATCAATTCAATAAGATGTAAACATTTACCCTCTTCAAGAAAGAGAGAGTGTCCAAAGACCGGGAGGTCAGAGGGGAAGGGCATTTGAGTCAGTCATCTTTGAACCACAAAAGGGTACGGTCGTTGGTTTAATAATAAATAAAATAATATTCAAAATCACTTTCCCAACTCAATAAAATTTTAATACACCATTTTTTGTTGTTAATAATATTTTCTGAACAAAAAAAAATAATACAAACGCTGGACTGAAGTTTAATCTCGCAGAGATTAATCAACAGAATAATCTCGGTTAAATTAAACTACAAATTGAACTCAGTTCAAGGTTTATACGACACTGTGAAACCGAAAAAATTGTTGATCTGAACCAATAGTGGAGTTTAAATTTTCACTGTGACACTGTTACAGGGGTTACTGTTTTAGTTTTATTTTCATTTTCTATATATTGAATTAAAATATTTAGGTTTACATCCCAATACTAGAACCTTGATACGAAATTACAGCGATTTAAACTTTGTGTTGTGGAATATTAACAAAAATATTGTACTTTATTCCATTTCACTTAATTATTTTTGTCAAAAAATCCAAGTAAATCGAACTGAACTTAACAAAAATTGCGTATTGGTAAGGCGCTCACTAACCAACTGATGAGTAAGAGTGAGATTGCCGGGATGAAACGCAAATTTTGTGGACTAAAGAATCAATAATTCAACAAGTCCAATTAAATATAATGCTAAGTCTTCTACTTGGCTGAGTATTTTCAGTAGTATATAGAAATGTATTATAAAAAAAACACCTTCTTATTAACTATGTCTGGCAAAGGACAACATCTTCCAATTTTAATGATTAAAATTTTAATCTTGTTGGATATAGTTCACATTGCTTTTTTGTAAAAAAATGCAGGTAAGTTGAACTGAATCTAAGAAAAATTGCGTATTGGTAAGGCGCTCACTAACCAACTGATGAGTAAAAGTGAGATTGCCGGAATGAAACGCAAAGTTTTTGGACTAAAGGCCGTTAAAAGCTATTTTGAATCATTAATTGTGTACCTACCATGCCATTCCGTGCCATTATATTTTATTTTGTTCTATTCCTTTTCGATAATTTCGATTCCATAGCATTTTATTTAATAATTAAATTTTTAAATTTACCCATTTTATTTCATTTCATTCCACTTAATTTTATTTAATTTTTTTTCTATTTTATTTTATTTTTTTTCTATTTTATTTTATTTTAATTTATTTTTTTTAAGTTTATTTTATTTTGTTTTCTTTTCTTTTATTTTATTTTATTTTATTTTATTTTATTTTATTTTATTTTATTTTATTTTATTTTATTTTATTTTATTTTATTTTATTAATTTGATTTTATTTTATTTTATTTTATTTTATTTTATTTTATTTTATTTTATTTTATTTTATTTTATTTTAGTTAGTTAATATTATTTCTGATTCCCCTAAGGGTTACAGGATTCCGTTCCTGACTTCAATCTACCTCATCCCTTCTACTTTCTCTCGTCTTGTCTTTTCTCACTTCCTCTAGCTCTTTTATCCATTCTTCTCCCCTCCCTTTTTCGTCCATTATTTCCGTCAACTTTTCCCCTATGGATTTTCCTTCATTTCCTCCTGTTCTGCATCTTTCTATTACATGTTCCCACGTCTCTGGTTCACCCTCGCACAGTCTGCACATTCTCTCCTCTTCTCGTTTCCAATACCATCTTTCTCTCACCTCATTCCCTAGACTAACTCTTGCTATTCGCCTTGTTCTTTCTGTCTTCCATCCTGCTACTAGATAATGCGGTATCCCCTCCGTCATTATTTCTCTATATTTTATTTTATTTTATTACATTTCATTTCTTTTCATTTCATTCTATCCCATTTTATTTAATTCCATTCAATTCAATCTCATTCCGTTTTATTCCATTCTGTCTCATTATATTTCATTTCAAGAATACGGTTGATACATTACGAATGAAAATACATATAGCGAAATAGAATTATAGGAAAACCGCCTCCCAATCAATCGATGCAGAGTGTTTTGTTTTATACTTTAACGTCTAAATACATTCCATGCTATGAAACGAATACCATAGTGCCGAAAAGCCATGGATATTTCTGTGCATGCTTCACAGATATTAGTTTCGGTATATTGGATTGCACAAAAGCATCAACTCCAACGCGAACGTTGCTTTGCTCCAGCCAACATTATAATTTTGTTTTTCGCCAGAGACAGAAAAGTAGTGATGTTGTGGCTAAGAGTTTTAGCTGCGCGCAGATTTTGGCAATGAGGTGTTGAATGGCTTTGGCTACGGGCATAGTGGCATTGTTGCATACCTTTTAGATGTATATACATATGGTATGAATTTATATTGCGAGTTGAAGGTTTTGGGATTTTACAAATTAAAATATCGGCACCTGACTTTTTGGAAGAAGTGGAATATTTTCATGGGATTTTTTTAGATGTGTAGATTAGTGGAATCTGTATGAGCGGTATTTGGGGATGTTCATTCAACTGGATTTTAATTAACTTAATGAAGAATGTGTTCGTGATTGGGGAAGATCTATTGTTTTGAAATTAGAAGCCTTTGTTTATATCATCGCATTTATCACGTCTCAATTGAATGTCAGGATCAATCTCCGGAAGGTAATATTGACCAAAAAAGCACAAGTGAACCAAACCTAGCAAAAAGTAGCAATTACCAATTATTTTTGAAGTCCACTACAATAGTTTTTGTAGTCTAGAAGTTTTTTTCGTTTACCTGCCATATTTGTTTTGTCGAAAAAGGTAAGTCTTATTTTTCTCAAAAAAGGATTTTTATTAAAACAAATAATTAATTAATGAAGGGAAAACGTACTTTTCGGTATTTTTTTTTTGTTGAAAATCAAAAAAATTATTTCACCTACTAGAATAGCAGTAAAATAATTTTTTTGATATTCAATTTTCTTCAAAACGGTTCTCTTGTTAATTTGTTTAATTTTGTTTCATGGAGAATGTTCTAAAAAGTCTTGATATTTTAAGCCAAAACTTTTCAAAGACTTTTTTTTAACTGGAAAACAAACTATTTTTTTGAAAACTTAATATACAAACGGGTAGTTTTTTGACATTTTTTAGAATACCCGAAAAATCCATTTTCTTAAAACAAAAAACAACGGTACCTATCTAACATACAAATGTTAAAAAACTGTTAAGAAAAAAGTTTTCTTAAAAACGGCTAAAACGATTTTGATAACAAAATGTGTGTGCACTTAAATTAGTGCAGTCCACTCTTAAGTATATAAAACATACGGCTGGATCGCACGTACTTGCTCTTAGGTTCGATCACATAGTATGTATAATATTCGAACTATAAACGGCTAAATTTATTTTTAAAGTCCTTTTTTACTTAATTTTTTATAAAAAAAAATTCTTTAATTTAAGTATTAAAGAATTTAAATTTAAAAACTGATTTTCAAAAAAAAATTCAACTTCTTTTTAAATATTGAATAAAAAAAGATTTCTTTTCAAAAATCCAAAAAACATTTTTCAAAAATAATGGTATAAGATATTGAATATAGAATTCGAAGGAGTCCTTTATAAATTTTTTTATCGAAATCCGTCTATACGCTTATGAGAAAGTCAAAAAATGTTTGTATGGCAGGTACCGTTAAAAACAAAATATGTAAAAAAATGGACCAAAATGTAGACATTAAAAATCGTTAGAGAGACAGACAGACGGAATTGTGGGACCCACTTTTTGACCTTCTCTATTATTGCAATATCAAGTTTGATTTAAATCTCGATATCGATTTTTTGTTTCAAATGCAAAACTTAACCAAGTATCGGCTTTCTCATTATTGGATAAACAGATTAAAAGTATTTTTTTTGTGCCTGCTTTCAAAAGTATAAGTAATTTTTTTTCTTTCTAATTTTGCACGCGCTCAAGGGATAATGAATACCTTTTATATGTTTTTAACACAGCGCGGCATCCGGTGAAAGAAGAGAACGAGGGATAGAAAGATGTGTGGCGCGACGTATTGAGACGGTGGTTGTTGTCTCAGATTTTATCTCCAGGGATTGCGGCTAAACTAATGCGGAGAAAATTACCGTGTCTTGTTTATTTTTGTCTCTTATAATTTGCATTATTTTATTTTATTTCGTTGTCATATTTATGAGTTCTTTACTAAATCACATGTTGTTAGTGTTATGCCTGAACAGCATGTAATGAGTAAACCAGCAACTCATTTTATGACAATTTTTAGAACTGGGTTTTAATGGAATATAAGAAGACATAGACAACGGCAGGAATCGAACCTGTGACCACGAGGTTGACAGGCGAGCACACAACTATTGCGCCGCGGCCACCCCAAGTAATATTGTATATTAGAATTTGAAAAAAATATTTTTTTTTATTTAAAAACATATTTTTTTTTAAACTAAAATTCTTTCATTAATAGTAATTTTAAATTGGCGAGATGTAACTAGAGTTTCTCTGCGTCCAAAAGAGTATTCTATAGGTATAGGGGGAGGGTGGAGTTAGATCAAATTAAATTGTTTTTTTTAAGATTACCGTTATCTGCGGCCCCACTAGAGAGTCAGGTAGATTTTGCAGGTAAGCACAAAGACATTATCATCGACAATCATCGACCAAAAAACTTTGCGTCTTACAAGGGTACGATAGCATCTAACTGATGAGCCCAACTATCGTGCCTGGGCGAAACGCATTTTGGACTACAGGTCATAGAAATCTTCAATTAAATTAGCAACAACAACACAGAAGAACATATACTCTAGAAAGTAATAAGACAATTTGCTGCATCTTTGAGATTGTTTTTAAAGCAACTGAACACCAGCCAACAAGCTTTTACTAAAGCATTTGCAATATTAAATCAGAAGCTGCAAAATTGTGTAAAGAGACGAAAAATGGTTGACTATATTCAAACGTCGCCATGGATACAGAAATGTCTATCTTCTGAAATTATACTTTGCCTAACTTTGATATAAAAATGGCTTTTTCTATTGGTTAAGAGAGCATTTGAGTAGCAAATAACCTAGGTGAACATTTTTAAGTCCTTGATCTGGAGCCTGAGCTGTGTAGAACAGATACTCCGAATGTCCAAAGGAAAATGAAATAAAAATTAAAATTAATAGCAGATGTGCCCTCCTTACTTCCACGCCAATTATTAATATATCGTATTCCAGAAATATATCAGTAGTCGTTAGCTTTGATAAAACTGAAATGAGTACAAAAGTAATGCCCTACATATTCTTCAGTTTCTTCAGAAATTTGACAATAATTCCCTCTTGTTAGTTATCATCATAACTCAATTTATTTTCATTTGATTTACAAAAATAATTGGATTTCTTTTAATCTCAACTCAATGACAGATGAATGTTCAATTTTGATAAAATTCCATATCAAAACCAGAACAAAACCGATTATTTACACAAAACAAATCTGCTTTCATATTTTATAAATAAGTAAAATCAATTTATTCATCTAGCTATAGCCAAAACGTATTCTCTTAATACCAGACGGCTATATACTGTCATCTATACTGAACTGATTTTCTCAAAAGAATTACCTACCCTTAAAATTGAATTTATGTGCTTTCTCCATTTTCCATTATAATCTTATATCATTTACATAACCTAAATCAATTGTATCACTAAACACGATAATACAAGTTATCATTTCAAATGAAAAATCAAGAACATTTCATTCAGTGATTGAATGGATTAGAATTCAATATACAGTAAAATGTCCATGTTATGACAGATAGATGACAGAATGACAGAATACTGAAAAGGAAGTTTGGATTTCGGAAGTATAGAAGCAAATGTAATGATTATTTAACTTTTTATAGCTGCTATTGTTGATTTTTTTTGGTCTTACTTTTGTTTCGTCGATAAGCGTGAGTGTAGCAATTAAACTCTGTTTTATTACTGTAAACAAAACTGCACTTAAGCTCCAAGCAGTACGATAAAAAGAAGGATTTAAAGCATTGAGCATTGATTAAGTTTAAAGTATATGGGCTCTCTTGCCAAAAATAAAGACACGAGGGTGGGTCAATAAGTCCCTGAAAAATGAAATAAGGAACACTCTTTCCGGCTCGATGCACTTTATCCAAAGTTTCTCCAATTTTTCGATGCTCTCGAAATAATACGATTTCTCAAGCCAATCGAAATAAGCGTTTGCTTCAGCGACGACCTCTTCATTTGACCGCAATTTCTAATCTCCGAGCCATTTCTTCATGTTTGGAAACAAGAAATAGTTGGAGGGGGCTACATTTTCCCCCATTGGGGGAATATGCTGGATGTTGGAAAATGTTGTAGCCTAACTCATACAATGTTGCCATTGTGACTTGCGACTTGTGCGCCAGTGTGTTGTCCTGGTGAAAAAGAACTTTTTTTCCTCACCAAATAAGGCTGTTTTTGCTTAAAATCCATTTGGAATTGATCCAGAAGTCTTGCGCAATATGAGCGCCTGTAATTGTTCAACCTTTCTCCTGTATTCTATCTCGTCTTTCACCAAATACTACGGAAAGTATGATCCAAAATTATATATCAAAAAAGCTTCCGTATCAAGACCTCACTAGTTTTAATATAAAGAAGTTTGCAATGACTCATCAAAATGACTATTCATCATTCGAAATCAAAGTCGGAAAAAACTTGGAGCTCCTTAGACTTCTCAATGACAGCAAGTTGTGGCCTCTGCATACAATTGTTCACGACTTTATTCGAGTCAAGAAGCGCAAACCCGTCGAAAACTAACGGTAATCAACTTTATTGCTACTACCAAAACGTCGAGGGACTAAAATCCAAAATAGTTTCCCTTTTCAAATTAAGTTTTGATATTTTATTTTTTACTGAAACTAATCTTGATTCAACGGTTCTTAGCTCTGAAGTTATGAACGATGAGTACAAAATTTTCAGAGCTAATCGTTCGGGTATAAGTAGCAATAAGAAATCAGGTGGTGGAGTTTTGATAGCACTCTGAGCTGAGCTCGAAGCTAAATACATTAACCTACGTCACTTAAACGTTGAGATGGTTTGTGCTGAAGTTGATCTTAAAACCAACAACGCATATTTATTCAGCGTTTACATTTCACCAAGATCTGATCCTTTATTATACAAGTTATGTTTTAATAATATCGCAAATGTGATGGATAACTCAAAGCCATGTTATAAGTTCGTAATATGTGGTGATTTCAACATGCCAGAAATTTCTTGGACCAAACATGATGACGAAAACATAAACCACTTTTTACCAACTTCGTTAACCTCAACCTACGTGCACTTTACGGACAAAGTAGCAACCCTTCCCTTGTTTCAATTCAGTGGAACTCAAAACGAACTAGGGCGAAATCTGGACCTCATTTTTTGTGATGACCCAAACGGACTTTTTGTCTGCCTAGCGGATTCGATTCTTAATGATGTTCAATATCATCCAGCTCTGGAATTTCATTTTGAAATATCTGGATTGGTTCTTGAGAACAGTCCCCCAAAACCATGTCGATATTTAGTTAAATATGACTTCAACTCAACCGACTACGCTGGCCTAAACAACAGCATTTCCGAAAATAACTGGAACGCTAGGCTTCAAAACATGGATTACAACTCCATGGTAAACACTTTTTATTCAACCTTGTTTGAATATTTCGATTTACACATTCCACGAAACTATAAAAACCATCTTCACAAAAAATTGAAAAAGAGATTTTGCGTCAACGCTTACAACAACTTCATTGAAGCCCGGAAAGAGTTGGCTAGAAAAACATCAGTTGCCTACGATAGATATATCATTAACGTTAAGTCGAATTTGAAAACCAATCCATCTTTGTTTTGGAATTGTATAAAGAGGAAACGGAAACAGACCCAAAATCCATCTTCTCTACACTCTACAACCTCCATTTTTCATTGAAAGTGATGTAGAAGCTGCCTGTTCGAATGTCGAAGACAGGCTATGATGGAATTCCTGGATGCATACTTCGAAGATGCTCAAAATCTTTATGTGCAGTCTTGTGCCATCTTTTCAACAAGTAAATGCATGATTCAATTTATCATTCAATTTATCCTGACATTTGGCAAAAATCGTATATCATACCTTTATACAAAAGAGGATCTCGGTCTATTGCCTCCAATTACAGAGGTATCGCAAAATTGAGCTCTGTTCCGAAACTTTTTGAATCACTTATGGTCAACTACATGTTTTTTAATTTAAAGTCTTATATTTCCCCACAACAACATGGCTTTTTTGGTGGTAGATCAATTGTTTCAAATTTAATTGAGCTAACTTCGAATATATCAACAGAATTCGCGAATGGCTAACAAACTGATGTTGGTAACTTCGATTTCTCAAAGGCATTTGACCAGCTAAGCCATCGTATACTGATAAAAAAAATTAAGTCAACATGGCTGCGGTAATTCTCTTCAAGATTGTTTTTTTTTCGTATTTGAATGGTCGCATCCAATACGTAAAAGTTTAGAACCTAAGATCAACAACAATAAAAGTTACGTCTGGACTACCCCAAGGAAGTCATCTTGGACCTCTACTGTACATAAATGACTTACCACACAAACTTCAACATTCTAAAATTCTCCTCTACCCCGACGATGCCAAAATATTTTTGACTTATTCAAATCCTGAAGAATCTTTATATCTTCAAAGTGATTTTGATGCTTTTCTCGAATGGACAGCTATTAACAAACTATCGCTTAATATGTCAAAATGCAGGATCATGATATCTCGAAAACTTTTGCATCATCAGTTGGATTATCAACTGAATGGATACATTTTAGAAAGATGCGAACAATTTAATGATCTCGGAGTGCTTTTTGATCGAAAGCTTTCCTTCAATGACCATATAGACTACATAGTAAACAAAGCTAAATCAAGATTGGGAATGATAAAGCGTTGGTCGAAAGAACTTAACGACCCATTTTTTACGAAGTCTCTTTATGTTGGTCTTGTACGAAGCTCGCTTGCCATATATGGTCACCCACATGTGCAACCCATATTCAAAGGATAGAATCCGTCCGAAAACAATTCTTGTTATTTGCACTTCCTGGTTTAAACTGCGAAAATCGATTTTCGCTTCCACCGTACCCTCAAAGGCTATTGCTGTTACAAATGAACACACTCGAGGACAGAAGGAAGGTCATCAATTGCGTAACAACAATACAAATCATCAATGGTGAAATTTCGTCACCATATTACCTATCGTTAATTAAATTTAACGTACCTGCTCGTCGGACACGGTTTTATACACCAGTACATATCAGCTTTCAGAGGAGTAATTTCTTAGCCACCGAGCCGTTGAGGAGATGTTGCCAGACTTTCAATGATCTCTATTTTGCTTGTGATTTTTCTTCCAGTGTCTCATACATGATATCACATTTGTTAAAATATTTTAACCAAAATTTGCATTAGTAAATCTATTATTGTAATTTAAGTTTAACTGTTAGTTCTTAAACTGTAGTTAATTACAAATAAAATACAAATACAAAAATACAAATACCCCTTTTCAAGGCAATCAATGTGAATAACACCGTGCGCATCACAAAAAACAAAACTGTCGCTATAACCTTGTTTCCTGACAGACTCACCATGGCTTTGATTCGCTGGGAGAAGTCCATTGTTTTAATTGTTCCTTGGTTTCTGGTGTCCAATAAATACAGGCTTCATTCACGAAATACGAAACATCACTAAACACACTTTTAACGATATCAAACGAATGCGTTTATTGTCGGTTGCAAGCAAATGTGGCACTAATCTTGCTTAAAGTTTTTTTAAGTGCAAATATTTATGTAAAATCGAAATCACTGCGCCATATGACAAGCATGTGGCCTCTTCACACTTTAACCCACCGATTATTCGGATTATCAAACGGATTTTATGGAGTATTTGTGGTGTGGACCAGAATGTTCGGCGTCACTATGTAATCTTTTTCTGTGACTAGGTTATTATATATCTAAAGAATTTGTATTTCTAATAAAGCAAAAGAACTTATGAATTCGACGAGTGCAGCGAATTCATGTATCCATTTTCTTTGACTAAATCATCACATCTCAAGCATCAGTTTTCTTCACAAGGAAAATCGGTGATTTCATTACAAAATCTTCATCGAGAATGGGGCACCTTCCTTGGAAAAGCCCATGTTAAATTCATTATAGGATTCCCCACAAAATTCATTGGTGATACTTACTTCTTTTGCTTGTGGAAAATGATACTTTTTCAGTTGCGATTTTTTGAATATTTCCAACTGGGTTGTGCTTAAACGACCACGCGGAAATTAAATAAATCAGTGGTGAATGGTTCAAATCGATGCAAGGCGAAGAGTATAACATTTGTCATGCTTTTGTTTGGTTGGCATGATAGTTTTTTTTGGCAAGTAGTGATTAATAGGCTATATGTCTATATATGCAAAATGGATGCCACTATTTGACAGATTTGTCTGAAAATTTGGGCTCTTTTGAAGGATGATTCTTTACAAAAAAAAATGATAAATTTAATGTGACGACAAAAATGCTGGATATACTATGACAAATGCAAATGACAGACCATTTCTTGATTAATTGTAAAAGTGTTAGTGAAAAAGTTTATTTTTGGTGAGGGAGTGTGTTTGCAGTTTAAATAATTATATTTGGTGAAAACAGCGAGTTCTTGCTGCTTATAAGGCTTCTATAAGTCATTCAAGCTTCCATAAGACTTTACCGAAGCCTTATAGAAGCTGATATTTTTTTAAATTTAATAGATTCATCACCGAAAAAAAGAATTTTAAATTATGGTTTTAATTCGTTCTAAAATTACATATTGAAACAATCAATAGTCAAATCTTTACAGCACTTGCAAACGAACATCATTACACTTAGTTTTTTATTTGCAGACATTAATTTTCTTAGAACTTAAAAGTTACTTTCGCTTAAGAGAGATTTGAGTGTTCCTTATACATATCAAGTCATTCGAAAAAGTGCTGCTTTTTGTGAAATAAAATTTGAGGAGTCTTTTTGTTATTTTTTAATTAAAAGATTAATTTTATTTTCTTAAGCAATTAATTCTTGTTTAAAAGGAATTTCACTGAACATTGTAGGTATACGCCTATAGGCATTGTGGTACATTCAATTTGAATATTCTTCCTCATCAACAGCACTTCGCCTCGAAGAACAAACTGCAATTTCATTGCATTCTGCATTGCACTGATGCACATCTCAGACAATGCAGGACAGCAGGCATCAAAAAACGTTCGCATGAACAATTTGCAGTCTAAGCAAGAATACCAAAACTAAATGAGATGAAGATAAAGATGAGAGTGAGAACAGTAGATAGGTACTCCTATAAGCGAGATCGAAAGAAGAAACTTTCGGATGCAAAAGTCACCTTCTTCGAACTAAACTATCACTGCACAGTCCTTTCCTCAAAACTTTCTCGCAAAACTATACATGTACTCTACATCTATACGATAAATTGCATCATTCCCAATGGGGTTCTCTTCTGTCTGTATCTCTAGCATCACACGAAGAAATTGAATTTCAAATTGAAATTCAAGCAAACACACCGACAGCTTTCAATCCTTCATTACAAAGTACATATCTATGGATACTATTTGGCTACTACTACTCTAGACTCTACATCGACTACTCACATTGTTTTGCCGAAGAATTTTGAACACGCTATAGTTAGTATGTAGTTAGATACGAGTAGAAGAAATTTAAAGATACATATTCATATTGTATATGGGAATCTTTTGGAGTATTTTGGGGGAATGTTAGTGGATGGTAATGTGGCCATTTATATCTATGTAGGTATAGGTACTATAGATATCTATTTTATGTTTTCATTTCGGTAATAAAATATGCACAAGGACCGGCTATAGTTTTCATTTATTTCAGCAATTTTTGTTTTGTTAGGTTACATAGTGTAAATACATGTAGAAAGAAGATACAATAGCCCGGAAACCGTTTGTATAGCTTGAATTTAATTTAACTTACTTTTGTTCTTTTCAAGCTTCTTTTGCGCTTTCGGGAACTATACTAACGGTTACCATATTTTAAGGAAAATTTCCAAAATAGGGATTTTTAACAAAAAAAAAGTAATAATCAAAATATACATATGTATGTGAACTGGTTGAAGACTGAAGAAATTGAATTGTCGGCTTATCAAATTGCACTCCTGTTCTGGATCTCCACCTTGTATGATAAAACTTTGACACAACTATTTTAACTGATGGCTCATGGAGGGCGGTATTGGATCATGAATATTTTCTCAGGGAATCATGCAAAATACTTAAACAAAACCTAAATTAGAAGCAGCTTTTGCTATCCTCAAAGAGAGTCATTTTCGATTTGGCATTCGCCACAATACTTATTGTCAAAGCTTGGGGGACCAGAAAGAATAGAGATCAGTATTTCGTTTTATCTGGGAAGAAACAGATTTTAAAGCTGTCGCTTTTGAACTGGAGATCCATAAAACTTGATCTCATTCCTCAACGTGACGAAATTGCTTAGGTGCAGAAATTAATCTTTCATCTTTCTTCCCCCAAAATAATATGCCTATGCTTTCTTAATATATTTTTTTTTTCATTTCCTTGTAAGATAGATTTAAGAGGCATTACGATGCTTGGGCGTGGGAACTTCTTTTTGTATAAGGCTAGCCACTTATCAAAAAGGTTTTCGTGACTCGTACGCGTAATTTTACTATTTAGACAGTGAGTTTTGGTGGATTGTACAAAATTGTGCGGTTAGTTAAAAAAAATCGAACTCGAGATTTTTATGATAGACACAAAACAATTGTGTCCCGCTACCGCGTCGGTTTGCAGCCCGATCTAAGGCCTAAGCCGCCAAAGCGATTTCTTTCAAATTTGGTACTTAATCCTTTTTTTCTAAATACCTTATTTTTATATTTTATATTCTTATTTTCCATTAAAAACCAATTCCAAAAATTGTCATAAAATGAGTTGCTGGTTTACTCATTATATGCTGTTCAGGCATAACACTAACAATATGTGATTGAGTAAATTAGTATCCCCATAAATATGCCAAAGAAATAAATAAAATAATGCGAATTATAAGAGACAAATCAGACACGGTAATTTCCACCGCATTAGTTCAGCCGCCATCCCTGGAGATTAATCTGAGACAACAACCACCTCGCGCCACACATCTTTCCTATACTCATTTCTCTTCTTTTCATTGACGCCAGCGATGTGTTACAAACATATCAAGAGTAATCATAATCCCTTAAGGGCATGTAATATTATTAAAAAAAGCCTGCCACATGGTTTTTTGTAGCAGAAAACGTAAATCGAGTTCTGGCACTACACCATTTTACAGGAACATGTTCGACCCCCTCTATCTTCAATACCAATGAAGTCAAAAACATAAAATTCCGAATACGCCAGTCAAGCACAGGCGCCTTACCAAATTTCAAATTTTTAGCATAAGTGGTTCCTGAGATATATGTATAAGGCCTCACAAATCACAAATACAGTGATCAGATTCATTTAGAGATCATCAATATTATGGAGCACTTCCCGACATCGTAGAATCTTGTAATTTTGCACAACACAACGATAAGCCTTGTGACACAAACAAAGGAATCTGAAATCAAAAGTTTTAGTTTTAAATTCAGAGGGCGTTGTATCCACCCACTTCCGAAGAACTGGTATTAGTTGAGTGGAGCACTTCCCATTACTGTAAAACGATGAAATTTAGTAGAGATGTTGGGTAGGCAAAAGAAAAAATAGAAAATTACCGGTTTTCCATTCAAGGGGCGTGGTACCCACCCACTAAAATGTATCTCTTAATTAGTATTTGTTTTAATATTATTCTACTTTAAATATTTGGTATTAAAACTTGTAAGAACTTGGTGTACTTTTAGATCTCACTATACTTTTTACGGCTTTTTAGATTTTTGTACATGAGAACTTGATTCTTTTTATAACATTTATATTTTTGGTCTGCTGTTAATTATCTCTAACGATTTTGATAAATAAAATCTAAAACTATTGCAAGTTTAGTCTACAATTTGATCAAATTTTAAATAAAATGTTATTAACGGTATCTCCCATAGACCCATTTTCTTGATTTTTACATTTTTCATTAAGGGCTCAACGGAATTCGATCAAAATTTTTATACAGGAAATTCATCGAACTCTTAATAATTTTGATTCCAAAATTTTTGAAAAATTTTTTTATTAACTTTTTATATACAATGGGACATATTCATAATCGCTGATAAGCCCAGGTTTTACTTAACTACAGTTAGCGTTTTTCTTTTTTATCTCCGAGCAGATCTCTGAGCAGAGCCTCAGTAAACCGATTTAGATCTGAGTAGAGCATGGTCAGATATCCGATTTAATTTTGAAATAAACTTAAGCGCAGAACTGTCATATATTATTATAATTGTTTTTATTAAAACTTATTTACCAGCAAATCCACAGATTCCGTTTTCCGAATTCATTGTTGTTTTTAATTGGTTTTACTTTAGTGATTATTGTTAAAATTATAAGTAAAGTTAGCCGCGCCCAGCACTTTGCTCCGTTTGATCGGTCATTTTATTCTGAGCTTATGGTTCATGCCCCGATTTAGCTATGATTTAAAAAAGAAACACGAGTTGAGAGATTGAATGTGACTGAGCTAAAAAAGAAACACAGATCTTTCCTTGACAGATGAGTTCTTTACTCGGAGCTAAAAAAGAAAAACGCCAAGTATAAGACAATTTTGGCTCAATGAATACAGACCGATTTTACTTACAAATTGTTGGTTTCATATTTTTAAAAGATTTTTAACTTGTTTTAATACATAAATAGCTTCAAATATTTTGAAATGATAGACTTAAACAAATAGACTCAACGTCCGAAAATTCAACTATATCTAGGTTTAACTTAAACACAGTTTAAAAATGGCTATGAATACGTCCCAATAATTGTTTTTTATTTTTTTTTTTGAAAATTCAATATTTCGAAACAGAGTGGATGATTTTTTTTATATTAAGTTTTTAAATTTCTACTGTTTAATTTTAATATTACCATATCAACATTTCTTTGAAACTGCTTAAAAATAAAATTCGCATTTTTTTATTTATTTTAAATGAAAACTTTTTTATTGAAATTCAGTTTTTTTTTATACTAAAAAAAATGCAATTAGTTCTCCAAAATAAATAAATATATAAGGTATGGTCACCTTATTTTTAGCTTGCCTCCTAATTGGGCCTCGAATAATAGCCGGGTTTGACTTTGCTTTCCAATGCCCAATGTGTATTCAAATAACAAAGAGATCCTGATTTTCACATGAGTGTGCCAGGCCTTATTTTTCGAATTTAACAGCCAAAGTACATATATAATATATGCCATTCACAAGAACCCTAGAAAAAACAGATGAATTTATAGCTCTAAGGAATTCAAAGCGATCCCGATGTTTGCGCACATCCTGTTAAAACCAAAACAGCAACAACACCAAAACAAGTAAAAGAATTGAAATTCCAGTGGCCACTTTATGCTTTCTGTGTAGGTTTATAACCATCCAGGATCCGCTTTATTTTGCGCGCTCCACATAGCCAAATAGCCAGTCTCTCTTAACAGTGTTGTACTTTTAGGCCCGCGAGCGCACAAGAGCTCGAACTGGATTCTTTTTTTATAATTATTATTATCCTTTCTGTATAGAACACAGCAGATACACTATGTTATTTGTTGTTTTATGTTAAATGTTTTTTTTTTTATTATTATTATTATTTCTAGACGTTGTTGTTGCGTGTTTGTATGCATGGAATTTGTCTGTAAAAGGACGATGAGAGAACAATGTCGTAACGAGCAATGGACTGCATTTTATTATATCCTTCCCCATAGAGATCTAAATAAAAATGAGGATAATAGGAAAAAATAAAATCTAGGACATCATATAGGTTATGAAAATAAACAAACAAACAAAAAAAATATCTCCCGAATAGGGAAGAAATAACTAGGAGGAGTATAAAATATCCACTATAATTATACAGTGCTGTAAATCAATAGTTTACAATTTTATTTTCCATTTCCAGGGTTCTGCGATCCTGAAACTTAAAGAATAATTTGTTCACCTGCGGCTAACGCCAAAATCACTTTTGTTTTTGTCTTGTGATAGCAATAGGTCATGGCTGAAGTGAACGAAAATAAAAAGATCAATGCGGGCGTTCACTCACTTATTAGATATGTAATCTCGGATACCAAGCTACAGGATTAAATCTGTGATCGAATCAGATGAGTTAGCTAAAGCTGTCAAAAAATCAGAACAAAACGCAAACTAAATGAATTTTGCAGTCAGCTGTTCTATACATTTGTTCTCCGACAGCTAGTTATTCCAATTTTTTTTTGGGATAACTCAAGATAGCTTTCATGAGAACAGCTGTCTTTTCATCAGATGTTGTTTTGCACGCATTAAAACAACAGAGTTATTCTAGATTGCTGAGAATAACTGAGTGAACGTCCCCAATAAAAACCCCAAATTGAACAAGAATCAAGAAATGTCAAAATTGACATTTGTTACTTCATTCGTGCGTCATTGGTCGCTCTCATCTACAGTAGCGAAGGAGAATGGCTTGTGGCTCCCACGGAGGATGGCACTTGTTTTTTCACCTGGAGGAGTAAAAAAAAAAGATTAAAAAAAATAACAAAAATAGTTTAATTAAATTAACTAAATTAAAAGTGTGTTAAATTAACATAAATAAATTGCAATTAAGTTGTGCAATAGTTATTAAATTTGAATGCTGTACAAGTCGACAATATGAGGAAAATTGTAACTTAGAGAGGGAGTCAAACGAACGACATTCACGTGTTGTACAAAATCTTTGTCTAGAACAAATCTGAAGATAATTCCGGTAAAAGAAAAGAATTTATTTTAATAAGCACAAATGGAAATTTATTGTTAGATTATTGTAATTTGGTTTATTTAATTAATGTTAATCTTATGTTATGGCGAATGGGAATATGTGGAGATTTGCGGTAGTGGTTTTTATGGCGTTGGCGTTGTTGCAATTTTGTTTTCGTTGCTACCGCTGCCGACGACTTCTTTTGTACAACTGACTTCTTCCTCTGAATCACAAATAAGCCAAATAAGATTGGAAACTTTCGTACGTTTCACCCCCCAAAACCCATTTGTTTACATTGTTGTATTTGTAGCTTTGAAACTCTATCCATGAATAGATGGGAAATCGAAAAGCAAAGCAAAAACAAATTACAAGGGCTGTGTTGTCTATGTGTCTATAGGAAGAGGAACAGAAAAGATTCTTGTGTGCGTTTTTATCAATGTGTCTATTGGAAGAGGAACAGAAATGTTACTTGTGTGCGTGTTTCAGCTTGTAGGCAAATGTCAAATGAAAGCAGAGGTTTCCGGTCTTTACATTATTAGTTTATGCTCTGAATATAATATGATATTTTGTATACAACGTCTTACCTCATTGGTCAGACAATAGGCTGTGCTGTTTTATTATTTTGGTGATTCCCTCTGGTGGTGATCCGAGTATCAACGTATTTTATTCTTAATGGTGCTGCCAACTGTAAATGACCGCAACATCACGTGTATAGAAGCCAGCCGAATTCGATCTACTCCCAGTTTCCTTGGTAGCGCATATGGACAAAACATACGTATAGGGACGTCGCATCGTCCCAGAAATTAGAACCATCCTATGGATCGCTTATGTTGCAGCCCTTAATATACAGACGCTGAATAATTCCGTTATACTGTAACGGCACCTATTATGGGAAAACAACAGTTCTGGTCATCGCAATATCCAAAATCTAATAACTAGAAGATCGCTCTCTTTCATCACAGAACCATCGCGATATCGCCCTCTCATTCAAACAAAAGATTAAAGTATTAAGCCCTCGCTCTAATTGCCGAAAGATAAGATGTACAGTACATACGCTTATGTATTCCAAATTCCGTTTCGTAACTGCACACATTCTTGTGTTTCAAGAGAGACCATGTGATGCTGTTTCTCTCAATTGCACCTAGTTTTAAGTTCCTAAACATATTTTTTTTTATTATTGAAATCGTAGTCTTTGTTGAGTGGACTAATTTTTTAATTTTTTTTTAACTGGAGTTTAACAACTATACAGAACAAGAGAAAATATAAAGTTCATACTTATTGTAGCAGATTTTGTTTGTGGATTTTGGGACGAAAGCTTTATTTTTATTAATAAAAAACTTTTAACTCCCGGATCAACTTCTATTAAATGGTTAAGTAAATTCGTGGATTAAACGTGGAATAGGCATTTTATTATTTATAGGGCTCTTAGTTGTCATTAATTGATATTTGACTTATTAAAAAAATAATAACTCCTGCCATGCCGTTTCACTTATATGGGTTGTTTTTTCTTCGTATTTCAACTCGTTCAGAATGCTCTATCAAGCTAATCGAGTGCGCTGTTCAAAATGAAATACTAAAGATAAGTTCGGAGCTCTGAGTGAAAGAAGAAACACAAGCTTTTATTGACAACTCAGACTCTGCTCTGAACTTTTAAAGAAAAACGCACATAAAAGCCTTGAATCAACTCACAGAAGTGTTAAAATGCAGTCATGGCTTGTAGCAGAAAGTTGAAATTGATTTAACTTTAGCGACTTGCAAATTTGTTGCTGCAGCCTTTGATTATGCCACTGTACTTATTCTATTTTCGTATGCTTCAGCTACAGCTACAGGCAGCTGCTACAGCTACTACATTTTAACTGTTTCATAATGAACAAGTAAAACTCAAGTCTCGCAAGGTGAAATTGGATCAGTGTAAAAAGCAGTCAGGCCCATCCTCAGCCTCAATCGAATACGGCAAATTGCCACTCATTTATTTATACTACCTAGATACCCAACTTCGCAGGGAAGTGTGAACCCCAGGCGCCGCCATTTTGAAGTGGTAGAAACGTAGATTATTTCAACATACGTAGATAATCGGTCATAGCGTTTACTTTCTGACGTCACCACGAAATTTGTTTCCGGTCTGTCACCAATTTGTCAACACCTCGATCGAGAAGTTTGTCTTAAAGGCAGATATGTAAACAATTGACAATATTTATCTTTGACAATTTTAAGACGTGTCACAATAAGGATTTAGATATTGACGTCATTATTGCGTTAGGTAATTTTAGCTTTAGAATGAATGAAAAAGCTTCTCCTTACTACTTGAACTACTTGGCGGTGACTAATGACGATATGTTTGTAAAAGGTGATTTTTTAAGAGCTTGGTTTTTGAAAATTCAAAAAAACACAGAAACTTGTAAAAAGTCAATGAAATTTGTATTTGGATCGATAAATCAATTTCTGCCATTTACTTTTTAAAAATAATTTCTTTTAAATGTTGCCCGCGGCTACGCTTCAGGTGGTCCATTCTGAAGGTCCAATTTTGGCAAACTTTTTCACACATTTCGGCCGGAATCTCACCAATGACGCGTTCAATGTTGGCTGCCAAGGCAGCAATCGTGTTTGGCTTGTCCCCATAGACAATAGACTTAACATAGCCCCACAAAAAATAGTCTAACGGGGTCAAATCACATGATTTTGGTGGCCAATTGACTGCGCCAAAACGTGAGATCAACTGCTCACCAAATTCGCCTCTCAATTGATGCATGGTTTCGCGTGCAGTGTGGCATGTGGCACCGTCCTGTTCGAACCACATGTCGACCGAGTTCAATTCTTGCATTTTCGGCAAAAAAAATCTGTTATCATCGAACGGTACCTTTCTCCATTGACCGTAACCCTGCTACCTTCATCGTCCTTGAAGAAGTACGGCCCAATGATGCCGCCTGCCCATAAACCGCACCAAACAGTGCATTTTTCGGGATGCATTGGTAGCTGCTGAATTGCCTCTGGCTGCTCTTCACTCCAAATACGGCAATTCTGCTTATTCACGTCTCCATTTAGCCAAAAATGAGCCTCGTCGCTGAAGACAATTTTGCGGAAGTAGCTTGCGAAACACATTTTTCACAGAGCACGAATTTTGATAATAAATTTCAATAATTTGCAAACGTTGTTCAGGCGTAAGTCTATTCATGATGAAATGGCAAACAATACTGAATCGAAATGTCAAATGTTCGTGGAATTTGTCATGTGTGATCTGTCAAAAATATAAACGTCAAAAACCAAGTAGCAAAAAAATCACCCGTTATAAGCGAAAAGTTAAATCATTCTTTGTATTATTTAGAAGAATTGTGAAAATCTGACATTTCGAGTAAAATCGTGAAAACCAGTACGCAGACACTCGAACTTGGTTTGACAAACACGAAGCCCCGAACTGGAATATTGAAAAATGTTTAAGTACTTTTTGTGAGACCAAATAATGTTTGGTTCACTTGAACCACGAAATTGGTACTCGAACCAGTCAGCAGACGAGTTAAATCAACTCTAATATAGAACTCGCGCCAAGTTCACTCGTACCATGTTTGAGTGCTTACAGAGCTATTAAAAGTTGGATAAAATCAAATTAATCGCCGGTGTACCTTAAGTGGTCGGGTTTGTTTCCGAATATTTCTCAGATAATAAAACGACAGATACTCACTCTTTCATATATTTTTACTTGCGATATAGGTTAGGTACTATAGGGCAAGTTTTGCACATGGAAAAAATCGAATTCGAGATTTTAATCAAAGTTGACCCGCAATTCCGTATTTTCTGTCTGTCCGTACAACTGTCTACAGCCTAAACGGCTGCAGCGATTTTCTTCAAACTTGGTTTTTAAGCATTTTAGGTGATTGTTTAAAACAAATTTTTGAATCGTTGTTTTAGCCCCAAAAATAACTGTACTCGCCATACAATTTTTTTTACCATCTTAATTATCTCGAAAACGGCTCTAACGATTTTGATAGAAATTTGTATGTATACTACTTTGAGTGTGCTCTACATTTTGGCTTGTTTTTTTTTAAATATTTTGGTATTAACGGTACCTGCCATACAACCATTTTATTGATTTTCGACTTTCTCATAATCGGCTAAACAAATTTCAATCAAATTTTTTATGCACGAGCTCCTTCAAATTCTAAATAATACTGCATTTCAAAATTTTCGAAAAATTGTTTTTTTTTCTTGGATTTTTTTTTGAAAATTCAATATTTCGAAAACGGGTCGACGATTTTTTTTGAAATTTTGTTTTCTAATTTATATTAATAAATATTTTAAATGTTAATTCCAATTTTTTTTTAGAAAAAATTTAAGAATTTTTATATATAAAAAATTACTTGAAAAACGACTTTAAAAATACATTTTGCTGTTTCTATTAGGAATATTTTGTGTATAATGTAATTGAACATAAAAGCAAGTCTTTTGCGTTATAGTCGTGCAGTTAATTTTTTTAGAAATCCAGTTTGTTACTTACTTGATCAAATGAGGAATTATAACGAAAACGTATAAAAACTAATTGAAATCTTTTCTTACCCAATACAAATTTTCAAATAAAGGTATTCCGCAATAAATTTTTAAAAATCACTAAAGCTTTTTTATGTAATTTGCTCAAACGCACATTTTACGATCAAGTATGGACGTTTTAGCTTGATGTGTGATCTGATCTCGAACATGGCGATGACATAACTAAATATCAGTAATGCATTGCACTCGAGAGGTAAGATATTAAAAAAATTAATTTAAATCAAACTGAAAAAATAATTTAAGTGAATTGAAAGCTTCGGTCGTTTCGACTCTCACTACACTATAAGTCTGGTCGCCAAATGTGTTAGAACTTTGCTCACACTACTTTTAATGGCACAACGAACAAAAAATACGACTCAAATGCGTATAGAGCATAAATTGCAATTTTACCCCAATCAGTGCGCTAGCGCTACCTTATTAATAAGAAAATTGTTGTCCTTTTTATTTTATAAGCTTGCTGCTGCTTGTTTGTTTAAGGAAGATATATTTTTTTGCTCCATAACAAATTCACATACGCTTTTTATACATTTTATGCTTACACCTAGACATAATCATCGTTATTCAACTAGACTATCAAATAGGATCCTTTTTTTTTTTAAGTGAAATCTTTTGATTTTAAAAGGACAACAAAAATTACCATCTTCATCATATTTCTTATGTCGTAGTTGTACTCGTTGGTTGGTCGTTGTCAAGCTATGGATGATGATGGGCGGCGCGCTTGGTTGCTTGCTTTGCTTGTCCCATCAAGGAAGTCTGTAAGGATGTGTCCCGCTGAAGAGCTAAAAAGGATATAGCCAGGATGCTCCTATCCGCTGGCAGGTCCAAAACCAGACCAGGCCAGGGCAACCGACCGACGACGTAAGCGAATAGTTTAAATGAAAATATTTTCCTTATTCAATAAAGACCAAAGAACCGACCAAAAGGGGGAAAATAAAAGATATCTATGTATTCATATATCACATGTTCTTCGTTGCGTCTTTTCATTCTGTCTCTGCTCTGGGCCTGGTGGGGTCGGAATGGGTGAAATCTGGAATGTTATTTGACAAAAGGACGTTGCATTTCATTGTTTTGTTCTTTTAAAGCTAAATGGATTTTTTATGCTCCTTCGTCATCGTTCTTGTTATAAAATGAAAAACTACCGAACTAAACCAAAGGCCGAATGGCCGGATCTTAAGACTTGGACGAGTGCAAATTGGAGGGACTTGTTGTTTCTGCTAAGTATGTGTGTGGGTTTTTTTATTCTTTTCAAAAGAAAGACAAGAATGATGGGCTAATGAAATAAATAGCTTAAGCCTAAAGGAATATGCTTGTGAATGGTCTTGTGTGCTTGTGGTATTTTATGCTCGTTAATTCCTTGAGTTGTCAGATCGTTTGAAATTGTTTTCTCATTTCATATAGCCTTACCTACTTTATTAAAGATTCAGTTTTGCTCTTTCAACTTGTGATGGCCCCAATATTTTCATGGCTTGTGTTATTTTCTTAGACAATTTAAGGTGTCATTTAACACGACAGATAAACAACACTTTTTTTTTAAATGTTTGCCATCGTTTTCTGTTTTGAAAAGCAAATCATAACAATGTTTTAATAATTTCATAAAAAGTGCAGAAAAATCCAATGATAATGATACAATTTTAGTGACGTTTTTATGAAATTATTCGGCTCCACAAAAATTCTTTTCAAGACAAAGTTGTCAGATTGAAAATTGTCAGTTGAGACGGTAAATTTGAAAAAAATATTTTTTTTTTTATTTTAGGTTTGAATACCCTTTATATGTTTTTCTTAAAACAGCGCGGGCATTTGGTGAAGAAGAGAAAGAAGGATAGGAAAGATGTGTGGCGCGATGTTCTGAGACTAGAGCTGTTTGTTGTCTCAGATTTATCTCCAGGGATGGCGGCTGAACTAATGCGGAGAGAATTAGCGTGTCTTATTTATTTATGTCCCTTATAATTCGCATTATTTTATTTATTTCGTTGTCATACTTTATGGGTATGCTAGTTTCCTCAATCACATGTTGTTAGTGTTATGCCTAAACTGCATGTAATGAGCAAAGCAGCAACTTATTTTATAACAATTTTGAGAATTGGTTTTTAATGGAATATAAGAAGACATAGACAACGGCAGGAATCGAACCTGCAGCCACGAGGTTGACAGGCGAGCACACAACTATCGCGCCACGGCCACCCCAATTTACTACAACAAATTGTCGCATGCGTTGGCAGGGTACAGAGAGGTTTTCAGTTTTTTTAAAAGAACCTAAAAATCGAAAACTTGTGCAAATGGTATAAAGCTTATAAAAAATTATGTGACGTTTATTTCGATAGTCCTCCTTTCATTCATGGAATAAGTTGATATTGTACGAAACAATGGATATAGACGAGTTCGACTCGATCAGTTTCGAGCTTACGCTATCCTGACAAATCGATTACAAAACTATCGTATTTATGAACGATTCGAATAGGTTAGTTGAAAGTTGTCAAAAATCGAAATTCAACAATTGACATTAAATCCAAAATTGTTATGAAAATCACTAAAAACTGTTCCACACCCTAACCAGCCCAAAACTGCCAATTAGCACCTATTCGTGTTAATTCCTATTGCAGAAATTTGGTATTCTTAAACAAAAGTTAGCGCGAAAGTAAAATATTTCCCCTTCCGGATAGTGTCTGCCCAATAATTGTTTTTAGGGAGTCAATGTAGAATATACAAATATCAAGTTTACGTTTTTCATTAAAAAAAAGGAGAGCAGACCTTTCGAGCGTTTTGGATTTATTTCTGGCCAGATCTGTCTTGAAGCCAGGCAGGTAGAGGTATTTGACCTTCTTATGTTTGTTCGTCTTATGGCGTTTTGTTGTAACGTAAGTCTACAGGTAGCGATGTGCATACCAATTTCTTCCATTTTGGGTTGAATTGGTAATTGACTGATGATCGACAGTTTCGGGCAGTTATAGAGTTTGTGGAAACAGTGCGAAGTGATTTGAGGGCTGCTTGACTGTCAGAGAAGATACGGATATCCTTAGCCACGATAACACCTTTAATCGCCAAAATTTCCGCTTGAAACACGCTACAATGGTCAGGGAGACGGAACGAGAGACCAAAATTTAGTCTGTCTGAGTACACACCGTCACCCACTTCCTCTTCGGTTTTTGAACCGTCCGTATAAAAGTGGGCTTATTCATGTTTTAAGAACCTCTCATCCTCTGTAACTTGGCAGTTCTTGTCGAATATTAGCTGGTGCGTGGTGTAGTCGGCTCGTCCTAGTTTTGGTCCGAATTTGTTCAGAATATTAGAATGGCCTATCGAATTGATTGCTATTGAGAGTTGGCTTTGAGACGAATAGCTGTAATCGCGGCCACTTGTTTACTAAAAATATCGAGGTAAGGTTAAGTAGTATGTTAATGGCAGTCGAGGGGTTGAGCATAGTGCTCCACTGATACATAAGCTGGCTGACCTTTGTACCTTATTTAATTTGTTCAAATACATTCCACCATACTGCTACCCCATAATTGAGTATATTGGTCTGATAATCGCTGTATACAACCAAAAGGTAATCCGTGGGGATAAGCCCCATTTATTCCCAATGGCTTTATATTCGATTTCCAGCTTAGCTTTTTATCTAGTATGAGACCTAGATATTTCGCTTCATCTGAGAAAGTTAGTGGCGTACCATTTATTGATGGGGAATTTTATATTTGCTATAGTGAAGAGGACAACTTCTGTCTTTGCCGGGTTATACATTTGGTTGGCCAAGTTTTTAGTCGATTGAGAGCATTTTGCATTAAGTATATTGGAATTGGATCGTGCTTACCTGATACAACAATGGCAACATAATCGGCATAAGCTATTAACTTATATCCCTCTGCTGCCATGTCTATCGTTTCGTTTGCCACTGTGTTGCATTTAGCATAGAAGTGGGCATAAAACACTACCTTGTGAAGTCCCTCTGCTGACATAACTTCTTTATGAGTAGTCCCCCAAGAGGTTGAGTTGATTACTCTAACTCTGCCTAATATAAGACTAATCATCCCTGTCAATGAGCCGGATACCTTCAGTTTTCTCAGCGCTGTGATTATTTCCTTCAATATCAAGAAATGCTACCAGAGTGTACTCTTTATGGTGCAATAAATATTCTATTTTTTGTACAAGCGTGTGTAAGTCGGCTTTAACCGATTTGCGTTTACACGAGATAAACGAGATTAGAGTTTATTGTACTGCGTAAATGAATACCTATTAGCTTCTCTAGAGTTTTTAAAGGGAACGAAGATAAACTGATCGGGTACTTACTTACTAGTAAATGGGTACTATTGCCTACTTTGGGGATAAAGATGATCTTGACTTCTCTCCACAGCAAGGGGATATACGCGAGGTAAAGGCACCCATTTAGAATAACCTCCAGGATAGGTATAATTATATCTGAGGTTCTCTGGAGTTGGCAAGTATTATGCCCTCTGGTCCCACTGATTTATATGGATCATAGCTTTTGATTGCTTAAAGTAGTTTTTCCCTTGTAATAAAACCAAAACTGCTATTGATTGTATAGACTGTCCGTTATTGTTTAGTGCTACATATGTTGTGTGAGTTGGTCCATTCACCGTTAGCTGTTTTCAAGGAGCTAGATATCGGGGGATTTTTCTTAGTCCTGAAGCTTCAGAAGTACAAAATGAAGTGAGGATAGCAATATCCAAACTAAAGAACAACGAAGCTGCTGGCCCCGACGGACTACCCGCCGAACTCTTTAAAGCAGCCGGAGATGACCTGGTACAGTGCATACACCAACTCATTTCTAAAGTCTGGTCAGAAGAAAGTATGCCTGATGAATGGAACCTCAGCATCGTTTGCCCGACCCACAAAAAAGCAGATCCTCTAAACTGCGCCAACTATAGATGAATAAGTCTCCTGAATATCGCGTACAAGATCCTTTCTGCTGTATTATGTGAACGTCTGAAACCATTTGTCAGCAACCTGATTGGACCCTATCAGTGCGGTTTCAGGCCAGTAAAGTCCACAATCGATCAAATGTTTACGCTCGGCAGATCCTGGAAACTACCCAAGAACTCCAAATCGATACCCACCAGCTAAGATAGGACTAGTAGTCAATGAGGCCAAAACGAAGTACCTGCTGTCTACTAAAAGGGACACACAACACCGGCGGATTGGACAAAACGTCACAATAGACAGGAGCCATACAATACCTCGGATCCGTTATAACATCTAATAACAAACATCTCGTTAGAAATAAAGCGAAGAATAACTCTTGCCAATCGCTGTTCCTATCGGCTAGGGAGGCAATTGAGTAGTAAAGACCTCTCTCGAAAAACAAAGGAGACTCTTTATAAGACTCTAATCATCCCAGTCCTGCTCTATGGCGCGGAGACATGGGCTCTATCGAAAGCGGATGAAGATATCCTTAGTCGTTTCGAGCGTAAGGTTCTTCGCCAGATTTTCGGCCCTATCTGCGTTAACGGGCTTTGGAGGAGAAGGTTCAACCACGAACTATACGAGCTGTACAGAGACATTGACCTGGTACAAAAAATACGTATATCACGCTTAAGATGGCTAGGTCATATAAAGCGTATGGACAAAAATGCTCCGGCTCGCAGGATCTTCGATTCCAACCCAGGGGGAAGACGCAGTCTTCAAGGAAGACCTCGCCTAATGTGGCGCGCTCAAGTGGAAGTTGACCTCAACCAACTTAGAGTGCGTAACTGGAGGCAGCTAGCCAAAGACCGAGCTAGCTGGGGAGGCATGTTGGTTGAGGCCCAGGTTCGTCCCGAACTGTAGCGCCACCTAAGTAAGTAAGTAAGGAGCTTCAGAAGTATCCTCTATGTTTTCACAGAAGTTTCTCCATGAAGTTCTCTTACTCTTCCTCAACTATCTTTAGTAAATTTTAAGGGACTCTATATACGCGTCCCAATCTGGGTGTTCTCATGATTTTTTAGCTCTGTTGAAAAGTGTTCTACAATTTTTCCTAAGTGGTACTAGCCCTGAATTCCACCAACGGATTTTTGTTTCCCTCTAACTGAATAAGAAAACAGGAGATGTCCATTGATTTATTAAGGGCAAGGGTTAAGATCTTGACTTTTTCATCAAGGTCCCTGTAATGGGTATATTAAAAAGGGAGGGATTAATTAGTTTTCCTATTGTTTGAAGAAACATGTATAGGTATGATATAAGTAATTGGATTTTGGTGGGCGTGTAAATGTTATGGTGAACTACTTAGACGTGGCGCCAAATTAATCACGCTTTCGGAAGATGCTTGAATTTTGTTTGCTAATGGTGGCAGGTTGAAACAATTATTCTGCGTTATTTTTTAGTATATATAGCGATTCACATGACTTATTGACGTATCTTTTTTATCTGTTTACATTTGCCGACATTTGTAAAAAAAAATATAGAGCTTCTTCCTCTAGGATGATTCATTTTATTGCACCTGGTACACTGTTTTTGACGTGAAAGCAAAGTGACCTTTTAATTTTCCTTTTACACTCGTCGTGTAATTAAAATATTATGGCATATTTTTTTAAAAATTGACAATACACATTCCAATTTTCATGATAAATGATGTCAATTTGCCACTTTTATAAATCCGGTATTTTATACCCAAAGAGTTATCAAACTACTTGTTTAATTATCAATTTAATTGCAAAATTGTGTTCCAAATTTGATGACCCTTTCACATCCTTCTTCCTTCCTTCTTCCAATGTGAAGGTACCTATACATAGGTACTTTATGTCAAAGTAATGACATAGTCTTTGTATTATTTAAAATAAAAACAACACTACATCTATATCTTTTTTTTTTGTTATTATTCGTTGTACGTTGTCCCAATTAATTACAAAAAAAAATCTCTGTGCACTCCTCACCAAGGACTTGAAAGGACTGGCTCAACAATTATCATGTGAATGTGGTTTGCATTTTGTTCTTTGTCATTACTTTAAAAAAAAAACTTTATATTTACCAGAAAACGAGTGGAGGGTTGGGGGTGTGTTGTGTAACTACTTGTATTCTTTGAAATAATATCAACGAATTAACTCGCAGAATTGTTGGTAGTTAAATGAGTTTCCTCTTTTACAGCCATCACCTCCGTTTCAGCCGCCTTAACGTTTGCCATACAACTCACAACTAGTAGTACCGACAAGAACCAATGAAAGGAGTTCTTCAATGTTTACAAAGTGCTTTTAATGGAATTTTAAAGCAATTTGACTTAATTGCCTTAAGCGGAAATTCCCCTCTTCACATCGCATAACTAACCATAAAATGAATAAAAAAAGGGAACACCATAGGTCCTCCATACACACTATGCGAGTATGCGACTCAACTAATACGTGAAGCTGTTTGCCCAGGGGTGGTAGGGTAGGGTAGGTGGGGTCTGGGGCGTGGAGTGATCTCAAAGAAGGGTATGCGGGTGTGTAACTTTTGGTTAGTGGTAAGTAGGTGAATATAATACTTTCGGTACATGAACATGCTTCTAAATGGGAGTTCAACCACCATTTTGTAGATGATATTTTTTTTTACAAAGAAAAGTTTAGTATGTACCGCTACACCCACTCCTGAATATACATATATACTCATATTTGTAAAGACTGAATTAAAATAAAAACAAAGGGAACGATGTGGTAGAGTACAGTGTTTTGATTTTCGAAACACACGAGGATAATTTCTGGGGTGTATCGGTTTAGGAGGAGAACGAGTAATATGTTAACTGAAAAAGACAACACTACTTGCTGTCATTCATGTGGCAGAGTTGTTGATTTTTGTTATTAATTTTTTAATTAGGTCATCTACTCTTTTTACGAGTATTTGCAGAATTATTAAAAAAAGAAATGTTTGCTTAAGAAAGAAGGGTGCTTTAGAGCTTTGCATTTATGGCGAACGAATGATTTATGGTTCTTCTCTTGAGTGAGGTTTAAATTCATATGTGTACACAAATGTTATAGCCATAGAGCATAGACAAATAAGATAAAGGCCCGAAACCTCTGTCCTCATTCGCATTTGCCTACAAGTTGAAACACTCACACAAGTAACTTTTCCGATCATCTTCCAATATACACACCCAGTAGGAAATTTCGACATCAATGAATTTTGTTGGTGAATTCATCAATGGATGCATCGACTATTTCCATCGATGATTAGTATGTTATGATTTCATAAGAAAACGGTTCAGCATTTTTTCATCAGTTAACTAAATGCAAATGAATTGAATGCTTACAATTCACTACATTTTCAGTTACAAAATCATAAACGATGAAGAGTAATGTATAGGTTCATGAGGTCGCAAATGATGTTTGGTCTTCTGCGGTGTGGTAGTTGTTTTGTTTTCTTCTCGAGAATAAAAAAAAAAATGCAAACAAAAAAGCCTTAAAAAAAGAGGTTTTATCTGTCATGGGAAGAGTGACGAACATTGCCTTTTTTCTACCTGCAACGAGAAATGCGCTCAGTAGTCAGTCTTCGCTGGTCATGACATAAGTTCGTGGGTTTTTTTTTTAGAGAAAGTGAAAAAACATATAAACCAGAAATTCCAGTTTTGTTCGCGATCATAATTATCATTTAACACAGCAACAAAATTTTATTTTTTTTTATCATTTTTTTTTTGTTCAGAAATTGTATTGAGCCAGCTGAAATGTTTCAATTATTAACCTAAGATATTTGGCGACTGGTGGTTATTTCTTCGACTTGATTCAAAACAAAATTTAAAAATGCCAATATTTCTTTTAGAGCATAACACCTACTCAATACATAATGCTGTCGACTGAAAGTGCAAAACCTACGCAGCAGAATTAACAAAATGAATTGCTAAGACCGACATCAGATCAAATTTAAAAGAATCAATTATTGATAAGGTTTACTTTCGTATCCAGATTTTATCAAGACTACATTTTAATTCTTATTATCTAAACGTATTTTTTTCTTAATTGAATGTTTATATTATTGAATAATCGTCGAATTAAATTAATAAAATTATGTTTGGAGGTATAACATACATATACAATGTTTCTGTTTCCTTAAAAAAAATATATTTCCTCTTTCACAGAAAACTGACACTTTCATGTTATTTAATGCATACAAAATGAGGAAATAAAAGTAGGTATCATACGGGACTTACCTAGTGATTTCATAACTGAACATTCATGGCATTTTTTTATAATATAAAATTCTTATGCGAATTAACGAGTTACATTAACAGAGTTAATTAATGGATGAGCATTCATTCCATTTTTCACCTGCTGAATAAGCAACTCTAAGTCAACTAGTGATTTCACAGCTTACCGTTCATGCCATTTTTCATGACATATAATTTGCTTATGAATAAACTAGTAACCCCTACTTTGTGATTTCACTGTTAAATATTCACCCCAAAAATCTCTTGGTGAACGCCTATGTTAAATTCATCGATGTTTTCATACCAAATTCATGGGGTGTAGCTTCCACTCATTGATGAAAAAGTTGGTGATTCATGCATGATTTTTTGGAAATTTCCTACTGGGCATTGATAAGAATCTAGTACTGACAAGAATCTAGTACAGTAGAAGCTCGATATAGTAAAGTAATAAAAACCAGGCATGTTCAATATTTCGATATTGTTCACTAATTTTTACAATCGGGTACCAAAGTAGAAATAAGTTTATTTAAAAGGTAATGAAAATGTCAAAAATAATTTGTCACATTCCTTTGTGTCTTTCTTAATTTTAAATTGTTTTTGACAGCTTTTTTTGTAAATGTTTAAAACTAAAATGTCAGAATAATCTGCATTATTATGTACCGCCCATTCATAACCTTATCAATATAAATAACAACATCATTTGATGAAATAGGGCACAGAAACAAACACATTTAAAGCTCTTATGGCTAAAACGGCATGAAACTAAACAGTAAAACCCTATCGGCAAGCTATGGACGCATTATAGATGGAAAATTCTGAGAAAAAATCAATGTTCACTATATCGAGATTTTTCTTGTTCACTATTTAGAGTACCCTGTATAAAATTTTGTGTGTTTACTATATTGGATAGTTCACTCGAACGAGAATCACTATATCGAGCTTCTATTGTAATTTGTTTTGTTTTTGATTTCACATCTAATCATGGATAGAGTGTCAAAGTTACAAATACAATAATGTAATCAAATGCGTTTTGGGTTGTGAAACGTACGAAAAATTCCAACCTTGGTATGACTTTATTTGTGGTTATAGCCTTGAGCACAACATTTTTCAGGGCCGGTCTGACGAGCTTAAGGCTTATTGGACATAAAGGTTAGTTTAAATTAATCCTAATTCCTACTGGGGCGGTGATTGTTAATACTGAATGCAGTGATAATCTTTGATACCATGGTTAGCCAGAACCACCATAATATGATTAGAAGAGACCGCATCAACTTCTCTCAAGCAGAAATGGTCAAAAGAATTAGTCAAAATGTTATAAAGTGAAAGGCATCAAATTTTGGTAGATATAAGCATGCACCATTATAGATAATGGATTCCTCTCCAACATGAAAAGGAAATTTAAGTGATCTCGTTTCGGATTAGCCACTTACATTTTTAAGACTCGAACATTTTAATACCAAGTTATCAAAAAGGTTAACAATATGTCAAATTCCTTACAATCATTTCAAAACTAATTTTTCCATTTTATTCTCTGATGTAAGAAACTTCAAACGAAAAGATATTTTTTGAATGTGTGAGTCAGTGGCGTAACTATACTATCTGAGGCCCGTGGCAAATTTTTTGGATGGGGCCGTCCGGAGTCCCAGTAAAAATAGTCACGAATTTTATTTTAATAAACCACTTATATTAGTAGTTGCCCAAAACTATTAATAATATTATTTGAATTTTAGTTAAATATCTAATAAGTTTTATTTTCAAGAGCATAGGTTTATACAAATATTTATAATGAAATAACAATTTACTTTCAATAAGATTTATTTATTAATAAAATTATTTTCTGCGAGCTTTCTGTTCCGCAAAAGGAACATCATCAACGTTTAAAGATCGGGCCATAGAATTTTCAATAGACAGAATAGCCAAGTTACGTAGCCTGTGTTGTGCCATAGAGTTTCTTAAAACGGTTTTTATTAATTTTAGTTTCGAAAATGATCTTTCAATACTAGCTGTAGTCACAAGCATTGTAACAAATAACATTTATTTCAGAGAGCTCAACGACATAAAATGATTCTTTACAGCAAGTTCTCTAATACACGAAGTCGTTTATTATTTCATCTCTGAAAGTGGACCGAAAACTGAGAATTATGCTGGCAAACAAATATGTCTATTTTAATCGATAGTTAATGGTACGCGTTGATTTAGTAAGCTGAAAATTTGTTACACAGAATGTATTATTATAAAAAACAAAAATGTTTTACTTTACCGCAGTTTTTGATGAATTTTTGAAGAATTTGTACATTCAATAGGAAATTGTTTGATTTAAGAGAACAATTTTTGTACCCCATATTAAACCGTTCAAATAGGCGCGTTATACCCTTCCGGCCAAAAGAAGTTTTTCAGCAAAATTTTCGGTTAATTTGCGAAATTTCCTATCGAATTTTTATGATAATAAATTTTGTTCAACATATTTTCGGCTTACTAAGTCAACGCGTACCAAGTTGATTTTATTCGTATAATTGTTAACTATCGATTTACATATACATGTTTCAAATCCGCGTTGACGGGACTTTGAGAGTCACCGGCTTCTAGCCTATTTTGTTAACAAAATTATGGAATTCCCCACCAGTCACTAGCTGGCTCGCGTTTCCAATGTACCGCGACAAAAATTGAAGAAACCAATGGATGCGTTCTGAAAATATACTTTTTGTTTTGAATGTGTTGAAATTTTAATGATTAGTTTGAATTTGTATATATTCTTTAGTTGTACCCCACTTTGATTGATTTTAAGTGCTTAAAAATGTTATAATTTTTAAGTACTAACATAGGTTCAAAATTTTTGTTAAAAATGTAAGCTTATTTCTGAGCTCGTGGCCTCTCGAGCCGGGGCCCTCTTGGGTCGGGGGCCGTGGCATTTTGCCAGCCCTGCCTGCCACCCTACAGGTACGACACTGGTGTGAGTACTAATTGATAGCTGCAATTTTTTAGAAATATTTTAATTTGACGCAAGAGAAATGTCACACTTCATACGGCGTTTTTTTTTTTTTTGGTTCAGATAAGAGCACTGAACAGAGTTCGAACACATAGATTATGCACTGAACTTGTTCCAACCAGAGTGAGCTCTGAACACTGATATGTTTTTTAAACACACTTGAAACTTGAATATTTTTAAACATAAAAAGCAATACCTACCCATTTTTGTACACTGATACACACAGGATACAGAAAATCAACAAGCGATCAACTTCTTTCGGCAACTTATGTATCTAATTATTTTTTCTTCACGTTTTCCTTCTTTCCACACATGGCATTTGGTGCGTTCAGCAATTAACATGCTCAGTCAATTTTGTTCGAGCTCGTCGAGCTCGATCTACACATGTTCAGAACGAAAAAAGAAACACACATTTGGAGCTCTGCATGCTCTGAGTTAAAAAGAAACGCAAACACATTTTTTGACAACTCAGACTCGACTGTGAACTAAAAAAGAAAAACGCCTACAGTGTGCGCGTGAAGCCTAGGAAATATTGCTAAGATAAAATCAATATTGTTCGGAGCAAAATCGAATGTTTGGTTGAAAGGAATTCAAAATTAGTTCAAAAGGTAGTGCATTTAGACGTTAAGTTCGCATTCTGTCGACATTGCATTTAAATCGTGTATTATCGCGCGCGCCGGTATTAAAATTTGCCCTATATTGTAAACCTGCATTGATTTGAAATGAGCTTCGTCGATTCCACTTCAGGAATAGAGTCGTCAAGTCAAAATTGGTGTTGAAAACCCTGAGTTGGGCAGTTGGTTTGGGTTTGTGATAAACAATCTAATAATGAGAGATATGCTAGCTGTCATCTCATCATCTTTTTACCTCAAATCCAAATTGAGTATGCAAAAAGAAAGGGCGATAAACATGGCCTGTAAAATGGCATACAAAACGTTTTCGTTTGTTCGTTCAGTAGTAGTAACTAACTAGGCATTACGAATATTTCTGAAATCGTACATTTTAGCACTAACTAGATGACAGTTCTCTTCTAAAAGAAGATCAAATCGATTCTGGACTTCTAAAAAGTATCAAAATAAGACGCAAGATTAAAATGTAAAACTGTTTGAAATTAAATAAAAAGTGATCCGGATTGGATAACCTAAATGTTTCATCCTTTTCATCATAGGCATCTAGTGATGACAATGAATTTCCACTTAAGGACTTTTCTCAAAGTAAAAGACCGTATATGGAGAAATTACTGGGATTTATTGAGCAATATTACCGAGAAACAGGTATTTATGTGAACGTTTCAAAACACAAATGAAACAAGGATTCGAAATAAATGAATATTCAATACTTATGAAATATTATGAAAACGTAACTCAATTTTCCATATGCATCTACATTTAATCGAAATCTTAATCCAATCCGATTCGATCTCTCAATCCACTCATGGAAACGAAGAATCTGTGAGTTTTCAATGTCAGATTGACAGAGGCAGAACAAATAGGTCCCCTTTCACACAGGAAAACCAGTTGCTGGAGTTTTTTTTGACGTTTTCCTTTAATTGCCTTGTAGCTTTCACACGAAGAAATTGATGAGGAAACTGAGTTGCTCGTTTTTTGAATTGGTTTTGATTTGACATTCGTTTTTTGTAAACAAACAATTTGCTTCGCGGCTGGAAAATTCTACACAATTTTGAGTTATAAATTAACCGCAGCTTATTTGTAGAAAAATAAATTCAAAATAAAGAAACCTGGTGCGATTATATAGGTAAATGTTGTTTTTTTTATTGTGGTTGTTAATAATGGTTTGCTAAATTAATATATTAAAAGGTCACGGAAAAACAATGAACCAGGAGAAAATTTATTTGTGTGCAGATTCGTTGTGCGTTTCTCTTGCCATCCAAATCTTGGACCCAACACATGATAGTGATGATGGGAAGATTATATTGGGCTTATTGGAATGCACCGAAGCTTTATTGGTACAGTTGGACACATAAACAACTGACAGGATGATATGACTGATACCTGTGGTGCTGCCTACTGCTGCTGCTGCTCGCTAATACAGGAACGTCATTATAAACCAAATGTGATGATGAAGCCACAAGCTGAGAGCTTAGTTGGTCTGTGCGTTCTTGTGGTCGATTTTCCATGTCTAGGCGCATAATTGTATATATGAAATGTGTACCAACTCGTAATGGATTGAATTATATGCCTTGTCTACAAGAATTAAAACTTGAAATTTTCTTTCACAATGAGTTTATTTAAGTAGCTCACTTGGTTTGGTTAATGTAATAATATAATTGTAAGAAACAATTTATCTTTAAAAAAAATTTCAAAGCATAGCGTCAAGAAAATCTCTTCAAATCGTTGACCGGGGAGATTGTTTTCATTCCCCTTACTTCTTGCCCTTCTCACCCACAAACTCCCAGTTGCCGGCAACTCAGTTTCCTTGTGTGAAAGGGGTCTAGCATGAAATGTACTGTAATACTATGTTTCAACCGACCAATTAAACTGAGATTTAAATAGATTTATATATATCATCTACAAATCTTGAGGATTTTTTAATCTTCTCAGATGAAGATTTAAAATATATCTCATTTAAATCTTAATATGGCCAATAGATGTACAATCGAACTTAAGTGAATTTTTCGCTTTGCTGGAAACAGATGAAACTGTCTGTCTCACTTCTACATTATAAGAGAAAATGAAACAAAATTCGCATTTTGAACCAAGGCAAAACTAATAATGGAAATAACACGGCCTATAAGTTAATAAAGTACACACATTTTCATATTTATATTAAATTGCTTGAAAACTTCGATTTTACTAAAATCATATAAATTTTAATTTCGTTTTAAAAGCGGTAATATGAAACTTTTTTCGATTTCAAACGTAGTAAGCATTAAGACCAACAAATTTACATACCTTACATTTAAGTGTGATTAAAACATTAGCTTCAAAAATCTTATCAAAGGTCTTAGATGAATATACAAGTAAGTCGATATTTTCCTCCAAACGATTTGTAGATGTACCAACAAAGGTGCGAGCATATGTATATTATATACATATGTTATCTTCTTAAAAGTGAACGTACACGTATATAGTCCTTGGGGAACTAAGGGATCTGTTCGTTATTTATGTCTTTATAACGCTCTTAATATTAGTTATTAGTTTTAGCGATGAGCACGTAATATGCGCACTTTAAGGTAGCTCATGAATTATGACCTGGTTCTGCTTTTAAATTACCTATACCTACCACTACCACTACCGTAGCGGAATCCACGATTTATTATGGGCTATCATTTTTAGAGGAGAGAATATGCCTTGCTTTTTAGGGTAAGATTTTTCACTTCCAAGACATAGATAAATAGATTTAAAATGTTGAAAACTTAAAGCCAAATTATAGTAAGATAATACAGTAATATAAGGTGAAATTAAAAAAAAGTGTAGAGGTAAATTATATATTCCGTATATCTACTAGGTATATAGGTAACTAATTTTGTTACATTTTTTTTTTTTTTAATATTTGTGAGTTATATATGTTTTAAAGCCATATACCCCGTTTATATGAGTGAATTGAGGAATCGAATCGAATCGAATTGACATTTCGATTCAGGTATATGGCCTCATGGGATCGGAAGATTGAATTAAAATGGAATCGAAGCGACAATTTGAGTTTGCAGAATAAACAACATGCAACAGAAAAAAATACAAAGAAAACGGAAACCCACTGAACAAAAAAAAACACAATTGGTGCACACACACACCAAGAATCAGATGTGAATTCGATTCCTCAATTCGACGATTTAAGTATATAAATACATTTTACTTTCAATGAGGAATTTTCTATTCTAAAAATTGTTCCGATTTGATGTTCAGTGAATTTTTCTAAAACAGACAAGAACAGCATTTTTTCTTCTGACTTTTTAAGTAATGGCAATAAATATTTGGCAATACGGAATCCCTCTCCGATCCGGGATCCCAACTGAAGACTTTTTTTGATTCTAGGCGTTTTTATTTTTTCGTTCAGAGCAGAGCACTGAACAGAGTGCGAACACATAGGTTATGCCCTGAAGTTGTTCCAAACAGAGCGAGTTCTGAGCACTGATATGTTTTTTAAACACACTTGTACCACATAAATCAGAACACATTTTCATTTTAACCATAAAAAGCAATATAACACAAAACCTACCTTTTTTTTACACACCCAGATACAGAAAATCAACAAGCGATCAACTTCTCTCGCCAACTTATGTATCTAATAATTTTTTTCTTCACATTTTCCTTCTTGACACACATGGTATTTGGTGCGTTCAGCAATTTACTCACATGCTCAGTCAATTATGTTCGAGCACGTCGAGTGCGATCTACACATGTTCAGAACGGAAAAAGAAACACACATTTGGAGCTCTGCATGATCTGAGTTAAAAAGAAACACAAACAAATTTTTTGACAATTCAGACTCTGCTCTGAACCAGAAGAGAAAAACGCCTTCCGATGATTCTGAATTTAAATGTGATTGTAATGTAAAAATAATTGTGTACGTGGAAATATTCACATTCAAACAAAAAAAAAAATGTTTGTGCACAACTATGATACAAAAAATGACAACAGTCGAGTTTGACGTTCAAGTATATATGAATGTGTGAATGAATTCTCTTCTTTTCAGAATTAGAACTGTAATTTTTTTCCCATGTGAACACTTTCAGAAGAGTCCAGAGGGCTTTCTGATTAGCAAATAAAAACGACTTAAAATAAAAATATAAAACAGAATTGTAAGAGCTGTACACATTTTTTGTTTTTCTTATTTGGTGGTTTGTTTACTGTAGGCATGTCTACAGTTCATCGACGAAAAAAACTACAAGAATTTTTTATGGCAGTATTTTTTGTGCAAAAATAAATTAATTTGGTTTAAATTTTTTGTATCGGTCTGTGAACTAACCCGGAAGAAAAAAAATTATATCCACTACAATTTTTTCCAAAATAATGTCATTATGACATCTTGTGGGGGAGAAAATCGATGTTTTTACCACAGATGTTTCACTCTTGGAAAAAAACATTTTTTTTGTCATATTTTTTTCGATCAGAGAATTGTATACTAAGCTTTAGGTTACAATTAATTGGTTCCTCTTTCGTTAAAGTAATAATAATTTGCATATTGTCAATTTGTCAGAATTATTTTTCATCGGCTTTTTTGATAGCAATTAAAATTAATATGTAACAATGAAAACAAAAGTTTACGAAAGGTAGGCTTCTTCAGATTAACTGCAGTTAAAATCGTAAATAACCTAATTTATTATATCGGAAAATATTTGTCAAAGCTGAATAAAATCATCGATCGACCTGAAAATTGTTTCAACAAATGTAAATAAACTCATAGATCTCTCCATTGCACTTTGTATGAGAAGAATGTAGTTTTTTGCCTAGTCAAAAATGGCGGATAGCTATTTATTTCTAATCATCTAAATTATGTATATTATTATAGATGTGTTTTCAAAATCGACGAAGAAAAGTATAAAATAAATATAATATTAAGGAGGATTCTGAAAACGACTTAGAATAGAAAAACAGTCAATTTAAACGTTTGATCTTGATCTCAAAAAGTATCAAAATCAAATCCAAATAGAAAAGATTTTAAAGCCAACTAACAGTTCCTCGACTATAAACAAACTACATGTGTTTCTTATGGGAGTGATGTTTTCGCACAAAAAATTGTTTGAATTTACTTTCTTTTGTTGAAATGTTAACTAGATATAAAAAAAATATACCCACCATGAATATTTTTTCCAGAAAATGAATATCGGCTTAGAAATAATATTTCGAAGTAGGTATACGAATTTATAGTTTATAAATTAATTGAAAATGGTCTGTAAAAACCGACCGAAGCAATTAAGAAATGTTTTATTTTATGTTTTGTTTCGTATTAACAGCATTAAAATGTTTTTATGTTCGAGAAAATCTTTACTCACTCCTAACATTGGATTATTATGTTCTCCGAGCTGTAATTTGTACTCGGGTTGAGTACAGAATGGCACTCGGTAATTATTAAATATTTTTGCGTGTCGCGTCGAATCCGAACCAACATAAAAAGAAAATTTCTAACAACACGGACGAACTTAAAAGTTATTTAGTACGAGCAAAGTAGAAACCGAATTTCTCGCAAGTAATGGCCTTTTCGATTGGCCGTCCGGAACACGTTCACCCAATAAAACACCCGGGAATAATTTGACTGATTCTGGATTGTATGTATCATACTGTATATGTGAAAAATTAACCTAAAACAAATCTCATCGGCTAAAAAGAATTTCCAAAACACTATTTCAATTTAATTACACATTTTTTTGCAACAATTAATAATAACTACTTGCTTCTTTTTATGTTATTTTTATCAAAAATATAGTCTGAATTGAAATAAATACATCGAAATTACACAAGACGATTAATCCGTTGATTTTGTCATTTTAATTATGTGAGTGTATTAGTGATTCTGTTTTCGATTCTGAATTGAATGTTTTTCCGTGCAAAAAAATTATTCACCCTCAAAATATGCGTGAATAAATTTGCCTATCTGTGTACACGTTATCTGTCAAAAAAAAAAATCATACACAACCTTGTGGAATCGCAAATATGTCTTTGACCCCGATTTTTTGTGTACATAGAGAAACTCACACTTGCGAAATTTGGCCCCAGGGTCGCCTTATGTTCTGTTTAGAGTAACAATTGTCATTTTGTTGGTTTCAGTATAAAGTTCCGGACGACCAATCGAAAAGGCCGTAAGTTTGATTTGCCAAATCACTTATAAAAAAAACAAAACTTCAGAATTGAACAGAAGCCAGTAGTACACAGCTTGTAAAATCAATGCAAACCATGGAATAAGTGTTAGACCTTGGACTTAAATTTCCTATTAATAAAAAGTCGAACAAAATCGCCTCCATAATAAGTATCAACTCTATCTCTTTTTATTTTATGTCCCTGTAAATTATGTTCTCACATGTCAATTCTTAGTCCTTCACTAGGCCACCGTTTTCGATGGTCTAGCGAAGTACTAAGTAGTTGGTAAACGTCAAAAACCAGAATTTCTAATTTTATTAATAAGTCCTAAACCTTCCCTAGTCCATGTCTATTAATTTCGGTGATACACCCAAGAATAATATTGAGTATTCTAAAAAAAAAACGTTCAAAAGATATATTCAGCTTTTGTAATAAATTTAGTTTACAAAATAATCAAAATGAAACAAAAGAATTGCACCAATAATTCAAATCCAAACTACTATCCCAAACCACCTTCTACGTTATAAAATTCACCACACCACAATTCACTACCAGATGTCGCTTACCGACTACACAATTTTTGACAGCATACATTTATTCCAGCTATGCGCATGACAACATCCAGCCCAAGACTTCCAGAATCCATTTACACATCTCTCTCCTAAATAAACAACAAAACACACATCGGTTTTCCTTTTTATTTCAAGCGTCCCACTAACAACAAAAAAGTTAAAAACTATCTCTGTTTCATTATCACATATCTCATTTTCCCAAACCTAAACTGGAATAAATGTTCGACTGACTACGAAAAGACAAGTCGAAGCCGAAGTTAAAGCAGCAAAACTTGCTCCGTCCAGTCGAAGTAGTAACCATTGAAAACAGAAACACTTTTCTTGTTAACGAGTTCGGTTCAGTGGTCGAAGTGTGCGTCGTGTGTGAGTCAAATATTTTTCTCGAAGTGTCGCACAGAGTTCGTCGTTCGCTTGCCAAGTAGGTACAACATAATAAAATAAATAAATAAAATTATAAAAAGAAGGTATAAATCTAAACGGATAAATAAATAGGTTTTCATTACTAGTGGTTGTGGGTGGATAAATAAAATGTGAAAGCAAATAAAGAAAAAAACAAATTTCTGCAAAAGCGGCCGCGGAAATTAACCTGCCATCTCTCTCTCTCACCTAGCGCATTTCATACAAACGTGGTACTGTTGTTCGTTGTCAAATTCTGACAAGTGCATCTAGCTTGACATTTGAGAGTCAAAATATTTTGTTTTTCAACAAATTCAAAAGAATTTAATGGAAATTTGCTTGAAATGTGTAAATTATCAGTAAAGCACACAAGAATTCATCACACAAATAATGCAAAAATAATTGTCTAAAAGCGCAGACTTCAAAAATGTCGTCGTCGTCGCAGCCATCCAAATCAAAGCCCCGTCGTTGTCGACTCCCTTTTTGTGTTTTTAATTTCCAAATTGTGTTTTTCCCCAAAAATGCGTGCCATTTAGTTAATAATTAATTAAAAAAAAAGAAATTTAACTTTTCAAAATATGCAAGCAAAAAAGCGCTACATCTTAGTTTTCGTTTCTTGTGCTTTCCTCGCCTATTGCTACTTCGGCGGCTATCGACTGAAAGCCGCTCGTCGGTCTTCCTCGGTCACACGGTCGCGGGAAAAACTTAATAATTTCGTCGATGTGGACTTAAGCAATGACCAGGATTACCTGACAAACTTCCGCAATGATGTTAGCACAGATCAGACATCCCACTTTGAATCTAGAACTAAATCCTGTCGAATGGAGACCTGTTTCGATTATACCCGGTGCTTCGATGAGTTTCTCGTCTATGTCTATCCTCCGGAGCCCTTGAATTCGCTCGGTGCTGCGCCGCCTATTAGCCCCAATTATCAGAAGATCTTGACGGCTGTCCGCGAGTCGCGTTACTATACCGCCGATCCGGAGAAAGCGTGTCTGTTTGTTCTTGGCATTGACACTCTGGACAGAGATTCCCTGTCGGAGGACTATGTGCGGAACGTACCGTCGCGTCTAGCCCGCCTGCCGCACTGGAATAACGGTCGCAATCATTTAATATTCAATTTGTATTCGGGAACGTGGCCAGAATACGTAGAGAATTCGTTGGGTTTCGATCCGGGCGAAGCGATACTGGCCAAGGCGAGTATGAGTGTCCAGCAAATGCGTGACAACTTCGACGTTAGCATTCCATTGTTCCATAAACAGTTTCCATTGAGGAAAGGAAATACCGGCTTCGTGCAGAGCAATAACTTTCCAACCAACAAGAAGTACTTGCTGGCGTTTAAAGGAAAAAGGTGAGTACCCTCGAGAATTTGCATTTCTATAATCTTTGACCAACAATCTTTTTCTTACTCTTGCTGGTGGATTTTCCAAATCCAGAGTTGGAGCCACAGCCCACCCGGTACGTGATTTACCACTTGTCACGCATAAAATACCCACAACAAAGTCGAGAAAGATACGAAGATATCAAAGTCCAAGACTGCCAAATGGCGTTTGGTGCTTCTTTTTGTTTTTCCCTTATCTATGAATTATTGCTATTTAGATAGAGAACTAAGCATGAGTGTTGGACAAATGTCGATGTGCATGGGATTAGGATATATGTACATATTTTTAGAAGTTAAGGTTTGTTTTGGTTCGGAAAGTCTGAGAGTCACTTTGTTGGTTTGCAGATTGCAGGATATTTTATGATGGCAATCATCATTTGTGCATCGAGAAACGACGTTGGTGGTTCTTCCATTTATAATCTGGAGTAGTGGGTGTAGCAAATGAGAATAAAATGAACTTAAATTGCATACTTGTCCTTGGATTTCTTAAAGCCTTGTATTATGTCATTGTCTAGCATTTTAATTTGTTTTTACTGAAAATTGTTTCAAAGTTTTCAACTTTTTATTAGTTTGGACGTAAATAGGTCTGTAAACTTACAACAAATAAAACATTGTTTTATATTAAAATGATGGAAAGCAAACAAACGATTATGAGGGCGGGTGGTGGCGTTGAAAAATTTTAAATTCTAAGGGGTTGTGTGTGCAGTCAACGGAAACTGAAAGAACTTGATGAATGAAGGGAATGTCGGACATTTCTCTTCATTCTTTTAGTGTATTAAAGTCAATTAGATTAAAAAGTTTGGATAGGTTGGCACAAACAAGGAATTGTTTCGAGACAGACAGCGAAGCCAGGCTCTTGTTTGATAGATATAAATTTTAAATTGTTTAAAAAGGTTGAAACAAATTCAAAATTACTAAGGCCCGTTTGCAGATATACAACTAAGTCATTTAAGTTCTACTTAAGCACTTATGTGACAGTTTACGTAGACGAAAAAGTAGCCCATAAGAGTTTTAAGTTGAACATAAATATTTATAATTCGTATCACCAAAAGGACGTAAATTCTACTAACAAACGTTAAAAAGTACTTGAAGAGAAATATCGTGTTTTAAAAATAATGATGATGAATTTAAAAAAAATTATTTTATCCAATCCATCATGCTAGCTCAAGCAGCAGGTTTGGCTTGGCAGAAGTGGTATAAGGAGTATCTGCTTGTAGGTGTTTTGATGTTTTAATATTAAAATATAAAATGTACAACATTAACTACGTGAACTATTGTAAACTCTAATAGTGAGTTTCATTAAAATTTCCAAGATCTCATCAGAATCGAGATTTGATCTTTTCAATGAAACTTTTATCCAGAATTAGTAATTGTAAAATTGTTGAATGACTGATACAGATATTCCTGAAAAAAAACATATCTTCATCATCAGATGACGAGGAAGACGAAGCAATCAAAAACTCCACTAGACAGATAGATAGATAAGATTGATTTTTATTGACTTACAATCTGTGTTTAACATTGAATACATATAAAAATATACACAAATCATTATGACATGGCATTTGCAGTCTGCCAGATTAACAACTATAATACTTATATTTAAATTCATTACAGAGTTACCTCAGTTTCACATTACATATTTAAAAAATGAAATTTAAAAACATACAATTGAAAAATTCAAATAATTTACATTTGTGCCTTTATTTATTAAAAAATCTTCGTTAATTATTCTTGCTCTATACCTAAGCCCAACTACACAATATTCATATAGTCTTTCTACGTTCATTTCATTCAACTCTGTTAATACTTGTTCTTCTGTTAAAAAATCACTCCCAAATATGCTTCTCCTCGATTCTCCAAGAGTTGGGCATTTTCCTAAAAAAAAATGAGTGACGTCTTCTCTTTCCCTCAAGTTATGGTAAATCAGGTCTATGTGGCATCAAATTCAATTTTAGGAGGTCACTGCGTAGTCTGACATTTGTTGCGATCACGTTAACTTCATTAGAATCCCGGAAGTAGTTTTTTTTTGCCAGATTATGGTTGAGCCTGCTGTAAATTGTTCTGTACAGGGAACTGGAAGCTTCTGCTAAGTATTCTGCTCTACATTTCTCGTCTGTCCTTGAAATTACATTGTAGAAGAGAGCCTTACAATCAGCAATACTTAGATTGAAACTTAAATTGCATTCTCCAGCTAGTTCTGTCCACTCTGTACCAGCTGTTTGTATCATGAATGGCCTTTGAAAGCTATTTTCCTTACTAATCTGGATTCATGTAGTTTCAAGGTATTCATAAGAAAATCGGCTGGCCGTTTCAATTTCTCCCGGTCTCGAGCATTACAACATAATTTGGCGTGTTAGTAGGTAGACGGAATATCAATTTTATATAATGCGTTAAGAGTTTCTCTATCGTATGAGACTTCTAACACCCCCATACTTGAGCGCCATACAACAGGATACTCTCTGACACAGCTTCGAATACTTTGTGCTTACTGCTATGCGCAATGTTTCTGTTCATGAAGCATCTTTTCCACGAGATATTAATGGCTGTTTTCGCTTTTTCCAATTTATATTCTAACCTAACTTTAGAATGTGTCAACGATTATAAGTATCGTTGACACATTCTAGAGTTTCACCGTTAAATGTCCATTTCTCGTTGGAGGCATTTCTACCACTACCTTTTTTAAAGATCATCAAAAACTCCACTAAATTTATAAAATCTTAATCATTAACATATTGGTCGATTATTTGTTCATCATTTTTAAAATTTTTTAGCACAACAAATTATTAACAAAATATTTACCATTTGACCGTTGATAGAAAAGACTTTTTACATGTATGTATATGTGCATTCAGAACAAATCTGCCAACCCATCAGAGATCAGATATTTCCTGCTAAGATTTGATCTAAAATGCAGAGTCGAAATAAAAAAAAAATCATGTTTATAATGTGTGTTCACTGAGTCCGTTTGGAACAGTTTGGAACAGGATATTCTGCACTTGGTTTTTAGGTAGAACAGGTTAGAACAGATTTGTGAGAACTGTCAAAATCAATTGTTGTTGTTAAAAAGAAAAACATTTATGTGTTAGATTTATGGGGTTTTTATTTGGAAATCCGGAATTGTTCTCCGATCCGGGATCCCAACTGAACAATTTTGTGAGATTCTGACGATTCTGAATTTTAATGAGGTGGTATGTGTGAAAATAATTGTGTACGTGAGAATATTCAAATTCAAAAAAAATTGTTTGTTGCACAATTATCAAACAAAAAATGACAACAGTAGAGTTTGACGTTCAAGTATTTGAATGTGTGAGTGCTTCTGGTTCTGATTCTGATTTGATTTCAAATCCAGAAGCAAAATTCTCTTCTTTTCAGAATTAGAACTATCATTTTTTCCCAAGTGAACGCTTTCAGAAGAGAATAAAAACGTCATTAGTTGATAAATCATTTTCCGTGTCGAAATCATCTCAATTTAATGAAAAATATTTTTAAAAAATAAATTCAACTCCATTTCAGATTATTTCTTAAGAACGTTTCTGCAAAAAATAAACGAACTTGAATTGTAGGTAAACAACATTAATTTTTTTTATAATCTCTGTCAGATGACTGACTGTTCTAAGTTGTTCTATCTTGTTCTGAAGTTTCTCACGAATCTGTTCTGTTCTGTTCTATCTTTTTCGTCACTGAATAATCTTATAGTTAGTTATTTATTTATTTACATTTTACAAAAGAATTTTGATTGACTGATTGATTGATAATAATTTTGAATTTAAAAAGCTTTGATTCGCCGTCAGCTCGACTAGTAACTTAAAGATAATAAATAAAATATATAAATATGTATACAGTGAACATTGGAAAACGTGAACCAATTAAAACCGAGGGTGTTCGTGTTTTTGAGATTGTTCATGTTTTGGAATGTAACACTTTATGATTTAAATTGTATTCATATCGTATTGTCCTACTATTGCTCTTAAAATAAAACACATTTGCATTATTTTTGCTTGAATTTCACATATTCACATTAGAACTTTGTATTATGGGATCCGCTGAAGTTGTAAAAATTAATTCAGTGCATTTTTATGTAGAAATGTTGAAATAAATTCTCAATCACTCAATGTAAAAAATACAGTGTTCACGTTTTGGCATAGTTCACATTTCGGAGGGTTCACGTTTTCCAATGTTCACTGTATTTGGTTATGAGTAAGAAGCATTCTAAATTTGCAAATTTCCTACAAATAATTAATAAGTTTTGTTCAGCAGTCAGACCCATGCAATATTTTAAATGTTTTAATGTTTCCGTCATAGAGAGGGAATGTTTTCCAAAGTAAGCTAATCTCTGATGTTTAAAAATTGGACATTCACTTATTTCGGCTTGATGTTGCACATTGTGCAAAACAGATTATAACTGCCATTATATGGTTAACAATAATTAATACTTTGTAGTTCACATCTTACTTTGAATATTAAAGAAATATCTTTAAACATTAGCCAACCTCACAAATAATTAGTACAACCCAATTATATTTTAATTGAATGTTCATATTATTCGACTTTCTGATTTAGTGGCTGTTTCTATTAGATAGTTCCTAACGATTTCTCATTAAGCTAGATAATTTGATGAAATTGTTGCTTTAAATTGTGCATGTTGTCTGAATCAATTTGCTTAACTTCCACATCCATTTTTCAGACCACCAGTCTCTTTTGCTTACTTCGTGTACTTTTTGCTCAACCGATCCTCTCGATATCCTAGAACCTTATTAAGAAAATCACCTCTTGAATAATTTCCACAAGCCCGTTTCAATTAATTTTGGTGTGTTGATGGGTAGTCCGAACATTTTTTCGATAAAGCTTCTCTGAAGTTTCTCGATTTCCTCATACTCATCCATTCCCGAAACGTATGCTTCATAATATAGTGTAGACTTCACAACTGAATTTAAATTTGGTATTTGGTAGATAACTGTAGGTAATTGTTTGAAAAATCTTCTTTTCCAGGTTAAGTTTATGAGACTTTGAGAAGAACTAGGTTTTCCGGCGAGGTCCTTACCAAAATCCAGAGTTGGGTTAAGATTGACTCCAAGATGTTTATATTCATTCGCTACTTCCAAGCGCCTTCCATTAAAATCCAATTGCTTTCAGCCTCATTACGCTTGATTCAAGAGAAAACCATTTGTCTTTTCGACATTAATATCTCAAGTCTCCATCGTTGCCAGGCCGTTTATCATTAGTTTCAGATTTTCTTGGGATTCTGACAATATTACCAGGTCATCTGCATATAGTAACACATTTTTTTGGGAGGAATTGATGATCCCAAATTTTTTGAAAATATTCTAGAAAAAGTCGGATAAGTTTTCGGTACCGTCTAATTGTACTACCTGTTGGCTCTTCTTTTCAAGGTCAAATATTTACATAAACGAAAGCTTTTTAATTACCGACAATACCCCGATTGTAGAATTAGCTTCATTGATGATGTTATTGTGTATCTTACCCAACCAATATTTTCATAGTTTTGGAGAAAGTAATCCTATTTCGATTTTGCGAAAGCATACCTTCCTTATTTGATAAAGAGTTACCTTCCCAAGTGCTCAGACAAGTTGTTTTCGATGATTTCAAGTCTGATATTCATAAAATAAATTCCTCGGGTCATTTTCTCATATCCATCAAATAGTATTCGTCTGAAACTTTTAATTTATTAAGAAAACCGTATCCTCGGATTTTCATATTGGTTTCGGGATTTACATACATTTTCGTGTATCATAATCTCACTTTAAAATTCGCATTCATACATTTTTAAATAACTTTCGAGCAAGAATGATGGAAATTATTGACATGGATGTTTTGGGTAAATAATTAATTATTAGTACAATTGATTCGTAAATTTAACTATGTGGTTTTCCAGTGGTAAATAAAATCAATTTATTTTTGATTTAGGTCTGATTGTGCATTGATCTATTTTTTTCTGATTTGTAATCAATTTTGTTGTTCGAAAATTGTATATTTTTAAATGAGGTAGATATTTAATTTATTTCTGTTGTGAGTTCAAAATATTTACGAACAATTCTCTAATTATTGAAAAGCAGCTTAGAATAAATCGGTGAATTCATGCAAGGCAATCTCTTTCTCTTTTGTTTGAGCGAATTTAAAGGGCAATAGTTATTGAAGAATTGAAATAGAATAAACAAGAAACTACACACAAGAGGTGACAAAGAATTTAATTTCAAACCAAAAATCAATTTTTAAATTTTCAAATAGAAATAGAAAACCTCATTTTAACACAGTTTTCTTCAAAAAAAATTATAGAAATATTAATTCAACTGGCCAAACTAAATTAAATTCCTAAGTGGAGAAAATAAATTCCTTTAATTGAAAGGCGAGCCACAAAATGTCCTTGTCAAAAGAATTTTGTCAGCTTAAAGCATCATCTCTAGATGATTGTTGGGTAAAACAAGAAATTACCTTAATGTTTGTTGCGACTTAAATTAGATTGAAATTTAAGTGTTGATAGCTTAATTAGCTCAACATTGAATGATCTACTTGTATATTATTTAGCATTCATAATAATTGAAAGGTCTACTAGAAGGAGGGAGACTTTTATACTCAGACTATGGTTCCGAGAAGAATGAAAATATCAATTTACTCATGCACATTAAATAATATAAAAAAATGCGTGTGTGAGTTTTAGACTCGAAAACAAATACATAAATCGATTTCGCTGATGCTTTAATTTAAAGAGTTCGATAGTGATGGAAATTTGTAAGATATGTTATTGAGTTGTCTTCAGCTGAAAAAAAAAATATTATGTGCACTTATTGTTTTAAGAGCCAACCTATACTGCCATACGCATTATTCTCACATTTGAATTTTGTCACTGTTGAATTTCACTAAAGAGGTACAATTTTGTTATGCTCAATCCCACCTGAAAAATTTAGAGTTCTAATACGAATAGTTTAGACGAACGAAAACGTTCTTGGTCCTTAGCAGGATCTCGTGGGAAAAGTATTGCAAGTACTGTAAAGTATTGAAGATTCCTTAAGGTATGAACGGACCTATGCTACATCGCAATGAAGATATTCGAAGTTTTGTTTAAGTTTAGTCTACGGCAATATTTTTTATTTGTGACGTGTAAAGTCTTTCCTCTCATTTACGTACAATCGTTGGGAGTGGTTTCGTAAGAGAACGCGAAAAATATTGGTCCGAATTCCGCCCGTCTGTAGGTCGATCTACAGCCTAAATAACTGAAGCGATTTTCTTCAAACTTTGTACTTAAGATTGGCTTGATTGTTTTTTTAATTTTTTACATCTAATCTTTTGATTGAAAAACGAAAAAACTAAAAATGGATTCTAAAGTTCAGGAAACTTTTCTCTTTTAATATTTTTAATTTTGATGATAACCCTCGCTCGTTTTTTTTTTTAATATGCCATCACTTTTTGACCATTTTTGACAGAACACAATTAATCACAGTATTTTTTTTATTTTCACATCAAATTAAGTTAGCAATTTTTAGGGTAGCTTAAAAGTTACTTCTTCGAAAGTTTATAATGCCAAATTTATACTACTAAAAATTTGGATTCTTCGGGAGTCCTAAGCGAATAATTGTGTTAAGCCTTGTTGGTATAAATGTGACAATTTTTCATAAGCCGGCTTCGGTTTCGAAAGAAAAACGACAATAAGGATTTTGATAAAATATTGTATCCAAAATGAATAACCGCCAAATTTTTAATAATTAAGAGTGACAATTAGACAATTGGCTCGAAATTGAAAGTGAAACCTCTTTTTGGAAGACCTCATTACATCCGAAATTCGTTGGGCTCGTTGAAAGTAAAGTTTCGAAGATCGAATTTTCGAAACGCTTATAAATCTAAAGAAACATGCCCAGGAGTAAAAAAAAGGAGCTAAAACATTATCCAGGTTGGAATTTTTGATATTTGAATATGTTTTCTACCAGCTTTATTTATAAACGTATTTTATAGGCTTCGTAAAATTACCTCAAAGGGCGTAAATGTTGTATGCAAACAATTTTTATTACATACCTTGAATAGCGCCATTTTAAATTAAACGCGTTTATATGTTGAATAGTGGGTACATAAGGATAGCTTAGTATCTAAATGTCATTTTGACTTACATTAAATAATGCAATAATTGTTGTTACTACGTAATCGATTTATTTCCTTGCTACTTTATTTGATACAAGGGCATTTTGATTAAAATGGGTTCGAAAACGTTTTATGAATATGAATTTAGGCAACGTTGAATTGAGTCTAAATAAGTGCTTATTCACTCCAAACAAGTCTTTACACCTTTAAATAGGTGTCTTACAAAATTTCTTTTTTTTTAAATTTAATAAAAATGTTGATATAACGATTTTCTTTATTATTTTGTTATATTTAACAATATAAATTTAAAAACATAATTTTAAATAAAATCGTTCAACCGTTTTAGAAATAGGTATTGAATTACAAAAAAGTCAACAAAATATTTTTCGAAAATTTTGGCATGAATATTATTTAGAATTCGAAGGAAAGTTAGTTGATAATAAAAAAAAAACCAAATAAACGATCCGTAAATAACATTTAATGTCAATTTTTTTGAACCAACTTGTGGACTATAGCAACAATAATTGACAGATTGTTACTTGAGATACTTGAGTACTATAAGGGAAGTTTTCCATTTGGAAAAAAAATCAATCAAAAAGCTCGAGATTTTAATTAAACTTGACATTGTGATGATAGAGAACACAAGAAAAAGTGGGTCCCGCAATTCCTTCTGTCTGTCTGTCTCTACAACGCTCTACAGCTTTTAGGTGATTGCCTCAAAAAGATTTTTGAATCGTTTTTTTTTTAGCCCCAAACATACGGGACAGGTACTTGCAATACAATTTTTTCTACCATATTAATTATCTCGAAAACGGTTATAGCGATATTGAAAAAAGTGTGTGCACTTAAAAATAGTCTACATTTCGGTCTATTTTTTTCTAAACATATTTTTTTATTAACGGTACCTGTCATACAACCATTTTTTTGATTTTCGACTTTATCATAAACGCCTCGACGGATTTCGGTCAAAATTTTCAAACTATAAATAAAACTGGATACCAAAATTTTCGAAAAATATTTTTTTGGATATTTAAAAAAAAAACTATTTATTTTTGTTTTTGAAAATTCAATATTTAAACTTGTGGATGATTTTTTTGAAATTTTGTTTTTAAGCTTATAATCGAACATAAGAGGAAAGCACATGCGATCCAGTTGTGCATTTTATTTTATTAAAATCTATAGAGGCGATTTCGATATAATTAACAAAAAATTGTATGCAGGTATTGCTATTTTCCGAACTAAAAAAATATTTTAAAAAAATCGAATCGCCCAAAACGGTTAAGCACCAAGTTTGGACAAAATCATTTCAGCCGTTTAGGTCGACCTACATACAGACAGTCAGACGAAATTCGGACTCATTTTTTTGGTGTTTTCTATCAACAATGTTAGACAGATATAAATGACGGCACTGCTGGCAATCTGTGTTGAAACATTTTTGCTGGCCAGCGTGCTGTTTGCTGCTTATGATGCTGGTGCTGATTGAATCTGTTTCACGTATAAGATAGAAGCAAATACGGTTTCATTACCTAAGGTACATAATTATAGGACCCTGCCTATACTGTTGTGTCATCTAAGTAAGTAGTTTGGTTATATTTCTTGAATTTTCTATTCACAAAAAAAAAAAACAACAAACATACACCGTCTTCATAATTTTCTCTTCTGTTCATTAACTAGGTACTGTATATTTATTTACATAAAGTACACATTGATAAATTATAAATCAAAACATTCAAACTACCTTAGTTGAATTCAAATAAATAATTCCAAATACTGTTAATTAGAATGATGAGAGCTTGTGTTTACTTTTTGAATAATTCGCGAAATGAAAACATGACAACTTTGCGCAATAAATACAAACTAGGGTAATGTCTACATTTACCTATATATTCTGGAATAATATTAAATTAATCTTACATTTTTGCTTTAAATAAACTAGGCTGCTGCAAAAAATAAACAAAATCACAGAAAAATCGTGCATAACCAGATAGAGTCATTGTGTAGATATTTACATTCTAATATATTGCACAATGTGTTTATTTGTAACCAATCGATCTCATATATGTATGGATGTAGGCACCAATTCAATCTTGCTGCTGATAGTAAAGTATACAAATGAGTGTTGATGCGGGTGGGTGATAGAATAAAAACAAAATAAACTACAGTACACTCTTGTTATCGTGAACTTTTTAATATAATGTGCATTAACTTTTGTAAAACGTAAATGATAAAAATATCAAAGGGCACGGTAGGGCCCACCCAAGTTCTGACACTACACCCTATTTACATGAACAAATTCAGGCGATTTTCAACACCCCTCTAACTTCAGTACCAATACATTCAGAAACTCTCAGTATTTGCTAAGCTCACCAGGCTTAGGCAACTCACCCAATTTCAATTCTTTAGCTTTAGTGGTTCCCGAGATATAGGACTGCAAAAATCCCAAAAACCGTAACTGACTGACTCCCTCCCTGATCATCAAAATTATAGAGCACTTCCCGACATCGTAGAATCTTGTAATTTCGCACAACGGTATGCCTCGTGGTGTATACAAAGGAAAAAATCGAAAATTTAAGATTTTCCATTCAGGGGCGTGGTACCCGCCCATTTTCATAGAATTAATATACATTATTGGAGCACTTCTGATTGTCGTAGATTGATGAAATTTGGTACAGCGCAGCGGTAGGGCATTAAATGCAAGCAAATTCAACAGTTTAAAATGTAAGATCTTACATTCAAGGGCGTGGCCCGTCCGCCCATTTAAATGGAATTGATATCAATTATGAGGATCACTTCTGACTGTCTTAGAATGAGGAAATTTGGTAGAACGGAAAGGCTGGAAGTGAAAGGAAATGTAAAATTTTAAAATTTGAGATTATTCATTCAGGGGGCGTGGTGTCCGCCCATTTTTATAGAATTTGTATTGGGTAGGGTATCCACCCATTTTCATAAAATCGATATAAATTATTCTGACCGCCGTGGAACGATGAAATTTGTTACAGCAAAGCGCAAACAAAGTCTACATTTTAACATTTGGGATTTTACATTCAGCGGCGTGGCAACCGCCCATTTGCATAGAATTGATACCAATTTTAAGAAGCACATCTGATTGTCGTAGACTGATGAAATTTGGTAGAGCGATAGAATAGCGATAAACACCAATTTTCACAGAATTAATATTAAATATATTGAGAGCACTTCCGATTGGTGTAGGATTATGTTTGTTAGAGCAGTCAGCTTTTCAAAGAAAAAGTTTAAATTATGAAATTTTTCATGCAGGGGCGTTTCATCCACCAACTTCTTATAAATTATTATCATTTCAATTGATCACTTCTAGCTTATGAAAATTGGTAGAGGGGTAGGACTTGTAGTGAATACAAAGGGCATAAATTAAACACTTACGTTTCCTTATGAGAAGCTATCATTGGGCGTTTAGTCCACCCTTTTTTCCTGATAAAAAGAATCTTTGCAAAAAGTAGTGAAATCACACCAAAAACATAAATGTTAAAAAAGTAGCCAAGTGCTTCTGTATACAAAAACCTTTGCGTAATAAGTCAGCCGTGAAAAGTAGTGAGATCTAAAAGTAACCTAAAAATTATCAGAGAATCAGAGAAATCTTGTATTTTATGATTACTGGCTTTAATTGTGTTGGTTTATTTGGCAAGTTTTGATTTGAAAATTGAATAATTAGTCTTTAAGTCAGTAATCATAAAATACCAAGTTTTGAGGTTCTTCCATATTACTCTACTTAAAATATTTGACATTTGACATTAATAAAATTAGAACTTGGTGTACTTTTAGATCTCACTACTTTTCACGGCTGACTTCTTAAGCAAAGTTTTTTGTATAGAGAAGAACTTGGCTACTTTTTTAACATTTATGTTTTTGGTGTGATATTGGATTAAGCCATACAATTAAATATTTTTTTTTTTTTTGCAACTCAGGCTTTTGAAATTATGCTAACATTTTTATTAAAATGTTTTAAACTTTTCTTATGATTTTTGTACGTCTAGTGTTACCATTTAGTATAAATTGTTCTAAATTTGTCGCAAAAAAAATGTCGACCTGACTGTAAATTTACATAAAAAAATACTACAAATGTCTGTCTTCCACATCACATTTACAACAAATTTAAGCTAATTAGAAGATGTTCTTTAAAAAAAAACGAACCATACTTACAGTCAGTCGAATTTGATGTGTAACATCTGATATTTCACCTTGTTTTTTTTTATATTTTAAATTAAAAATATCAAATTAGATGTTTTCTGAACAATATATTTCATTTTTATTTTTTGATCTCAAAATCTTAAAGATGCATAAAATGTGTTAACAAATTTTCTAAATATCTGGGAAAATGGCAAAGTTACTTATGGAGACATTTAACAAAAAACGCGTTGCTTTCTTTAATTGATGAGCATTATACAAAATTGTCCACCCATTCTTGAAATATCGGATTTTCAAAAAGTTTTTATTTTTTTGTCAAAAATCCAAAAAAAAAAAATATAAAAAAAAAATCGGTATGCAGTATTATTTAGCTATTAATGAGAAAATCGAAAATTTAAACAAAAAACGTCTTATAAGAAGTACCGTTAATACATCTTATGTAAAATTTTTTTAGACCAATTTTTTTTAGTTTAGTTTCTGGGATAATTAAGATTTATTATTGGTTATTTTAATTTTATATGGGATGCGTCGCAAACTTAAACTGTTTCGGTTATAAATTGTTCACGTTATCGCGAGTGTACTGTATGCAATACAATAATTATTTCGTTGCAAACAATCAATTATGGAAAGATTTTTTTAATAGTTTCTACCCCAGCTGATAAGATCCAAATCGAGTTTTTTTAATTTTTTTTGTTTAAATCTTGCAGTGTGACGAACCTATTTCAAGGTAATTTGTCATATTTATCAATTTAAATTTTTGCGGTAATTTTAACGTTTGCCAGTAAATAAAGCAAATGTCGATCATTAGGGAAAAATAGATTAATTTGTATAAGTTGCTAAATTTGATATAAATGCTAATACATATAGCTGACTCTCTGTGAATAATTTAGGCCCAAATTACTAAGTCATCATTAAATTTAAAATTCTGTTAAATGTCGGAAATTTTCGACGTTTATATGAAATTTTATACCTAATCGTTTAGGAAGAACTTTCCGCTATAGAAAACGGTGGTACGGGTGCCCAGTACTCACTTATTAATTTACTGTGTCACAAATTTTTAATTGCGATATATGCGTATGTAGGTACTATAGGGCAAGTTTTGCATTTTGAAAAAAAAAATCGAATTCGAGATTTTAATTAAACTTGACATTTCGATGATAGGGAAAACCAAAAAAGTGGGTCCCGCAATTTCGCCTGTCTGTCTATCTGTCTATACAACGCTGTACAGCCTAAACGGCTGAAGCGATTTCCTTTAAACTTTGTATTTAGGCGTTTTAGGTGATTGTCTAAAATAGATTTTTGAATCGGATTTTTAGGTCCAAAACCAATTTTTCTTCCATTTTAATTATTTCGGAAACAGCTATAACGATTTTGATTTAAAAAAGTATATTTTAGGTATAGTCTACATTTTGGTCAGAATTTTTTTTAAATATTTATAAAATGGTTGTATGGCAGGTACCGTAAAATAGGTAACAATTTTACGGTACCTGCCATACAACCATTTTTTAAATTTTGAACCTTCTCACAAACAGCTCGACGGATTTCGATCAAAATTTTTTGATAGGAGATCCATCAAATTATAAATAATACTGCATACCAAAATATAAAAAAATAACTAAAAAACAAATTTGAAAATTGTATATTTAGATCTTAATAGAAACGTTCTGCATACGTTGTGATTGAACATAAGAGCAAGTTCGTGCGATCCAGTCGTGCATTTTCTTAGGTCTCCCTTGAAACTGTAGCTGTAGATGGAGAGTTCCGTATTGCTTAAATAGGTACCTAGTCTGTGTAGTGTTTAAACCGAGAAACAGCTGCAGTCGAGGTACCTACAAAAAACATATCAATTTTACCGCAACACCTGTCCGTAGTGACTGTCTTATCTCAGTTGAAAAAAAAAAAATAAATAAGTACCAAAATGCTCTCGGGCAGAATTTTCCAAAAACAGTATGTTTCCAAGTGTTCGTGCTGTTTGAAATTCTTCCAGCATCGTTTTTCGCTAAGGTCCCTCGTAAGGAATATTTATGTTCCTTAGGCAATTGCATGCCTTGAATTTTGTGTGGTTGCAACTTTAGTTTATTCTTATGATCGTAATTTTCAATTTTCATAATTGATTTATGTGGATTGGGCATAATTTCTGGACACTGGGGCACTGAGGATTTTTGTTGCCCGTTGTACTATTTCGTCTAAAATTTTTAGCCCACAACCAGATAAGTTGAGTTCTGAGTCCATCAACAACTCGTGGAATACGAAACAGAGTACAGTTGAGGTTAAGTTAACGTCACTGTCACCACAATTGAAAACTGGTTAGACAGTTGGTCCTTCCCGAAATATATCTTGATACCATAAGTCTAGAGCTCATGATGAAGCGAGATCACTAAACTCATTGTAGCAGTAATTTTCCACCTAAAAGAATATGCTGACAAGCTGGACAGGCAAGAATTGACCCTTCAAAGCTCACTGGCAGAAAGAATTGACATTTTCCTAGGATGGGTAATATATATTCAATTTTCCTCAAAGAATCAAAACGACGGTGGGATAATTTATCAAGCTGCTTTATATCTAGAACGATATGCCCATCTACGAGTATAACAAATCGCAAGCCGCTAACCTGCTATGCAAACCCAGGAAAGACATAGCCAGGGTCGTGGTAACATGTACGAGTCATTGGCCAAAATTCGAGCATGTGGCGAATATGGGCATCCATCACAATGCTCACTATCGCAGTTGTGACGATGCGCAGGAAAATTAAACTATTGCTCACTTCATCTGCAAATATCGCACTCTGGCCAGTAAAAGACAGCCATCAGTTGGAAAGACTTTCTACAATAACACTATCGAACTTTCAGAATTGAAGATTCAAGATTTAATCTCTTTTCTTAACAGCACAAAACAGAGAAGAGATATCTGAGTCCATGGGAGTAGGCGACAATTTTCTCTGTACATGCACAGTTTAGCATGTAGGGGTTCGGCGGGCTGTCGCATCCAAACATGTTATTAGATGATCCGGAAAGACCTATACGATTCAGGTTCCGGAAACAAAAAAACAGAATTCCTAGTTTCAAAAATTATTTTCTACATCCGGGCGTCTGCGGGGATCAGACGGAAAAACTTCATTTTTCTCACTTTTTACAATCTTTTTTACATTCAGAGTGACAAGGAGTTATGGTGTCAAAAAGGCGAACTCTGCCGCTAATTGGGCCAGCGGGCTAGGTTGCTCGTGGCCGCTTACCTACCCTACGTTTTCTGTAACCGAAGAAAATTTAAGCATTGCTCAACCACGAATCGGCGGTGCACTCCCAACCAATAAATCATTGCTCCTGGCAAATTCGCAAATAAATCCTGACTTCAAGGTTTTATCGATTACAATTTAAAATTTGCAAATTTTCCCGCTGGACACCCTTTACATAGAAATAAGAAGAAACACCACAGGGTTTTAATAACCTAGATTCCAAATATCAATTCCTAATTCTTGAAATTTCCGAAGTGGGTAATAAAAAAGCCTGCTAAGAATTTTCGTCTAAGAATTCTCTGAACACATTATTATCTCGTTGAATTTTCATTGCCGTACAACGCGCGAAAACTACCAATTAATCATACCAAATTTCCCTTTTAAATTCGAATTGAATTCATTAAAACCCAATAAACATGAACATATTGCAGTTCCGCTTAAAATCAAATCAAAGGTTCGTAGCAAGTTAATTCCCACCACCGCCGCGCCCGCCCCCACTTAATCGCATGTAACAACGACAACAGAAATCAATATTTCATGAACATACATAAATACCATTTTTATGAGCCACAATAAAAAATACATATAAACACTCTTATAAAGAAAATAAAAAAAAATTATAAAATTTAATTATTGAAATTATTAAAATTCAAAAAATGTTTATCTAGGCGTATATGTTGTTATCAAAGGCAAAATCCATGTAAACCGCTGACATACATCTGTGGCCGCTTAAAAGTACCTAACTGTTCCATGACAACCCTTATGAGACCGCATATTTTCCAAAGAATTAACTTTGCTTCATTGATCAAATAGAATACAAATTTAATATTTTTTGGAACGACAAAAAAAAATATACATATATTACTTGTCCTACCTTACCTGTATGTACATATGTACATACCTACATATGTATACAAAAACAAAAAAAAAATAAATAAAATATTTACTCTATTTAGTAAGCAGAAAAGGATTATCTCAACTCCTATAGCCTCAACTCTCCACCGTTATCCCCACAGCACTACCACCCCCATTCGTCATTCGACAGGCTAGCTACTATATCATTTCAAGCCCCGCTGAATAAACAAAACAGAAACATTCCTCTATGTATATTTAGCGCGTAATAATTATTTGTTGAAGCGTATGTTTTTTCTACTGGGGCTTGAAGTAGTCGGTACTCTGCCCCAGCTCAATCTCGACGACACAGAAGCAAGTTGTATTTTTTTTTTTGGTTTTGTTCCTTTAATTTTTTTACAACTTGCTCTATGGAATTTTATATTTATATTCACAGAACCATTCTCCCTTTGGTACATTAATTTTGACCGTCCAAGCCCATCCACCCTTAAGTCGGCAATAAGCTCCAGCATACAACCCATCTTACATAGATAAAATAATTCAGTGGAAAGTTTTATCTGGTTAAGCACGATTTTCGGGGTGAACTTTATCTAAAAAGTTGAAAGTAATTAAGTTAGTTTTTTTTTAAAATTAATATATAAGTGTTTTTTTTTACAACTAATTTTCAGCAATTAGTCAATACTATGTACGGTTTGGATTTTATGTAGCTTGACAATCTCTCACCATGTCACTTTTAACTTGCTTTTTTTTAAAGAATATACAAAGTTTTATCTCATTTTTTTACGAAGATACTTTCGAGAAAAAAAACATAATAACATGTTATTTGAAATTCTAATGAAGTGTCTAAATAAGATATTTTTTTTTCTGTTGTTGAGTTGGTTAGCTGCGGGAGTCAAAATTAGGATATCTATGGGCAGGAATAAAATATTATAAAGCATCCCTTTTTCTAAAATCCTAGAATCGTGCTTGGTTCTATGAGGCAGAGTCTGCAACATTGCTCCCTATTTTTTAACCTCCTTATACCCTGAGTAAAGTATAATAGTTGTGAAATAAAGGGAAGCAAGTAGAGGAAGTGAAATGAATAAAATAGAGTGCCAACCGAAAAAAGAAAAAGAAAATTAGAAAAAAAATGAGAAATCAGTAGGGTGGAAACGAGAACTGTAGACTTCTCCTATATCACCCGCAAAAAAAAAAAAATAAAAAAAAAAAATTGTGAACGCGAAATTGAAATGAATTTGGAGACGATCCAGCATTTAGGGGGTAGCTACACACATATATAGTGATATTATGATGGTAAGATTTACAGTGGGGCTGAATAACCTTAAAGTGAGATAAATTATTCAAAAAATTCAGAATGTCGACATTTTGCATTTTTATAGTGAAAAAGCTCGTAAATTTTATATCAAAATTGCATCAGCATATTCTTGAAGAATACATATATCTATCCCAAGCTATAAAAAGAGAAACGATGGTTAAAGTATACCTGAAGTACCTTCTTCTTGGTTTTAATAAAACAAACCACTGAATTAGCATTTCATATTTCATTTATTTCATATCATATTTCTTACTTTTATATTTCAAAAATTCCTTAATACAACTATATCTTTTTTATGGGTCTGAAAATTTACAATAAATATTATAATATAAATGTCAAAATTATCTAATCGGTTTAATTGACCGATACGAGACGTTTAGACATAATCTAAGCCTTTTGTTAATTCTCCAATTTGTGACAAAAAGAAGGGGTACCTGACTACCCTGAGGTACCTGTATCAGTATTGTTCACATTATATTTATGATTTGTCTACAAATAGTATTCGCTGCGTTCTAGCAATTAAGACCTTAAACAACATTGATGTAAAACTAAGAAATTCCTAAAAAAAACTAGAAATTGAAAAACTCGTTCTAATTTTCGTTTAAAGCTGGCAGTTCGGCGAGCAAAAAATATGCAACAATAACTATCGATTTCCGCTCTTTAGGATTGCTTAGATTACCAATAGACTTAGAATTAGTCTTTAATTGGAAAAACTCTTTGTTTATTTCAATTCGTTAAATCCTAACGTTAACAATGTGTTTATAAATAAATACTTAAAACTACTTAACACTAAATTTCCAAGCTATTGTAAAACAATGTTTTGAATTTTGAATTTTTAAAATTGTCATTTGGTGAAGCCACTTTAAAATAAAATTTATTTCAACTAATTGATTGAGAGGGCTATGAGCACCATAGTTCGATCTACTCAAAATTTGATTCAGTGGCCTTTGAAGTCGTATACTTGAGCGACTAAAACTAAACTTAAGACGATAAAGAACCGATGGTGATGATACAGCTCCAATTATTATTGCTGCGATAAAACAAAATTGTAAGTATTTTCTATGATTTGCCAATGAAGGAAGATTAATTAAAGCAAGTCTTTGAGAATAAGGGGACAGAGGGTTTCTACGGAACCAAGGAAGAAAACGGAGACAAATGCGCAAGAACCTCCTCTGAGTTGCTTTAATTCTCACTATATGTACAGAATAATAAGGTGCCCACACTAAACAGGCATACTCAAGAATTGGTCTCACAAATGAAACAAAAAGTTGTTTGAGAACATAAGGGCCACGGAAATCGCGGCCAAATCTCTTAATCAAACCAAGGATTCTATTTGCTTTTCTAACTACAAAACTAATATGGTCAGTAAATGTAAGTTCCGCATATAAAACAACTCCCAAGTCAGAAAAAACAGATACTTTACTTAAAGAACAAGAATCAAACATATAATCAAAAACAATTGGAACTTTCTTGCGTGTAAAACTCATGGTTTTACATTTGTTAACATTTAAAACGAGACGATTAATATTGCACCATTCCCTAAATAATTTTAAGTCATCTTGCAAAATTAGACAGTCCGATTTAGAATTAATTCTTTTGAAAAGTTTAATGTCATCAGCATATATTGGGACAGACCAATTTTGTATGATCGAAATCAAGTCATTTATAAATAAAATGAATAAAATTGGACCTAAATGACTGCCCTGGGGGACACCAGAATTCACTACAAACGGAGTCGAACATTCATTACGAAATATTACTTCATATTGTCTATTTTCTAAGTACGATGAAATCCAATTTAAGAAATTGTCGTTAATACCTTGACGACCCAATTTAAAAATTAGTGTTTTATGACGCAACTTGTCAAATGCTTTACTAAAATCAGTAAATATACAATCTACTTGTTCACGTTTCTCAAAAACATCTAAACAAAAGGACGTAAAATTAAACAGATAGTAACAGTAGAAAGCTTTTTCACAAAACCATGCTAGTTATCCCAAATAATTGAACTATAATGAATAAAATAAATTGTTATTTTTTAGATGGCAGTATTTCCCTTCCGGTTCCAAACTTAAAACTTGTTTTTGTTTTTAATAAAACTGGGTTTTCAAAAATAACTAAAAACAAAAAAAATTCCCCACTTAAAAACATAAATTTACTACATTTTTTGAAAAAAAAAAAATGTATTACACCCCAATGTTTTCGACAATTTTTCTCCAAATTTATCAATTGTACGATAAAAAGTGCCTTAATCTTTTTTGAGTAGAATAACATGAGCTACAATGCGTACATCTTTTTTTGTAGAATAATATGAGCTACAATGCGTACCTACAACTTTTTTTCAAAAGAACCTATAGTTTTCGAGTAATTTGGAAAAAACTGAATTTTTCTCCCTTCCCCCCTAAACATTTTTCCTCCGCTCTAAATTTAGGGTACTTTTTCGAAAGAGAGTACAGAAGTAGGGACTAAACTTATTATCTGGTGTAAGGAAAAAAATGAGATTACCACAACGAATGTGACAGAAATGCAACATACATTTTTTTCGTCGAACTAGTGGTCCACTACAATATTAAGATTTTTTAAACTTTACCCTATCCGAGTGAGTCAAAAGTCTCTTGTGAATTTTTACCTTGTGGAGACTTTAAACGCTAGACTGTATTGACCTGTATAGGGCTTTCAGTTGTAATTATTTCTGGTACCTTTAATACCCACCGCTGTTTAGGTTTTTGCCAAAAAAAATCTCATGAAATGAAATTGGGTTTTGACGTTTGCAAGATGTTATCTTTTTTATCTTATTCCTGGCTTGATTGACCGAAAAAATTATATTCCTAAATAAATTGAAGAGCTTGTTTAACTATTAACTCTAGCTAAAATTTCGCTTTTTTTCCAAAATTTACCCAATCATCTTAACGGACAGGTACGCAACTCCAGCTAAAAAAATCAAATTTTTTGGTTCCCAATGTACTCCCACTTCATAATTTAGCGCGGCAAATAAATGTCCGGCACATCAATTCTCAAGCTAAATTTTGACAGATTGTTTTTTTTTTCTTTATTTTTGTTGAAACCAATAAATTATGAAATGTATTACCTATTGCGTGCTAATTTTGTGTTGAGTATGTATAAATAATTAAAAAAGAACTTAAGGCAATCTTTTTTCTTTTAACGGGTGTTTTTTTAGGAGCTTCAGAACTTTAAATAATTTATTTTACATAGTCATTTCGATCGGTTCAATTTTTTACTACTCTTTCCAATAAATCTGGCCGTCAATGGTGGCTTGAATATTGGATTCCAATGCTTCAAGAGTTGCTGGTTTGTCGGAATAAACAAATGACATAACATAGTTAACGATCGAACCAGGGGCCAGTTAACAGGAGCACTTCTGGAAATAAAGCTGTCACTTGCCCTGTATGGCAAGTTACGCAGTCTTATTGGAACAAAATGTTGTGGATGTTTAGCTGCTTAATTTTTAGATACATAAAATCAGTCTGCGAGCGTCGCGATAAAGGCAGCTCCTTCCTCATTTCGAAAGAAATGAGGACCGATGATGCCGCCATCGTGTAAACAACACCAAACAGTCAATTTTAATGGATGTAATGGTGATTCGTTAATGGCTTGAGGATGGTCCATAGACAAAGACCCGAAACATCTGACGTCACTCCCATTTGCATACAAGCTGAAAAACACATACAAGAATCTTTTCTGTTCATCTTCCTATAGACACAACACAGCCCTAGTAATTTGTTTTTGTTTTGGTTTTTCGATTTCACATCTATTCATGGATAGAGTGTGATAGGTACAAATACAACAATTTAAACAAAGGGGTTTTGGGGGGTGAAACGTACGAAAGTTTCCCATCTTAGTATGGCTCATTTGTGGGATGGTCTTCGCTCCATGACCTGCAATTTTTCTTATTGACGAAGTCATTTAACCAGAAATGAGATTCACCACTAAAACAAAAATGGACGAAGTGCTCTATACGGGTTGGGGTCAGAATCCCGAAAACCGAAATCCCGAAAACTTAAAATCCCGAAAATCCAAAATCGCGAAAATCCAAAATCGCGAAAATCCAAAATCCCGAAAATCCAGAATTCCGAAAACCCAGACTCCTGAAAATCCAGAATCCCGAAAACACAGAATCCCGAAAACCCAAAATACCGAAAACCCAGAATCCCGAAAACCCAAAATACCTAAAACCCAAAATACCGAAAACCCAGAATCTTGAAAACCCAAAATCCCGAAAACCCAAAATCCCGAAATCTAAATCCCGAAAAATTATATAAAATGAAAAAATTGCGCAGAATTTGGAAGAATTTGTGCAAATTTTTCATTTTATATATTTTTTTGGGATTCCGATTTCGTAAAAATAATTCTAAATACTAATGGTATCTATTTAACCACTTGACTATTATTTTTATTTTACTTTTTTTTTATGAAGTTTTGTTATTGTTAAATTCTGTTTGTTATATGACTATTTTCTTTTTGTTCAATAAAAGTTTCACTGAGCAGACAATTTTGAAGTTTTTTTATTTTTTCTATTTCATTTTCGGGATTTAGGCCTTTCTGGATTTTGGGTTTTCGGGTTTTGGGTTTTCGGGAGTCTGGATTTTCGGGACTCTGGGTTCTCGGGATTCTGGATTTTCTGGATTTTGGGTTTTCGGGATTCAGAAATTCGGGATTGTGTCCACCTCCCGCTCTATACACTTCGCGAACAGATTTATTTTTTTCAGAGTAACTTTCGACAGTTTGGAAGCATTATGAAGATTGGAAGATTTATGATGCATTGCTAAACTATACTGGACAGAAATCTAAATACAGTTTGACATTCTCAACTGTCACACCAAAAACAACCACCATCGATAATTCTCATGCAGCATTTTTGGGTCGTTTGAACTGCACCAAACCAAAAATTATTATTAAATCTAAAGAAATTATAGTAACGTTAAATCACTGAAATTGGCACCACTGCTAAATAAATGACAGCCACAGACACTCAATTTTTAAGACTGCCATTGTTATTTGCCAACTCGAAAAAATAGCTGATGCTCTCATTTTTTGCATAAGTGTGTCCTTGACTGTGCGTCCTAATCTGCACCAATCAGTTTTTGGGGAAAAATTAGCTTTTTGATTTAAAATAGATTTTTACCGCCCTTAGTTCACACATTTTTTCGTTTTGTCGCGGCGATCTAGTGAGGGCCTTTTAGTATATAGAATATGTATTATAAAAACCTTCCCAGATACATTTTTTTCTCAAATAAGTTTTGAAGCAAAAAAGTGTCAAAATTTTACTACAGCTGTTTTTTTGTGATTTATTTGTTTTAATTTTTCACATTCCGTACTGATGCTTAGTACTGGAGTAATTCCGGGAAACCAATTTTGTGTGAAAAGCAAGTGGAGACTTCCCCAATCAAAATATTTTAATATTCTTATCTATTTTTTAATTGAAGGTGAAATTCTAAACGAACAGGTAAAGTCACAAAACTTGCCTTTTTTTTTTGGCTTGACACATCTGATACAAACCCACGAACGGTAATTAACAAAAACAAACTTTGATATTTGTTTTTAATTTCCCTTAAGCTGAGGCTTTTATGCCATTTAATATCTTTGTAGAAAATTTCCTCATCTGGAAATTTGAGTATGCATTTTTTGCTTTGCGGATAAGGACGTTATACAACAGATTTATTACATAACAAGAGAAGTTGGGACGCCCTCATTTCATAAATGAAAATTCCTCCAACGCCTCCACTAGGACAAAAAAAAAAGCAAAAAAAAAATAAAAATAGATTTTGTGTCAGTGTCCCATATAGACTGACCCACTGTGCGGCGAATACGGGGTTGGGTAACGGGCCCCAATAGAATCCCACAGGCGAAGGACAACTAAACAAGCAATGCTGAAGTCAGCTGCCTCCAATTTAAGTCAATTTCGTGAACGTGCTTTCTAAATTGAAAAATTGTCTCGATATACATCTTCTTGACGCGCGGTATGTTTTCATTGTTCCTATGACACAAATCCATCTGCCGACTGCTGCCTGCCTGCCTTTCTAGTGCCTTATTCTTCCAACACCAACCACACAAAGACATCATACTCTCGTATATAGGTAGTTTGGTTTTGAAAGGCCAGTTTCTCGGCCCAACACCCGCCATCAGCGCACCCTCTTATACGAGTAACTGGAGCTGATAGAGAAAAGTCGGCGCGACTCGGAGACCCTCCGAAAACACCATACACCCCTACGTCCTTTAATACACCTCTAACGATCTGCTTGCCTAACCCTCGTTCTCTCCTCCCATCCCTATCCCTAACATCTAGGATTGATGTGAGTTATTTTTTTTTTTTTTTGGCTTTTGTGGATGCTACGCTAAAGACGAGAAAAATGAAACTTGGAAGTGACAAGTAGTGAGATTGGAACGGCAGATATCAATCGTTTGCTGTCCAATCCATTTTGATATAGTTACAAAGTAGTGTCGTATATATTACATTACGTAGTACATAAAAATATGGAGATGGACAGAATTTACTGTGATGGTTAAAAGTAACCCAACACTGATTTCATAAATATTTTTTTTTTCAATTTTTATGACATCTCCTTGGTATTGATAGGAAATTTCAAAAAAAAAGCTTCATAAATCCAAAGTGACAGATAATGAATTCCATTTATATTTTTTTTTGTTCTGTCGCTGGTTTTATCTTTTTTGACAATCTAATTTGGCTTCTGTCACAATGAGATTAGCTTCATCATTTCCAAGACAGAAAGAAAGGAAAATAGAAAAAAAAGTAAAAGTACGTTTAAATAATCCAATTTTGACAATTTGGACAAGAAAGTCCCCTCAGTTCTCTGTCTGTGTCCGGGTTATGTATAAAAGCACTTGTCAAGAAAATATTGTTTTGGAGAAATGTCATGTTTTTTGTATGAAATTGTTTCAAGACGAAGGGTAACATTCAAACGTATGTATATATTCTTTTGAGCTTTATGGTTTCAGTAGTTCACGAATGAAGAAGTTCACATATAATATTTAAATTTTGAAATGTCACAATGGCAAATGGAGTATTATTGGTGCACTGCAATCTCACACGGAAATAGATTGAAGATTTTTGCAGTTAAGAAGTTTCGAAGTATTGACTAGTGGGCGGGCGTAGTTGTGTTTCTCAGCTGGCTTCCGGAAACGCTATATTTCCAATGCTCTCACCAAACACTTTGGTATCTGCAATAGGTTGGTTTTTAAGGTGGATGTTCGGTTTTCCTTTACACCTTAAACTTGGGGGTGGGATTTGGTATAAGTCAATGTAGTAGACGTAAAGTGTTTTGACGTATATCGCCTTTCGAGCTAGGAATTTTGAACCCATTTGTTTCGCCAAACCGAAGTAGTAGCGTCTTGGTGGAGTATCTGTTGATCAGATCTTGGGCTCGTTTACTTCAAGACTAACAAGTTTCGAGCGTTCTTTACCTTAAAGGACTTACAACGGTACGTTGGGATTAAATATTGTCCCAAATTTAGTTGACGGATGTTTCATGATGATGGAGCATTCAGCCTAATCACTATTAGTTCCACAAGGAGACTGTAAGAACTCAGATGATAGATGATGTTGAAATATTATTACATCTTTGGAATAGTTCGGGTGCATTCTTAATTCAGAATTAATTTCAGATTGTCACATGTTTTGAAATGCCATTGTCAGTTATATTCGGAAGTGTTTCCAATTTTATGCAGCAGTTACTCACAAGCCCTTTACGGAAATTCACCTCCAGAATGACAGTAGAGTGCGTCAATTGCATTCATTAGAGAATTGTGAAGAAATTCTAAATTTATCGATTTGGCGTATAGAACGGCTTGCCCTTTGTCAAGTCAAAGACCTTGCCTTGAAGGCTTACACGATCCATCACATACAATAATTGAAGCCGACTGCCCAACATTGTTGTCGAATTTTCGGTAAATATACCGAAATGTGCATTAGAACGTCTTTTTTATCGAAAAATTGTGTTAAGCGAAACTTTCGTTGAAACAAACATTCAGTAGACGAATGATTTTGCGTATATTACCTGTATATTTAATAATTTAACATTTACATTTTTCTTCTATTTTCCCCCCTTGTTTCCTGAATGAATCTCTGGTCTGGTGATCTAAATCGCTTTTAAAATGTCTTCACAGTGTTGTTCCATAAGTGTGATGCATTTGCACATCTTATTCGATGTCGAATGTGTTCATTAATAGACTTGTACTGCTTCGAGGACGTCTTGCCTTGTGTCTCTGCTCAGTTAATATTTGATTGTTAACAAATCCTTCAAAATGCATAATACATAATATCTAGAAGAGTTTTTTTTTCACGAAAATTGCTCTGGGATTATTTCTACAGGATTCTGTATTCCAAAAATCGGACTACGTATAATTATGAATTTTATTATGTGTGTCAAGCTAGCAATCATTTCAAAATCTTAAAGAAACTTTTATTGGATTAATTGTTGTAAATTTGTCGTGAAAAAAAAAATTGTTGCACTTGTTTTTTTTTTAATAACCCCTGGTTATGCTAAATTGACAGTCAAGATAAAAAATAAAACTGAGTATGCGACAATTTTTTTTTGTTTCACCAATGGCTTACGACAAATTAACGACAATTAATGGCATACTCCGTTTTATTTTTTAACTTCATATACCTTCACTTGACTGTCACTTGACTGCTAGCATTACCAGGGGTTATTAAAAAAAAAAAACAAGCGTGACAATTTTGTTTCTTTCACGACAAATTTACGAAAACTAATCCAATAGGAGTTTCTTTAAAACTTTTGAAGTGGTATAGTGGTAACTTGACACATAATTTTACTATTAATTTATTAACGTTTATACAATATTTATAAATATTTAATCAATTGGTTATTTTTTTATTTTCAGGTAATTCAAATTTGCTATTAATGAAGTTTGCTTCACAGGATCATGGGGCAAGTATTAGTACTAATTTTTGATAACACTTTAAAAATGTCAATCGAAATTATTTGTTTCATCCAAGCAAACCGCTTGACTATTTAGTATAATTAAAGAAATTGTTGAATTTGAAGAGATCAATATTATGTAAGTTTGAAAGAACACAAAATTTTAGTGAAAGAATTCTTCGAGCTCTTTGTATCGTACTCGTACGATTTACACACAATACTGAAGAATGACATTATATATCAGTTAAATTACTTCCTTGGTGACTTAGGGCTTTACACAAATGTCTGTGATGTAATGTGATAGATTGACTGCGAGGTGAGAGTTTCATGATAAATTATTAGGCACCACAAAGAAAAGACCTGTGATTTTTCTGTTTTTTCTTTAATGGAAAAGGAAGATGTGGTTTAATTCTTAGGAAAGCATCTGCCGTAACAGAAATTTTATGAAAAAAATTTTTGATAATTAGAAAATTATACATGTCTCTTAACTTTTTCGGTTTTGCAAAATAGATTTTTAAATGTCGAACATTTAGTAATGCAAATTACTAATTAGCTAAGTCTTCTTTTTATTTTTAAATAACCGCTGATATTAATGCTTACTTCACAATCAATTGAGGATTAACATCCCTCAAAATTACTCTAATATGGGGTTGATACATGATTGTTAAATTGGCCGTGGTATTATAGAATAAGCAGAAATCAATTGTTCATACCTACCCTTAGCAGCTATACTCCCTGCAGCGTCGAAATGCTGCAGTTACCTGAAATATTGAGATGTTTTCTTTTTTTTTAACTTTTCGACTTCCTTATAATTTTTGAATCTCTCTTTTCTAGTGGTATTTTTTTCGTTGGAAGAAAATGGTATTACTCTATGTATCAGCGTTTTGTATGGCTCTTATTTAATTGTCTGTGCTTGGCGGCAGTAATAGTAAATCCAGGGATTTCGGTGGGCTTCTCTATATGGGTTATTAGCACTGGTTCTCAATACCCATGACTTTTTAAGAGTTTTTAAGAGACTGATTTTTGTGAGTGCATTCTGCCGACGACTTAAAACTTTCTCACATTATCCGCACCTTGTCTGAATTAATAATAACCCTTGGAATATTCGGACTTCTGTAACCTTGGAACATGCTATTTAAATTGATTGTTTAACATTGGAAGAAAATATTCTGAGAAACGAACTCAAGCGAACTCAGATAAGCACCAGTTAGACACTTTTTGACAACTTTTTTTAACAAGTTTAAGGTTCACATAAACGGTATCAAGTGTCGTTTACGTGCTTCCTTAATAAATTCTTATACACACTTATATTGTTAACTATTATGTCAAGTTATGGATTTGTAAAAAAAAAATTACTCGAGACTTTGATGAAACTTTCTTACGATAATAACAATGACGAAAAAATGGTTCGGACAATTTTGTCTATCTTGATGCCACATGTTTTTTTTTTTATTTTAAGGACCAAAAATAGGGGTATTTACCATACAATGCTCTTATTTTTTTTTTAATTAAAAGAAACATTTTATTCTTTAAAAACTAAACATTTCGAAAACGACTCAATCGATTTCTTCGAAACATTGTATTTAGTACTTTATTGACATTATCTTGAATACGTGACAAAACCATGTGTCAAGTTGGCGTACCACTTCAAAATTTTAAAGAAACTCCTATCGTAAATGTGTCGTGAAAGAAAACAATTTGTGGCGCTTGTTTTTTTTTTCTAAATAACCCTTGCTAATGCTAACTTAACAGTCAAGTTAGCGTTATCACCATCCAAAGAGGGTGTATATGGAGTAAAAAATAAAAAGGGGTATGCCATTAATTGTCGTAAACTTGTAAACAAATGGCGAACGAAAAAAATTGCTTTGTTTTTTTTTTACTACTAAAAGATTACTACTTTAACGACGATTGTTCACTAAATCTAGCACTACCATACCAAAAGTACGTCTTTTACTAATTTGTTTGCCATAAAATTTGTTTAAACAATTGTCGCTCGACGTCCTTGAATAAGTTGTGAAATAAAATAATTTTTTCACGCGCCTTTTTCTAACAAAAAACTCCCTTTTAGTATGAATTATAACATAAATCAGCATTTTTCACCAAATCTAGCACTAGCATACTATCATAAAAAGACGTTTTTTTTTTTTTTTTGTAGAAAAAGATGCGCGACAAATTATTTTATTACACAATTTATTATAGGACGTCGAGCGACAATTGTTTAAACAAATGTTATTGCATGAAAGGTTGTCAAAGACATACTTTTGGCAAGTAGAAATCTTTTAGTTATTAAAAAAATAAATAAAAGCAATTTTTATTTCTTTCGCCATTGATTTACGACAAATTTACGACAGTTAATGGCATATCCCTTTTTATGTTTTACTTCATATACACCATTTTGGGGGGTGGTAATGCTAACTTGACTGTCAAATTAGCATTGACTATTTAAAAAAAAAGCAGCGTGACAATTTTCTTACTTTCACTACAAATTTGCGCCAATTAATCCAATAGGAGTTTTTTTTTAATATTTTGAAGTGGTAGTGCTAACATGACACAAACACACACATGAGACCACCATATTTCTTAAACAAAAAAGAACGGTATACCTTTACCTACGTCATACAGTCCTTTTCTAGATAATGGAAGGAAGGAATTATCGTCAAGATACCAAACAACGGTGATCTTAAGAACTGTAATAATAATAACTTCCGTGGTATCACCATTCTCTCCATATTTCCGAAAATAATTGCAACTATCATTCTCAAACGTATAAAGTCTAAGATTCTAGGCCCAAGAGGCGCCAAGTGGAATTTCGTGATGATTTCGAAGTGATGATACTAATAGTAGCTCCCTTTATCAAAGAAGAAGACGTTGTTATGGTATCTAAAATTTCAAAAAAAAAATGTTGATGGCATAAATGATATTCGATTCTGAAATCCGACAGCATTCTGCTAGTCGTGCTTTGTCTCTTGTATCTTAATAATTTTAACTTATTGACTGATAGACCCTAAGGGTTTTAGTGGATTCAGAATTAAGTGTGCATCTAGTGGGACTCGAACCCACACGTCTAAGATATCATCAGTTAACCACTATACATGTATGTATATCCACTGTGCCATTCTTTACTTGAAGAAGAATTTAGTCAACAATTTGCATCACTCTTTTAAATTGTAGCACTCTTAACATATCCATCATTTTTACATTTGCTTTTCGGCAACAAAAAATGTTAATCTGAAAAGTGTGTGCCTTAAACATAAAATTCTACACAGTTGTCATAAATAAACCTAAATATTGTGTTAAATTAAACCCTTTTTTACTCAAAAAAAAAAAAAACGTAAAACATTTTCCTTTAAAAAAAAGCTCATTAGCAGCTGAATACCAACTTGGTTTAATAGATCCAGAGATGGGATTCTTTCGTTTAATCGATTTTAATAGATACACTCGGCATAATTACACCATTGTAGATAGTATGTATATCTACAAGTAGATACGAGTATCTACAACTGGCTGTTGTAGATTTTGTTTGAAATTCTTTTTAATATCATAGATGTACATTTTGCATAAATTGTCTACTAATGGTATTAATTTAGATTAAAAAAAAGTGAATGAGGAAACAAAAAAAGTAAAAAGGGTCAACGGCCAGTAAATATTTTTCTTTTAAATTTTTTTCATAGAAAATTAAATAAAAATCCCAAAATTCTTTTTTTTTTTCATCTCTCTCTCTCTCTCATTCTGTGAGTCTATTTACCCTAACGTAAAACAAACACAAATCCCCCAAAGCAATTAAATTTTATCGATAACCCCAACAAGCAGCAGTTTTGTATCTTTTTTTCGATTTTGCTTTCTATTTTTTTGAATTTTTTTTTAATTATGTTTTTCCAATACAAATTTTACCCGTGATGTGTTGTATTGTATGAGTATATAGTATATTAGCTGTAGAGAGAAGCACACGCAATTATTGTTTTGTATCTTGCACCAATTTACACTCCATCGGTTTTGCTTGAATATTATAGCCATCTACATAGATAGCATGGAGATCGCTTATTTTTGCTAGTGACGCATCGTAGGGAAAAATTGATTCTTAAAAAAAACTATTAAAAAACGAGTACGTAACAAACGTGAAGACCGATGAATATGAGAAATGTGTTATTCTACACCACAAAGGCGAGGCACGCCGCGCCGCTGCCGTGCGTTGTCGGCCGCCAACGAGGAAAATCGTTATCTTTCAACGTTTTTAGTTTCACAGCTGCGAGTGTTATTCCTAGGCGGTATTTTAGTCTTTGTTATCACAGTGGTGGTTATGAGCAGTGGCGTATTATTTAAAAGTCTTTAAAAGGCCCTTTAGGGCAAGGTTATCCAAGGGTGAGGCTGATTGTCTGGGGACATTACCATCGTTGAATACTTTTCGCTCCCTGATTCACCTTCATTGTCTTAAAACTTGGCGCGTTCAAAATCTTGTACGTACTTTTTTCTGTCTGTCTGTACCAACGAAGTTCAGCATAAACGGTTGAAGAGATTTTCGTCAAACTAAGTACTTAAGCGTTTTAGGTGATTGTCTCAAATAGATTTTTGAATCGTTTATTAGCCCCAAATATAACCGTACTTGCCATACAATTTTGTCGACCATCTTAATTATCTAGAAAACGGCTCTAACGATTTTGATAAAAAAATGTGTGCACTGCTTTAGGTACGTATAATCTACATTTTGGCTAATTTTTTTTACATATTTTGTTATTAACGGTACCTCCAATACAACAATTTTTTTGATTTTCGACTGTCTCGAATTTTGATCAAAATTTTTACTTAGGAGGTCTTTCGAATTATAAATAATATAATATATAATATATAATAAAATAGAAAAAAAAACAAAATATTTTTTTTGTAAAAATTCAATATTTCGAAAACTTTTTATTGATTTTTTTGTAATTTTGTTTTTAAGTTTATATTATTAAATGTTTAATATTGTCACATCAATTTCTTTAGAAAAAAAATTGAAGAAATTTTGTATACAAACAATTAATTTAAAACGACTAATATAGAAATCTCTAATTTATTGTTTTTCAAAAATATTTTTGAGTCACTCCCAAAAAGTTGAACCAGTACTGTTTTTGTTGTTATTTTTTCAGAATATTTTTCGGGTTGGGTTCGATATCCCGCTTTTTATAATCCCGTTTCTTAAAATTCCGCTTTTTATATTCCCGCTTTTTTTAAATCCCACTTTTTTAAAATCCCGTCCCTTATAATCCCGTTTTTATAAATCCCGTTTCTTATTGTCCCGCTTTTGGAATCAACACAAGTTAGTGGGTGGCAATGGCGCAGTGGATAAAGTGCTTGATTGCTAACTAGGACGTGTGGGTTCGATCCCCACGCTAGGCGCATTCTTTTCTATACCTCAAATATTAATTGGATGCCGCCCATGGGTTAAAACTGAGACAGTCAATACCTGGTTCTCGAATCCACTGGGCCAAACTAGTGCCGTGCAATTCAGATTGTATTTAAAAAGACCTTAGGTCTTATAGGCATATAGTTAAATTTAAAAAAAAAAACACAAGTTAGAGGAAGGACTGCGTGTAAGGTGGGGTCAAGTTTGGGTGTATGCAAAGTTTTTTGTGTAACATTTATTAAAATACAAAACGGGTTAGCGCGATTAAACGAGATTTTAAAAAGCGGCATTGTAGACTACTTTTTTTTCGGGATTTTGGAAAAGCTGGTTTTCCGATACGCTCCTATTTTTTTAAATAAAAAAAACAACAACTTTTTTGGCAAAACATATTTCGAAAACGACGTAAAAAAATTGTACTCAGTGCTTTTTGCCATTATCTTCAAACGCTAGAAAAAAAAACCATTTTCCGACAACAAAAACCCACGGTACCTACCGTACAAATGTTAAAAAACCGTAAAGACAAAAAGAATGCTCAAAAACGGTTCCAAGAATTTTGTTACAAAATATTTGTGTCCTTTAATTAATGGAGTCCACTCTTAAAAGTAAACGTTCTTGTTAATGGCACTTCTCACATAGAACCAATTTTCGACTTTGTCATTATTGGATAAACAGATTTAAATTATTTTCATATGCAGATGCCTGCAAAAGAATAAATAATATTGCATATTCAAATTTTCAAAATAATTTTGTTTTGAAAATTCGATTTTTCAAAACGAGTCACTGATTTTTTTAAATTTAACTATCGCAAGTTTATATTATTAATTACTTCAAACGTGCACTTCCATTTTTTTCCTAAAAATTTTTTTAAAATTTTGTACATACAAAATTATTTTTTTAATAATATTTATTATTATTTTTGATATACGTATTCATTTTTGTCCAAGAATTCAAATGTTTCATCCATTTATTTCTACCATGATACCTAATAATGTGTCATTCGTATCCATTGTATAAATTTACATACACTTGCCCTTAGTTAACTGTAAGCACATCATGCACCTTACACTTATCATATGAAGATATGTCCATATCTACCAACATCCAACATTTTCATTATAAATTTTCCGTCTATGTATGTAGGTAATACCTTCAAAATTTTTAAAACTCAACTCCGTAATCTAGTTTGAACTGTAGGTATATGTACCAATTCAGGGAACAGAATCATCCATTCGACAATTTTTTAAACTAAGATCAGATAAAACCTACATTGGGCTTAAACCCATATAATGATAACTAGACTATCTACCTTCTTACAAACTTGTAAGTTGTAAGAGCAAGTTCGTATTTTTTTTCTATATTTTAATAGTATTCAGGAATGCTAAAATTTTACAAGTTCTCGTAAGGTTTAATAAACCTAAGGTAGTTTCGTATACCACGTACATATCTTTCCACGTCCTTTTTTATTACATTTGAATTTTGTTCCTAATCATTTCTTTTTTTGATTTGTATTATTCATAAAAAAAAATTTACAACGAACTTACGACATTTACTTACTCCTTTCTTGATAAGTGGTTATTAAAAAAAACATTGACATACAAATGAAATTGACCACAAATTGGTATATTTCTTTTATTAAAAAATTGTAAAATCTAATCAAATGTTTGTTGGTGGATCTGAAATTGACTATTTAACTGCCACCAATGCGCTCTATTAACCGCGACCAATTGCCGTCAGAAATCAAGCTTTTATTGTACATTTAGTATGTGTCATATTTTATTTTTAAAATTGGCCTTACAATTTCCTACAACTTAGTACGCTCCTGACCAAGAGCTATTATTTTGCGATGTTAAAGAACTGCAAACATGAAATTGATAGTCAAAATTGCAGACAATTGGCAAACATAGACTAAAAACTCTCAAGAGCCCAATAAAAATCAACTTCAGAAAAAAAATATCAAAAACAAAAACAAAAAAATATTTACAAACACATTTGCGGAAAAGGACCATTTCGAAGGCGGAATATTACTTCTCCGACCAAAAAACACACATGTGTGTCAAAACACTTTATAACAACAATGCCTCGATAACGACACGACGACGACCGACAAGGCCCGTTGCGATAGTGGTGGTAGGTGAATTGTTGTCTTGTATATCTAGATCGACTAAGGAGGAGCAAGTGAATAGCTAATGAGGCAGAGAACTGTTGGAGCAGTGATATCGATTTAAATTATGTACTCGGATAAAGCTGTTGCCTATTGTTCGGAATAGGAATAGCACATCATACAACAGCTCACAGAAACTTTGATGCCTCTGAGCGGACGGAGGTTCAAACAAGATGACTATGGTGATAAATGAAATCGATGACAAAAAAGTTCATCTTCGTTCTTTGAAACATTATTGATTGTTGTAAAGATAGTTTTTTTTTTGTCTGAGGAAAAAAATACTGAAACACTTGAGCCAAAAACTATTCGGTCACAAATAATATAATTGGTTAATTGGGGGAGAACTTTGTGTTTAATAAATAATTCAAAGCTTTTATCCTAACAATTTACTTCACGCGTACTAATAATGGTTTCGATGTTTTTTTTTGTGTTGTGTTTGTTTTGTTATTTGTCGGTAGTTATTCGGTGATTAATTGATAATTAAGTACACGAAAAATTGAAACTTAAGTCACACGCGAAAGTGATTAATAAACAATTAATTATAGACTGCTGAACAAAATTATTATATTTATCCAAATTGGTATAGTTTTTATATTGTACGCGAATCATTTTAAGTTTGTTGGGTAAACGCAATTAAATTGTTAATTAAATTCTTGAATTTCCAGGGCAATCTCGAGGCTAAAAAGGTATACGTTACCTCCCCTAGAATGTTTTAAACCTAATTTTAACTCTTTATATTAATTTATAATAGTTTGCTGATAAACTACGAAGACCATAACATTGAAGCTTAGATCTTTAGAACCCAAATGTTAACTGAAACCATATCATGTGAAGGTAGCATTACACCGCGTAAATTTGTCGTAAATTGGCTGTAAAAGAAAAAAATCGATTAAATAATTTATAAACTTTAAAATTGACACCAAAATATATGTATTGACACGATAACTTATCAAGTTAGCATTACCAGAGACCTAAAAAAAGCGACCAGTTTTTACAAATAACTAACGACAGTACTTTACAATTTGAACGCTAATTTACACGTACACAAATTTTTTAAACCTTGATCTTGCAACCAACAACTTTAATGTAGCCAAGCATTGACACTGTTAGTAGGTAGTTAAAGTCCGGCTCTCATTACGTAGGTTTAAGTCCGATGGAGATAAGCTGAACTTGGTTCTTGGTATAATGAACTTTCAAATGGACGATTCAAGGAAATGCGTAAAAATGAAATAAAATTAGGTAGAAATAAATGGATGGTGCACATAATAAAATTGTTTAGATTGCTTAGTTGTTATAGTTAAAGGTAAAATAGATACCATTTGAAATCTTGGACCAAATATGAATATATATAAACGGTGATTTTTTAAGAGCTTGGTTTTTGAAAATTCAAAAAAACACAGAAACTTGTAAAAAGTGAATGAAATTTTTATTTAGATCGATAAATCAATTTCTGCCATTTACTTTTTAAAAATAATTTCACTTAAATGTTGCCCGCGGCTACGCTTCAGGTGGTCCATTCTGAAGGTCCAATTTTGGCAAACTTTTTCACACATTTCGGCCGGAATCTCACCAATGACGCGTTCAATGTTGGCTTTCAAGGCAGCAATCGTGTTTGGCTTGTCCCCATAGACAACAGACTTAACATAGCCCCACAAAAAATAGTCTAACGGGGTCAAATCACATGATCTTGGTGGCCAATTGACTGCGCCAAAACGTGAGATCAACTGCTCACCAAATTCGCCTCTCAATTGATGCATGGTTTCACGTGCAGTGTGGCATGTGGCACCGTCCTGTTGGAACCACATGTCGACCGAGTTCAATTCTTGCATTTTCGGCAAAAAAAAAATCTGTTATCATCGAACGGTACCTTTCTCCATTGACCGTAACCCTGCGGCCTTCATCGTCCTTGAAGAAGTACGGCCCAATGATGCCGCTGCCCATAAACCGCACCAAACAGTGCATTTTTCGAGATGCATTGGTAGCTGCTGAATTGCCTCTGGCTGCTCTTCACTCCAAATACGGCAATTCTGCTTATTCACGTATCCATTTAGCCAAAAATGAGCCTCGTCGCTGAAGACAATTTTGCGATAAAAGCTTGCGAAACACATTTTTCACAGAGCACGAATTTTGATAATAAATTTCAATAATTTGCAAACGTTGTTCAGGCGTAAGTCTATTCATGATGAAATGGCAAACAATACTGAATCGAAATGTCAAATGTTCGTGGAATTTTTCATGTGTGATCTGTCAAAAATATAAACGTCAAAAACCAAGTAGCAAAAAAATCACCCGATATATAAAAAAAATTTCAAAAATCGTTGGAAAATATTTTTAGGAAAATTTAAATGTTAATATAAAGTAATTTTTAATATAAATATCAAATTTCAATTTTAAATCAAAATAGTGACTCATATTTGAAAACTCGATTTTTCAAAAAAAAAAAAAAAAGTAATAATAATATTTTTTAAAAAATAGCAAAAATATTGTTTTTGAAAATTTGAATATGCAGTTTTATTTCAACTGTTAGGGAGCATTTGCATAAAAAATTTAACAAAAACAAACATAAATAAACATATTTTTTGCGTTTTCTTCAATTAAAAAATTTAATTTGAATATGCAATAGTGAGAAAGTCGAAAATATGAAAAGTGGTTCTATGGCAAGTAAATGCAAATAATAACGACGCAAAATTAAATATTTTTTTTTACTTCAACGTAGACTGCACTAATTTAAGAATACACCCAATTTGTTATTAAAATTCTTGGAACTGTTTTTGAGTAAAAAAAATGTTCTTAACCGTTTTAAACATTTTTATGGGAAGTCAATTTTTAATTTTTGTTTTAGAATTTTTTTTCAAGTATTCAAAAAAAATGTTAAAAAACTGTACTAAATACACATTTTTTCTCAAAAAAAAAAAAATAAAATAAATAAATGAACCGTTTTTCCATCTAAAACCATAAGAAAGATTCTACTAGGCTCTAGAGATACCAAAAATAACCATTTTTCCATCAAAATATTCCAAAAAGTTTCATTAATGAACTGATTTTTTCGTTTGGATGAAAAAAAAAAATATGGCGGTTACCGTTGTTGTGGACAAAAAAGTGTGGGGAAAATTACCTACTGAAAACACATTATGTACTTACCAAAAGTTTAAAGAAAATCCATCGAACCGTTTAGTCTGTAGACTCCCGTTTTTTTGTATTATTTTTCATCGTAAGGTCAAAAAATTCTTACACCCACATTAATGAACATGGACTAGGGAAGGTTTATGACTTATTCCATGGACTAAGTGCTAAATGCTATGAATAAAACAGAACATCGAAGACGGTGATTTACTGAAGGACTGAGAATTGACATTAACAACTAAATTCAGAGAGACCTAGAATAGAAAGAGATAGAGTTGATACTTATTGTAGTAGATTTTGTTCGTGGGTTTTCGATTTTTTTTTTAATTGAAAATTTTAGTCCGCAGACTAACTTTTATTTTATGGCTTACTAAAGCCATGGACTAGCGATGGAATAAGCATTTTTGTATTAATAGGGCTGTCAATGTTTATTAGGCTTTTTTTCATTTTTTGTTTAGTTTAAAAAAATCGAATTCGAGATTTTGATCAAATCTTAACTATCTGACATTCGTCAAAAAAAAAATTCCGTGTACTACTGTAGGTATATTCTATATTTTATCCAAAAATATATTGAATACAGGTAAATTTACCTGCCGTAGAAACATTTTTGATTTTCGACTTTCTCATTTTGATAAAAAAAAATTGTATATTGGTAGTCCTTTACATTCTAAATAATACTGGGTACATTTTGGGAAAATAATTTTTTTGGATTAATATTTCGAAAACGTATGGACGTTTTTTTATTGCAAATATTTTATTTAGAACAAAATTGTGTAAATAAAAATTAAGTAAAAAAACGACATTAAAAGTATATTTATCTCCTTCTATTAAGAACCTTGTGCTTAAGATCAAGTATGTGAGATCCAGTCGTGCACTTTATTTTATTTTCAACTTGCAAGAATATAAATTAAGTAGTAACTTAATTTATATTAAAAGTGGGCGTGGCTTTGTGTGATATAAATTATATGTATCATTTCTTAAGAGACTTTCATTACAAGAAAATTTACTCTGAATAAAAAAGAAGTTCTATAAAATTGGGTGCGGCAAATGGCCATAGTGTCAAAAATACCTTTCCCGCCCCTTAAACAGGAATAAATTCTAAAGGTCTTAAGAAAGGGGTATGCTAGGTGGCGAGTTGGCGGGTGCTCTATTATATAAAGATTATTTCTTATTCGTCGCACTACACAAATATGGAACGCGTGTTTCTTTTTGTGATTTTTAAAAACTCTGCACCAATGAGCACCGACCCCTGTTAAACCCCTTCTATCTTTCCGAAAGCTCGCAATGTGTGTAATATGTTAAGGGTTTAGTATTTTTATTATTGTTACTATTATCTTATTTCCTTATTTTAATGGTTTGCATTTTATTTTTTGAATTGGAAATAATATGGACGTGGCAATATGTGCCGTCTGCCAGAAAAAAACATTTCTTTAATATTTCAAAAAATAGTTACATACAAATTGGTAGAATATACAAAATTAAATTATTGCGAAAATTAATAATAAAATTAAAATAATTATTGAATTGAATTGTTATTGTTTTTAAATTTTATTTTTATTTAATTATTTCTTTTTTTACCATAATGTATTATATATTATAAAAATGTTTAAATATCATTTATCAAGATCTATTAAATTAAAATTAAAACGAATAAGCACTCTCTATTAGTCTCAAAAGCTATTCCGAAAACTAATTGCATGATCACAAGACATGAACAGAATTGTCCACCCGATGGACCCGTTCAACACTTCTAACAGTTCTATCCTTGACAAAACACTTCTTTGAAAGTATAGCCTTCAAATTTCTTGCAGTATTGGCAAACAGCTATAAAGTGGTAAATATCAACTCGTTCAAATCTGTTACAAAAATTGCAGTTGTGGAAGTGGAATATATGAGCGATGCGGGACATAATTAAAATTCAGAATTTTTACCCTTGCTCTAAATATTGTGCTACTCCAAACTCACCAATTTCCATGCAGCTCCTTTTTTTAAACATCTCAGTATGGCAGTATGGCTTTCATAGCAATAGGTCCACTGGTGATCTGATGGCATATCTCACCGAACAGTCGCACAAATCTTTACATCATTTTGGAGAAAGTAAGATTATTGCGCATGATATTTCAAAAGCATTTGATAGAGCTTGGTATCAAGCTCTCTTATCGAAAATGCGCGCATTTGGTATCGATGAATCTCTTCTTCGTTCGATTAGAAATTACCTTTCGGACCGTAAAATACAAGTTGAATTGGACGATTTCAAGTCTGATATTCACAAAATAAATGCTGGTGTGCCCCAGGGCTCCGTATTGTCTCCGATCCTTTTTCTCTTATCTGGAACTTCTAATCCACTTGATTGTTTAGCTGACAATAGTACTATTAGTTTTTCATATTCGTTTTCATATTCACCTCCTTGTTTTTCGGATGTGGAACTGCAACGGCAGCGTATGATAAGCTCATTAAATTCTGATCTCGACAGCATTGGAATAAAAAACCTCGTAAAATTTAATGGTTCAATTCAGTTTACCCTTGAGCCCAATTTCGGACGTACTGTCAAGTACAGAGATTCTTTCTTTAGCCGTACAACGCGAATGTGGAATGCTTTACCATGCTCGATTTTTCCCTCCCATTTTGATATTCTAAGCTTCAAAACTAATGTACATCGGTATCACCTATTAATTCCTTCCATATTTTCCTAACGCTTGCACTGTGCTCGAACATAATAAGGGTAGTCAAAATCCCTTTAGTGCGCGCACAATATAAAAAAAATCTCACAACGCGCGCCGGACTTTTTGTACAAAAAATCAGTTTTCCATCCCAAAACTTTTATACCTACCTAACCAAGTTAACTATTTCTTCATTGGTGGTTATTCAACTGAAAAGGGATAGTTAAAAAACTTTTCAATGTGGAAACAATCTCACTCAAAACCTGACAGGTTCAAACTTAAAAAAATCAATTCCCCATCATGCGGGAAGAGAATTGCTCTAAAAAAACAAACATTTAATCTATTAAACTATTTCAAACCAGGCAAACCCCTTCCACAAAATGTAAAAAAAAAATTGAAAGCATCTCTGATGGCTTATACAGTTTAACCTGCAATCAATTTGGATATGTACTCGTATGTACTGATGACAGCAATGGGATGTCCATAAGTCTATCCTATTTTAAATCAACTTCGGCTTCCTGACTTTTAATAAAAAATCTCATCACACTTTAAATGTCCGATATCCGCTGCTTTATTTGCACATGTGACGTATACTCTCTGTCAATTATATGGCATCCAAATGGGTGTTTTTTTTTTTGTTGAAATTCCGGAACTCACCTTACAGTTGCAGAAGGTCTCTATTTTCATGAGCCGCGACACGATGGCACTAGCAAACCCAAAATATACTGCAACTTTTATTCAAAAAAAAAAAGTTTTGTTGATGGATCGGCTCAAAAAGAATGGTGGTTTTGTTTTCTCAGCTCTGCGCAACACATAGCATAAACTGACCCGCAAAATAATAGAAAACGTCACCACAATAATTGATTTGTTAGTCCCGTCGCGTCCGCCGCGCCGTCGGCGTCGTCGTAGTTCAGAGGACGTTTAATGGTAACCTCGAATAATATCCAAAATAAATATATTCCTCGAATGTGAATGAATTTACGGTCGGTCGGGTCGATCTGCCAATGAACGTATTCGACCATTTCCTGGCACTGCCTATATAGTGTCCATCCAAATACAGTCCTTTCTCTGTGATGCCCAATAAAACTGAATAACCGTCGGAAGTCTTTTCTGCCGCACTTGGCCGCCTTTTATTGTAGAGTAGAAAAAAAGGGATACAAAAAATAAAATAAAATACCTCAGTCCCGATTCGGACGGGCTATATACTCGTATGATGCTTCAAAGTCACGCATATTTGGCATTTGATTTCTAGAATTGAACTCCACCTCACCATCCACATACAAATTGGTAGATAGAGTTGCTGCTGGCCCACAACAAGAAATCTGTGCTGTGCCGATTAAATCGATAAGCCATATGGAAGGGTCACAACTCACGGGACCATACCATAATATAGATGGCTTGGCGCTACCCCTAATTCCGAATGCGAGGCAACACGCTCATCACACCTCCCTTAACGCTCTTGATTACAATGTCAGTTCGTTCTCGCATTAAATCAATTGCCTTGGAGCTTGAAGACCCTATTTTTTGCTGCTCAAAATCGAAATTTGTATTGGTCACCTTTACGTTTATGGTCAATCGTCCTCGTCATCGTGCGTCGTCGTCGTCATCGTTGGTCCTGTCGTTTACGGGTGCGTTACAAGTATTATACTAAAAATAACAAATGTGTTCGCTTGTGTGTGTATAGGGCACCTTGTTCATGTACAATATAAAGGATTAACAAGGATTTATAGGCATTTTTATTGCGGCAATTTGAGATTTGTTTCATGTACCATTGTAATGGCCATACTAGGTTTTGTGTTTGTTGGTGAACAAGCTTGTGTACGAGTATAGGATGATGGATGACATCCCAAGTCCTTTGCTATTTAGCTGCTAAAAACATAGACATTCCGTAGGTTTTTATTTGCCGTAAAAGCTGGCAGAAGAATAAAACGTTTTATGTTTACGATTTGCGTACGCCACAGAGTAGATAAGCGTTTTAAATGGCGCTCACCTCATTAAGGAAGGTAAAGAATGATACCGAATACCGGAAAGACTATATCATTAGGTCCTTGAGTGTAATTTCGCATGCTGGAGGGGCTTTTTTTTCGTTCGTTCGTGAGGGAATTATATCAAAGGAAATACTTCTGTGCGTGTAACAGGGTGTTTAATGTAATTAAAAAAAGGATACATACATTAGGGGATTTCCTACATGATATACATTATATTATGCTCCTACCTACATAATTGTATCTATATATTCAAAGTAAAGGGTTTCTAATTTATTTAAGTTAACAAGGGTTAGGGATTTTGACCCTCGCAGTAAACCAGGGCGAGTGAAATAATTCCAGTAAAATGATTTTGTGCAGTGTTTCCAGCATTGAAGGCTATTGTTTTTTTTTTTAGAAGTAAAAATAGATTTTTTTAGCTCTGTTGTATTTGAAGTTTGGAGTATTGATGCCTGGCAAATTGTTTCTAAATGTTCTGAGTTCCGTTTTGAGAAATTGAGAAATATGGCGGATTCTTCTAGATGTCGATTGCGTCGTAGAATACATCATTGGTTGAATAATTCATATATGTCAAGTAGCTAAGTACTAATATTTCAAAATTTGAAGGAAATAGCCATTGCAGTGAAACAGTGAATTTGCTGGCTTAATGCGTAAGCTTTTCCATCTAAGTATACTTTTCTTTTAAAACGAAATTGAAAACAGTAATTTCATAAAAAGGCGAATCTTCGGCAAGCTCAAACAATCCACCGATTGTAGTAAAGTCCCTACTTTCCAAGTGCATGAAAACCCTGATCAGTTATCAGCTCAAGTTATCAGCTTTCAGTAAACAGTGCACCAGATCTGTATATCGTTTGGAGAAAGTATGATTATTGCACTTGATATTTCTACAGCATTTGATAGAGTCTTGCTTCTGGCATACCTTTTTTTTTTAAATTGGTGTGCAGTTGGTATTGATGAATATTAGCTTTGTTTGACTAGAAACTTCCATTAGACTTAATCAACTCTGAAAACCGCAGCATATGAATGTTGGTGTGTCACAGGGATCCATTTTGTTTCCGACATTTCTCATTTTCATAAATAATTTCCTGTCCACAACTTCTAGTCCAATAAAATGTTTTGCGCTTACATCGATGAAACTGAACAGCTTGCGACTTGCGGTATGTGCATCACCAACAACCTGTTGTAGACCGATCACATACTGGTCGGTACAAAATTGGTATACGGAACTAAGAAACTTAATGGTGCCTCTCTAAACCAAACTGAACTTAGGATGTTCTTTAGTGGTGACGAATTGTCCCTCAAACTCATTACGACTGGCTGGGGCATTCGTACAGTCATTATCAGTCTCTTCATCCTGGCTATACAACATATGCGTTCCGATGAGATATGACTGGTTAGGATTCCAACAAAAAATTACTTGAGGTTTGCTTAGCTACTTGCAGCTTTGAGAAATCCCGGCTGAATTCTAAGATTTTCTTGCTCCAGTGGTACCATTAGTAATCCAATTGGCTCGGAACAAGAGATGACCCGTTTTTGACCAATATAATTTCCAAATATATCACGGTGTCCTGGGACCCACCGAAGGATAAGGTGTTTCTTGCGCTGTGTAGTCTTAGGTCGCTCCGGCAACGGTCCACCTTTTTTATCTTGTGATGGAGAAAATGGCTTCTATTGCCGCCTGGCTATCTGCAAAGACATCAATATTCTAATTGACTATTTCACATGTTGCAAGACGCTTGAACGATGGGCTGGCAACAAGACGAGACCGGGCAAACTTTTGTTAGACTCGTCTCGGTCTCGTCAAAATCGAAAATTTTTAGTCTCGTCTCGATCCCATTCTCAGTCTCAGTCTTAATCTCAGTCTCAGTCTTAATCTCAGTCTCAGTCTTAATCTCAGTCTCAGTCTTAATCTCAGTCTCAGTCTTAATCTCAGTCTCAGTCTTAATCTCAGTCTCAGTCTTAATCTCAGTCTCAGTCTTAATCTCAGTCTCAGTCTTAATCTCAGTCTCAGTCTCAGTCTCAGTCTCAGTCTCAGTCTCAGTCTCAGTCTCAGTCTCAGTCTCAGTCTCAGTCTCAGTCTCAGTCTCAGTCTCAGTCTCAGTCTCAGTCTCAGTCTCAGTCTTAGTCTCAGTCTCAGTCTCAGTCTCAGTCTCAGTCTCAGTCTCAGTCTCAGTCTCAGTCTCAGTCTCAGTCTCAGTCTCAGTCTCAGTCTCAGTCTCAGTCTCAGTCTCAGTCTCAGTCTCAGTCTCAGTCTCAGTCTCAGTCTCAGTCTCAGTCTCAGTCTCAGTCTCAGTCTCAGTCTCAGTCTCAGTCTCAGTCTCAGTCTCAGTCTCAGTCTCAGTCTCAGTCTCAGTCTCAGTCTCAGTCTCAGTCTCAGTCTCAGTCTCAGTCTCAGTCTCAGTCTCAGTCTCAGTCTCAGTCTCAGTCTCAGTCTCAGTCTCAGTCTCAGTCTCAGTCTCAGTCTCAGTCTCAGTCTCAGTCTCAGTCTCAGTCTCAGCCTCAGTCTCAGTCTCAGTCTCAGTCTCAGTCTCAGTCTCAGTCTCAGTCTCAGTCTCAGTCTCAGTCTCAGTCTCGGTCTCAGTCTCAGTCTCAGTCTCAGTCTCAGTCTCAGTCTCAGTCTCAGTCTCAGTCTCAGGTCTCAGTCTCAGTCTCAGTCTCAGTCTCAGTCTTAGTCTCAGTCTCAGTCTCAGTCTCAGTCTCAAGCCCCTTTTAGATGATCAGTTATCAGTTCAGTTGTTAGTACAGTTATAAAAAGGCATTATATTTAGACATCAGTCTGGTGTTCAGTTGAGCTTTCATTTTACATGTGAGCAGTCGAAAGTCTGACGAAAAATACATTGCGTAATGGTAGATGAAAAGGGTCTCTTTTTTTCCACAAACATTCACACGCGCGATAAATTTCAATGAATTCGACCATAACATCATTCCGTTTCAACATATTGAAAAAAAAAACAGTTGATTCCCCGCCAACTGGAAGTGAAATGACGACTGATCTGAGAACTGAGCTGAAACGCATATAGACATTAGTTTAACTGATGACTGCACGCCCAACTTAGGAATTCCATCAGTTTCAGTTTAAGTTTCAGTTTCAGTTTCAGTTAAACGCTTCAGTTTTTGCGTTTAGACATCAGTTTAACTGAAAGACTAACTGATAGCTGAACTGAAACTGAAACTGAAATGATCATCTAATGGCCCTTCACATATCTTGTATAGCCGGGCTTACGGCCTCGTACTCACCTAACCAAGTCTTGATCTTGGTCTCGCTTTTTGTTTTTTATTTAAACTTTAATGTGTACCCTCAATTTTGGTATGCAGTATTCTTTACAATTCGAAGGACATCATATATGCAAATTTTGATGGAGGTCAGTAGATCCGTTTATGAGAAAGTCGAAAGTACAAAAAAAATGCTTGTATGTAAAACAAAAATGGTGAAAATGTAGAATCTACCAAAAGGAGTGCGTACACTATTTTTTTATCAAAATCGTTACAGCCGTTTTCGAGATAATTAAGATGGTAGAGAAACTTGTATGGCAAGTACCGTTATTTTTGGGGTGAAAAAAATTATTCAAAAATCTGATTCAGACAATCACCTAAAACGCTAAGTACCAAGTTTGATGAAAATCGCCCCAGCGCTTAGTCTGTAGATCGTTCTATAGACAGACAGACACACGGAAAAGCGGGACCCTCTTTTTTTGCAATTCTCCATCATCGTAATGTGAAGTTTGATCAAAATCTTGAGTTTGATTTTTTTTCCAAATGCAAAACTTGGCGTATTGTAAATGGTCAAAGCGTCCAGACATATGGCGAAGTCGTGTAGTTTTCAACGATTACGCATTGACACCGTCTTCGACTAAACGCCTTAACATATATATCACACTCCAACACATTTTGGGACAACATTGACGTCATTCGTATGATGTACAATATTGTATGCGATGACATGGCGAACGGTGACGTCGCTGACAGTATGATAATAATTTTCTGTGTGAAAATTTTTCAGCTTGCAGTTTGCAAGCTGCAACACCCTGTATTCTGTGTACAATTTTTTTAAAAATATTTTATTGGGCACAAAAAGTTGTTTCAAGGTGTTTTTGAGTTTTCAAAGTTTAATTGATAACGACAGCAGAATTCCATCTCCTAACATCCGTCAGTGATAATAATTTTATATTAACATTTTATACTGTTCATTGTAATCATTTTTTTTTTTATTATTATTATTATTTTCCTTTGTTACGCACAAGATCCCTTTCAGTCAAACATCACACACAAGACATAAGACACAACACTTGTGGATATAGGAACGAACTCTTATTTCTTTGAATAATGTACACAACATTATTATCCTGGCTGAACTGTAATGCAAAACAATGAAGTGATGACTCACTGTCGACAAAGCACATGTCAGAGTGTTGAATTATGAATTTGAAATATAGGTATATACATAGAAACTCCGATATATATATATGTGTGTGTAGATTACATCCTTTTGTATTTTTTATTATATTTATACGAGTACACACTTTATCCCCTACTGTATATGGAAAAAGGTGCCAAAGCAAGTTGTGTAGCGAGACAAACAAAAAGTAGGACCAAAAAAAAAAAACGACAAATAGAATGGATAGGATATCCATAAAGCCCGAACGAATGAAACGCTTTAGCACAAGCGTGATGTTATTTCAAGTAAGTGCCTTTTAAAAATTTTGCGCGCTCGCAATTTCATTTAGTTCGAACAAAGGGAAAGTATTTATATGGCTTTTATCGGCAACGTTTTTTTTTTGTCTGTGTTTCGAAATGATATCATTATTTAATGCCAGGGAAATAATACATATGCGGAGGCTCATTTTGTTGAGCTTCAAGTGATTTACATGATTCCTTACAATAAAGGACTTTATGATGTCTTTGAATGAATTTATAGAATTATTATTTAAAATATGATCTGGATCACTTTATTTAGTGTGCGTAAAAGTAAAAAAAAGTCGCACAGTCACTATGTATTGAATTCATGACAACAGACGTTGGAGCTTCGAAGGTATGTACGAGCAATTCATGGTAAAGCTTATAAGTTGATTATCACATGTGGCAATTCTACCTTTTTGTTGAGTTGTTTTCCATGCGATGGCTTTTGGTTATCCCTTTCATATTCTTTTCATTCACTTTCAGCTTCTGATGAATTTATAATTCATTTTATTGTTTGGGCTCTGTCGTTATATGTAAAACCTTTTAAGGTAATTTTCAATTAATTTTCCGCACGTTTTTCGCTTCTACGGTTATTCGCTTAGCAGCATACAAAAAAGTGTAGCCAAACCTCACATTTTGGAAAAAGAAAATTCAAAAATGGTCATTTTAAAAATACGTTTAACCTCTCCATTGAATGTAACTGTTTGTTTAAAAACGCAAAAATGAATGAGAATTATTAGGTATCAGTATTGGGGGAAATTTTCGAAAATAGGACTTTTGGGGCTCAGAATTCAAAAATTCCTGATTAGATCCGTATTTTCTCTGAGAGCAGGACAATTACGTTTTAACCCAATAACAAGCACCAAAAATAAAGATAAATGAAAAACCTTTAAAATAAAATGAGTTATATCTATTTATGACTAAAAATACAATTTTTTTTTAAATATTTTTTTAAGTTTGGTACTTAGAGGGGTGTACTCGAACGAGTGCACTGTGTACAGTTATTACCTAGTTAGGAAATATTTTGCAACACACTTTTTGATGCAAAGAGTAGTTTGCGGCATATGTCACATATCTTTCGAACTCTTTAATATCTAATTCTTTTATATATAAATAAAATAATAAACCAAAAAATTGACCAACTTGGTCAATCAACACCACAGTTCGACAGCATAAGCCCGAAGATGGATTACTAGATTCGAAACGCGTCGCTTCTTTAAAATAATTATAAAAATGTTATAATATAAATTTAAAAAAAATAACTAAATATAACTAAATATAAAGTTTTCATTTTAATTTTATGTTTTATTATTTTATTTATATATAAAAGAATTACATCAACACGCAACATGGAGACTACACCCCAAAATAATCTTTAATATCCGTCTTCAATGTGAACGTATTATTTGGTGCTTTTGTTGACGGACTGGCGGACCTGAATGTATACAAGTCTTTGCTATGGTCCTGAAAAATGAAAGTAGATTGCGATTTTTTTTAGTTTGCTTACAATAGATCGGCCAAGGATTTACCACATTTCTTTGTTCTATTATCACGAACCGTATACCAGTTGCACGAAATCCTTTTTTTACGTAAGGAAGCCATGAGATCATGTCTGGTGAAATAATTGTCAAAAAATACGCTGTGCTCACTTGCCCTTTTTACTATTTCCAGTTAGTCAATCACCACTCGAGATCCATGTGGTAAACAATTATTGCTTGGACTTGCATTTTTGGCATCGCAGTATATGTCAAAGTGATAGCAATATCCATCACAACAGCAAAGCATACACTGCTTATAGACAAACTGGACAGGCTTTCCATGGATAAACTGCTTTGCAGAATAATAGCCAAAGGGTTTGACATTCGCCTCATCAATCGAAAGGTTGTCTTGAAAAAAAAAACCAAACCATTTTCATCAAAGGTAGAACCTTCGCATTCTTATCAGCCTAATTGATGATTAATTTATTTAGTGGAAAGTTTCGTCGACTTCAGTACAAAAACCACATGCTTTAAGCATTCTGGAGCATTATCCTGAGACTCACCTCTGGCTGAGCTTTCTTTCCTTAGATAATCTAGTGGAATATCATCTTTGCTTTCATATCCGTCGTTGACCATGACCATTACTGCTCCTGGGATGCTCACGCAAGTCACCCACATATAAATTCTCCACGTCCGTCCGTTTGAATATCTACATCGGGTGAATAACCGCTATATTGGATCTTAAACGCTGTAAGGCTTTGGCCTCTCTATGCAGACGGCACATTAGCTCCACTATAGGTGTCATCACAAGACACTGTCTCATAGGTAGACATGCTGCAAGACTCGGCGTGCTCGTAAACGACTTTTGCAGACGTTTAGATGAGGAGGAGGAGGAAACTGTTCTTCATCTCCTCTGTATATGCCCTGCACTCTCTAACAGACGAAGACTTCTTCTAGGAGACTTCTTCTTCAGCGACATTACGGAACGAGCACAGTTAGACATTAATTCTCTCCTCCGCTTCATAAGAAGCTCAAAATGGTTTTAAGTTCTTTCTTTTGGGGCAAAAAAAAACCACCTCCTGTGGTACCACAATGGTCCTTTCTTCTTGGACTAAGTGTGTTAGTTAGTTATTCTTTAACAGCTAACAGCCACTATAACCTAACCTAACCTAACCGCTATATCCTTCAATTTTTTCATTTCCATCATCCGCAATAACAATAACAACCATGTAGAGATTTGCGAAGCGCGTACCATAAAAGCTGTTGTTGGTATTTGTTGAAAAATCTATTTCTCTGCAAAACCAGTGAGAAAAAAAATAGCATGGTTTTGGCCAGTGTACTCAATTGAGTACATCACTTTTGTAGACCACTTATCATGACCAAACAATTTTTTTCAATGAAAATTGTTAACAATGTAGTTCTTTGGCAAAAAATCTATTGCACAGAATTGGGTATTAACAAATTAGCCGACAGTGTACATTTTAACTAACATTTTACTTTGACAAGGACACAAAACTGCTTAAAACAAAAAATGCACGACACAAAAGTTGACCAAATTATTTGAAAACGGCTTTCAACCTCAACGAAATTATTCTGAATAAGAAAAAGACATGTCCATGCTTGCTTTCAAATCGAAAAAAAATTAAAGTCAAGCCTATTTTCAAAAAAAAAATACACATAACTGAAATTGTCAAAAGTACTGTACTCAATTAAGGACAATGGCAAGTAATGGGTTAAAGAAGGATTCATCGTTAAGTATAATGGCGCAAAATTTTAAACAGCCTGATGTTAATGGCTTAGCATGATACTACTTAACAGTTTGGTAATACTAAAGAAATTTACTAATATTTTCCTAATTTTAAACACTTTTTAACTAGCACCCTACTAAATCTATTTTCTTAATAAACTATAACTAAACACGCCTAAAATAGTGCAAAAAAGTAAGCGAACATAACTTTTTGACGTTTGTATATGTCAAAGTGGCATATGGATATAGTACGATACTAAAAAAATAAAGTAGACATTTTGTGATTTTAACTTTAGTAAAATGTAAAGAAAATAGTACGATACTAAACTGGTTTTAAATTAGCAAAATCCTCTTTTTAGCCTAGTATCTTACTAAAAATGATTTAACATATTACTAAATCGCTTAAAATTTTGCGCCAATTATTTATAGAAAAGTGTATCCCAACAAAAAATTAAGTATTTATAAATATGATATTTTTTAATCTCGGCTGCGAATTGCCATTATTATGCCACAATTAGTCATATTATAGGTATATCTTATAGAACCGTTTTGTTGCAACCCCAAACAACTAAGATTGAAATCATCAAGTTGGAAATTCTGAGCGCAAAAAAAGAATTATGACGACTTTTAGTAGGAAATACGAATTTTTTCAACAAAAAACAAAAAATAATCAATAGAATGTTGGTTGATAGTCCAAATATCAAACTTTAGAAACCCACCAGCGATTTGTCGTTTCCCAATGGGCAGTCTTGGAATTAAATTATTTTGCAAATTGATATTTAAAAATTCAGTGGTCACACGACTATTAGACCAGAGATGCCTTTTTTAATTGAGATATAGGTAGGTACTAACTATAGGGCAAGTTTTGCATTTGGCAAAAAATCGAACACGAGATTTTGATCAAACTTGGAATTACGATGATGAAGAACACCAAAAAATGGATCCCGCAATTCCGCATGTCTGTAGAATGATATAAGTTATGGCATATGGTCACCCTAATGCAAAACAGTTTTATTTTTTATTCTTAGCGATTGCAATTAAAGAAATAACAAAATTAAGGCTTAACAGTAATAACTGTAAATCTTATCAGAGAGAGCTGTCTAACTGATTCGATGATTGAAATCACCAACAACGAGCTATATTTGGTACAGTTGAATTTTCTTTCTTTAGTCTTTATTTTCAAGCTGACCACTTCATATCATTGAAAATTGTCTTATACTAGAAAACAATAAATTTGGAATTTGTTATAAAACGTGTAGTTTTATTTTATACAACCTAAACGACTGAACCGATTTTTTTAAAACTTGGTGCTTAGGCGTTTTAGGTGTCTAAAATAGGTTTTTGAATCTTTGAGCAAATTCCTAAACGCCAATCTTGCGCATAATATGCTAAGCAAACTGTCCCTAAACGCAAACAGAAAAATCTCTGCTAAGCACACTGTCCCAAAACGCAGTTCATTCTTTTTTCTTGCTCAAACTTCATTGCAATTGTGCAAGTTTTAAACTTGTGTTGCGCATTTCACTTGCTTTTTAATTTTTATCGGGTTCGTGCATTTACTTAGCATGAGACTTGCTTTGCAAATCTTGCGTTTAGGAATTTGGCCTTTGTTTTAGGCCCAAAAATAATGGTGCTTGCTATACAAATTGTTTCACCATCTTAATTATCTCGAAAACGGCTCTAACGATTTTGATGGAAAAAAGTATGTGTACTACTTTAGGTATGGTCTTCATTTTGGCCAAACATTTTTTGTTTACATATTTTGGTATTAACTGTACCTGCCATACAACAATTTTTTCGATTTTCGGCTTTCTTATAAACGGCTCAACGGATATACCGCAGGTTCTTCGAATTCTAAATAATACTGCATTTACAAATTTTCGAAAAATAGTTTTTTTTTTGGATTTTTGAAAAAAAAAAAATATTTTTTTTTGAAAATTCAATATTACGAAAACGGGGTGGGGTGGGGGACGATTTTATCGGAATTTTTTTAGGTTTATATTTAAAATTGCCATCCCGATTATTTTTTTAATTTTAAGAATTTTTTTATCAAGAAAATTAAGTAAAAAAACGAATTTAAAAATATATTTAGACGTTTCTATTAAGAATCTTTTGCATTCAATGTGATCGAACATATGACCAAGTAAGAAGTGCGATCCAGTCTTGCATTTTATTTGTCATTGGTTTATTACTTTATAAGCGGAAGTGCCGATGATGAAAACCGAAAATTTGGTACTAAATTGTTGTATTTTTTTCTAATTATAATTTCCTAAAATAATTATTCAAACAAATTACGCAAACCAACGGCAATGCCAGGATGGCTCAGCTAATAGTAATCAATATTAAATTATTGAGCTATATTCTACCTTAAGCATGTTATATAATTGTATGTCCACTTTCTTATTTATTGAACCTTATTTTTATTTTTGGAAATCAGTCTTCTCTACAACCATGGCTTGCTTTTCATATTATATTTCAGTTTTCTAGTAAATGTAATATATGGACGCAATTTTAAATAGAACTAAACTTGAAGGCGTTCATTTAATTGACGTTTAATAAATCTTATAATTTTCTGAAACCTTTTGTTCCTTTAACAACAAGCATTTTGTAATTTTTTTTTTGTAAATGAAAACCTAAAAATCTTAAATGCTTAGGAACTGTTTATAGTTATCTAATCATTTCTAGGCGATGACTATTTCAGCTGAAAATGAATAAATTCTTTTTTGTTTGCCAAAATTTTAATCAGAGAATCCACAATATCATCAAATCCAATCAATGCATTTTTGGAATTTTATTGGTTTATGTTTCTGTCCCACCATTCACCGACGAATATTGACATAGGTAGATATAGAAATACAAATACACACTGTGTGTGTTTTTTGCAAAGCCTAAACCGCAGAATGCTATCACCATCTATTTTGTTTGACAGTTGAATTGGCAGAACGATTTGTGGCGAAGTATGATGTGATAACCAATCTGAAAAAAATGCCCACAAAAATTCATTGTTTATCATACATGGTAACTATACATGGATTAAATAGAATCTCTAAAAAATAAAATTTTGGTTTTAGTGAACTGTCAACAGAATTGCTCTTAGAGCACTTTCCTAATAAACGGTACAAATGAATATATTTTTTATTCAATCTATATTAGATATTAAATGATGCAAAAATCGTGTCCTGGAGCGGCCTAAGGGTCAAAGGGCGCTCCGCAACTTCGAATGGAAGGGCCCCATATTACAATCAACCAAATGTCGAATTTACTTTTTGGTTCGCAACATTTATTTCTAGAATTTAAAATCTACATACAAAAAAATTTGATATTTCCAGTCAGGTTTTTCGGGGAATAAATTACTTTTCCCTAACTGTTCTACAAAAAAAAACTACTATGTTTTTTCCCCGAAATTGACGAGTTTTCTGAAGTGTATCACAACTTTCTGGGTTCGTCAATAGACAAAATTGTTGGTCAGGTTACGAAATTAAATTTTTAATTTTTTTGATAGATGTTTTGGGTGAAATATACCTGCCCTGGTAGCACTAAAGCTTTAGAAAAAATGTCATAAAAAAAATACTTCGAATGAATCAATTGTTGCAGAAGGGATACGTCATTTGGCCGAAATAATTTTCTTTCTTGTGTTTTTTTACTTGCGATATAGCAAGTTTTGAATTTGGAAAAAAAAATCGAACTCGAAATTTTGTTCAAACTTGACGTCTGGCTGTCTGTCTCTAGAACGATCTACAACCTAAACGGCTGAAGGCATTTCCTTCAAACTTTGTAGTTAAGCCTTTTAGGTGATTCTCTCGAATAGATTTATGAATCGTTTTTTATACCCAAAAATAATAGTACTTGCCGTACAATTTTTTCTACCATCTTAATTATCTCGAAACGGCTTTAACGATTGTGATAAAAATAAAATGCACGACTGGATCGTACGAATTTGCTCTTGTAACTAACAACTTTAGTGTAGCTAACCATTGACGCTGTTAGTAGGTACAGGCTGTCTAGGTATCCTTACTATATGCCTGTAAGACCTAAGGTCTTTTAAATGCAACCTGAATTGCACGGCACTAGCTTGGCACAGTGGATTTGAGAACCAGATATTGACTGACTCATTTTAACCTATGGGCGGCATCCAATTAAAATTGGAGGTATAGAAAAGAATGCGCCTAGCGTGGGGATCGAATCCACACGTCCTAGTTAGCAATCAAGCACTTTATCCACTGCGCCATTGCCATTTGCAGGATTAAAGTCGATGTAGGTAAGATTACCTTGATTGATTATGAATTAATGAATTGTGGAATACATATGATTCAAAGAATGGTTACATAGGTACCTACGCACAAATGTATATTTAAATATATTTGAATTATGAAAATTAGGAGATTAATATATACCTACCTATATATAGAGAACCTAGATATGTAGATATGTACATAAATTATTTTCGAGTATAAGATTAAACACAAAAAAACACTCCTCCTATTCTTTCGAACAGGGTAAAAATAAAAATATCCGTTTTTTAATTTAAATATGCTTTTTATTAAGCCTCAGATCCCTTACCGTTAGTCGGGGGAAATCTTTGGCTATACGTGGTTGTCTTAAAACTTAGAGTTTCCTTTGTCAGGCAAACCTTTTTATAATAAATTAATGTCTACGCAACAGATTAACCGCTCTTTGTCCTTTTAACTTTGTTTGCAATTCAATCGAATTATTTGCGATTGAATTTAAAGTCTAAATTATTTTGTGGAGGCGCACAAGCAATATCTGTTATAATTCATACATATCTATATAATGAAAGTGAATGCTGTATAGGTGGGTAAAAATCGTTTTTTAAACTTATAAAAACTGCCAAAACCATCACTTTAATCGGTTTCTCGAAAAACCTACCATTTTGAAAATTCTTATTAAAATCGTTGGAGGCGTTTTCGAGAAAAATAAGATTTTCCTTCAAGGTCATATGGCAGGTACCGTTATTTTAGGCCTAAAAATAAAATTTCAATTTCCCCTCTGAGGAATGCCAAAATAATAACACATACCAACTTTGAAGGTAATCGCTTACGCGGTTTAGGTTGCAGCTCATTATACATACCGACGGACAGACAGACATTTTTTGTCTATCACTTTTTTAGGCTTCTTGATGATCGTAATGTCATGTTTGATCGTCAGAATTTTTGTTTGTGCATAACTTGCCTTATAGAATATAATCGCAAGTAAAAAGTATGTGCACTACTTTAGGTATAGTCCACATGTTGGTATTTTTTGTATATACATATTTTGATATGAACGGTACCTGCCATACAACCATTTTTTCGACTTTCGACTTTCCCAAAAACTGCTCTACGGATTTCGATCAAAATTTTTCTATATTTGGTCCTTCGAATTATAAATAATACTGTATACCAAAATTTTCGAAAAATATTTTTTTTTTGGGTTTTTGAAAAAAAAAAAAACTTTTTGAAAATACAATATTGCAAAAACTTTTTGATGATTTTTTAAGTTTTGTTTTTAAATTTAGTAGTAGTAGTAATGTGATTTTAATTCTTTAAGCTTAAGTTATTTTACATTGTTCACAATATTAAGCATTGCCTTTTGCCGTCAGCCGAGAAAGAGAATGTTTTCCTAATAAAAAGTTTGGATAATCACTAATCACATTAAAATTAGAATAAAGAATATAGAATATTTAATATTTGTTGACTATAACTTAAGGCGGTTTTTATGTACGAGTATATGCAGTTCCAGTTTTCTCCAATCAGTATTCATACCAATTCATCAACTGATAATATGCTTTTACCCCAGATTGATACTCGTATCGGTTTGAGAACAGGGCATACTCGGATAAAGTGCTGCGTGTCTTCGTTTATGCTTAGGTTGCACAAGGTACATGCTGGGTTTATATCCGTCCTATGTGGCAATCAGTTGAGGGGTAAAAGCTCACCTCTGGTTTTAAAGATAAGAGATATCATGTCAAGGCTGTAGTCGTCGTGGAAATAGTTTTCCTGCCCGAGATCATGTCCGAGTATTTTATAAATATTCCTTGTTTGGCACATTTGACTTTGCATACGGGAGTTGTTTCGTGCCGAAACTTTAGCTTTCTCCAATAATTCCAAGTATGTTCTTCTTAGAGCTGTAACATTTTCATCCATTATTCTTACATTATGCTCCCTCCCTAGTCTTGACCATTCAGTGAAGAGCTGCGTATTCCTGCTTTGAAGATGTTTGGAGATTATGTATGTGAGACGATAAGTAGGTTGCATCATGACTTTCCGGATGTATGAAAAGTGTAGTCCCATTTTATATATGTGTAACGGCGGTAGACCAGTCTCAAGGTGCAGCATGTAATTTGGAGTGTTATATGCTAGTCTAAATATTCGTTTGATGAATTATCTAAGTAGCTTCTCCACTTCTTCAAATTGGTATAGACCCCAAACCTGTGCAGCATAACACATGATTGATCTCATCACTGCTTCAAAAGCCTTGAACTTAGCGCTCGGATGAACACTGTTTTTGCTGAGTACTCCACTCCAGCTGCAATTTATTGCGTGTTTAGCTTCTGCCAATTTGTTTTGAAGGTGTTTCTTAAAAGAGAGCTGTGGCGTGATGAGTAAACCAAGGTATTTATATTCTTTGACCTTCTCCAGTTCTTCGTTGAGCCAGGCCCATTTTTCGTTTCTCGCGTATCTTCCCGATCCATTTCGGAAAACCATGATTTTGGACTTACTGGTGTTGAGATTTAGATTCCATAAATTGCAGTATTCGTTCAGCTTATTTATCATCAATTGCATCCCGTTTGGATTATCGGCAAGTATTACAATATCGTCTGCGTTGAGCAAAAGTCTTATCTTCATTCCTGCAAATGTTATTCCTCCCTGCAGGAATTCTCCAAGATCATCCAGATATAATGAGAATAGTAGCGGGCTGAGAAGACATCCCTGCTTTACTCCTGTTTCCGTTTGAAACCATTCGGATAAATTTATATTATTAAATATTTAAAATTGCCATACCAAAAAAAAAAATATAAAGGAATTTTGTATATAAAAAATTATGTAAAAAAACGACTTTAACAATATATTTAGCCGTGCATTTTATTTATGATTTATATATGATTCCAAATATTTGAACCTAAAAAAATAAAAATAAATTAATTTAGCATATTGTACAGCGCAAATGGAATTACCCCTTACGCAACTTCAATGAGTTTTAAGGTTGCATCTTATAATTAATGGCATTTACTGAATGGGCTCGTACAAGTCTTATTTAAGTGCAGATTTTTTTTTTTTAATTGAAGAGCTGAAAATTCCAAAAATCCAGTGCAGTATCCAGTCCGCCCATGAAGCTTCTATTTTTTTTTATAATTACCACGCGCACAGGGACTATCAGTCTTAGAACGCTCTTAGAAGATGAATAGTTATACAGTGAATAAGGTCTTATGGAAGGGCTACCATAAATTCTTATTTATAAAACATTTTTCATAAATAATGTGGGTGGCAATGGCGCAGTGGATAAAGTACTTGATTGCTAACTAGGACGTGCGGGTTCGATCCGCACGCTAGGCGCATTCTTTTCTATACCTCCAATTTTAATTGGATGCCGCCCATGGGTTAAAATGAGACAGTCAATACGTGGTTCTCAAATCCATTGTGCCAAACTAGTGCCGTGCAATTCAGGTTGCATTTAAAAGACCTTAGGTCTTACAGGCATATAGTTAAATTCAAAAAAAAAAAATAAATAAATAATAGTTATGCAGGGCGTTATGTCCAAAAGGTACCAAAAACGGGTAATCTATTCCATTTGGCTGTCATGATCAAATCAGCTGTTTATAAATAATAATACAAAATAATAATAAATATTGTTTTTCATCCCTAATATTCTGTTTAGTTTAGTAGTATGTACCCACTATGTCATATCTCGAGTATTATGTGGATGAGTAGGGTGACTGTGGTTTCACTACTCTCACGGTCAGGTACTGAGTATCAAAACGCACTTTTTTGTTTTTTGTATTTATTCTAGAAGTTGTGAATTTGTTGTTTTTTAACCACAACAATATTAGGTTGGGCTTTCATTTAAGCAGATTGGCGACCTGCTTTCACCGTGGACAGACGTCTGCCTCGTCACACAACTAAAAAAGGTCCAAGCGAACAATTTCAATAATTTAAGTATATTTGCTTTGGAAAACCTGTATTTTTGTTTAAGTCTCAATTTCTATGATTCATTGGATTGAATATTTTTTTATACAGTTTTCTTCCTCTTGGCGTTGGAATTATTGCATTTAATTTATTGAAATAATTTAAAAAAGATGCAAAATTTAAAGGCATTTTGTTTTTTGTTTTATGTCCAATCTCAAAATGACATTTCTTAAGAACAATTTCCTTATAAAGGTTCTATTCAACCTGTAAGCGCGTTTAGCTTATAATGGCTCTATTTAACGTTGGATAAGTTTTATAAATGAGATTTTCGAGTTCAGATGCATTATAAGCGCTATATGCTCGCTATAATGCAATTATAAATAAGGTTGCATATGTTTCCCTTTTCATGTAGAGTAGACTGTGCGATTATTAGTAAGATAGGGAAGGGGAGGACAGACGGTGTCTATTACCATTGGTTTTGAATGCTTGCATATCAAAATGACAGCGTAAAATATAGCCGGGTAAACCATTCCAAATTCGTGTTGTTCCCTATATTTCTTGCACTTATCCGAGTATTGATCTCTAAGCCTTGACGACAAAAAATTGGATAAAGACGTAAAAAATTGAAATTACATTTTTAAATTAAATTCATTCATTAGCTGATTCATTGTTAAATTCGATTCACGCTTTGAACTGCCCTTTAAATCAACCACCCTCCCATTCTTTCCAATAACATTCGAACAAGTTCCTTATCTTCTTGAAAATTCAATTCAATTTCTTTGAATAATTTGACGTTTTCTTTGGTTTCTAAAGATTTCATATATTGAGTAACACAATTCGCTTTGATTATGCAACAAATAGCTTTGAGTAAGTTTTGAATATTTTGTTGGCTTAAGTAATCAAAAAAAAAATATTTAAAAATAAATTTATGTAATATTCAAAATCTAATTTACTTAAAATCTTCAAATTCTGTTTAATATATTCCAATTTAATTTTCTATATGTAGGTAGCATAGGTAATGCATATTATCATCTTCATGCATATCTGACCCTGGAGTCTTCAACAAAATACATCATGGCTTCGTATTATACTTGTGCATATATGGCAGAGGAAAGAAAGAGAATTTCCAAGAACTTTCATTATTATTTATGCATAGACGAGAATTTCCAGAATGACCATTTCACACAAGATAAAATATCTTACAGATTCTGTTTGTCTATCTTGTATCTTTTCATAGTATCTGTTAATACTTCATTGATCTTATTTTCATTTCATGTTTATTAGTAAGAAAAAAAAAAACAAATCTGATTCAAGATTAAACAAAAAAAAACCTGCAGCTCCTACTACATCTCTCTCTAATCCGTTTGCTGTATAAGAATACTTGTAGTTTGCAGTGTTAATTGTTTTGCTCTGGCCAAAAAAAAAATGTTGTTCCATGTCTCACACATGCATTTAAATAAACATCATCTGGTGCCGTATACTTTGTACTTGAGATACTTTCATCTGAAAGATAGACAGACAGACAGACTAGCCGATTGCATTGCTGCATGACTGTCCTGTTGTGCATGCATACCATAAACCTACATAGAGAAAACAAACCATACCGAGGCCTAGAGATTTTCTTTTCACAGATTGACCTCGTTATGTCCTCTGGAGAAGCCTATTTTTTCTATTGCCCCTCTTAATTCGGGGGCCATTTTATGCCAGCGCCCGCTGCGCTGTACAGTGGTTCAAACTGTAATGTAAGGTGGCTTCGAATCGATAAAGTCTGACAAAAAACTTTACCGAATCTAACGAAATTTACAATACATTTTAAAGTGTTTTTACAGTTTTTTTTGCTGTGAATCGGTAGGGTCACCACTCACAGTAAAAAAAACTAAAATATATACTGAACATTTTGTAAAATTTTTGACACCCGCCAAATTAGAATAATGACTTCAACATTTTTAAGCAACAGCTATTGGATTAATTGTCGTAAAATAGAAACAAGAGCAAATGTCCGTTTAATCCTGAATTGATGTCTAATGTTGGACGGTTGGAATAACCGTTTCAATTTCAATCAAGATTTTTTCACTCAAAACCTTGTTTCTTTTTCATTTCGTTGTATCAGGGCATACGAGATATTTACCTGCGTCAGATCGGTTAAATTAAATACGATTGGTTCTGATTGTACTTAACTATACCTACCCCACGTACTTAACGTTGTTGTATATAGTGGTCAATTTCCTGGGGGCGTGGATAAGTTCAAAATTATACCAGTTTCCAAAAAAGCAAATCCGATTAGTATTTTGTCTTTTTCTTTTAAGTTATTCGAAAAAATGACATTACATTATCCAAATTTATTAAAACGAACCCAACTTTCTTTCAAAATGGTAATCTAGTTTCCACAATAAGCTGCTACTGTACATCTGTATCTTTAATGTATCTGTATCTGATTGGACTTCCATATTTTTCAAGCATATAACTTAAGCCACTTTTGAACTACCTGAAAGATAGAGTTCAGTGATTAAAATGAGAGGTTGGCATTTCTAATCCTTTGATCAGCAATATCGGAATATCACAGTACTCAATGTTGGATCCTCTGTTATTTTCGTTGTTCATTAACCATCTTTCCGATGTAATTTGCAATTGCCTAGTCCATTTATGTTCCAATTATGGTACTTCAACATTATTCGTATAAACTGGGTTGAATTGCATTATTAAGAGTGTTCAAGTCATATATTAATCTGGTCGAACAACAACTCTAAATCCTGCTAAATTTGTTGCAGGTGTTATGTTCTAGAGATGAACTCAATCCCTTAGATTTTCCCCCGGTTGTTCTCAATAATCAAGCAATTTGATGTAAAATACTTGGGATATAGAATAAATAGTAGTTTGAGCTGCTGTAGAGCAATTCCCGATTCAGAAACATTTATGGCGGATTACGAACTCATTGGTTTTACCGTATTTTACCTCTAACTATTCAGTGTATCCAATTTTTAACAGTCAGTAAAATTTGGAAAATTTGGTAAGTCATTAAAAAAAAGAAGAAAAACAAATAGAGGTTCCAAATGGCTTCCGTGAGGCACTCCCTTATTATGAATGATGACTTTTAAAAGATGAGATCCTACACACTGTTTTCTTTTTTTTTTAGGTAAATCATTATCCATGTAAACAAGGTAGAAACCCTAAGAATGCTAACTTGGCCTCTAAGATATGAAATTGGACACTTTCAAATGCCTTGTGAAGTCTGTGAAAATATGGTTGTGCTCTATGTTACAAAGGGAGCAGATAGAAAATCGATAAATTAGTTATTGTTGATTAAGCACTTATAAACCATGTTAAATTCGGATATAAAACCGTGAACAACTGAGTATAATTTTCAACAGCTTGCTTTGAACCAGTATCTAGTCTCCAGGGCCCATGTTTTTTTTTTAAATTTAACTATATGCCTGTAAGACCTAAGGTCTTTTAAATGCAACCTGAATTGCACGGCACTAGTTTGGCACAATGGATTTGAGAACCAGGTATTGACTTTCTCATTTTAACCCATGGGCGGCATCCAATTAAAATTGGAGGTATAGAAAAGAATGCGCCTAGCGTGGGGATCGAACCCACACTCCTAGTTAGCAATCAAGCACTTTATCCACTGCGCCATTGCCACGCCATGTTCTGTAACTCAGGCGATAACTTTTCCTCCATGAACGCCTCTGAAAAAATGGGTTTCTGTAATTCTACGCTATACCTTAAATTTTTAATTTGTTTGACTGGGATTTTCCAATGGAAGGCGATAAATTGAAAAAGTCACATTGGCATCTTAACAACAAAACTAACATATTTTTTCGACTACTTTTATCGATTCAAAAGTTACAGAACATGGCCCCAGTATCTAGTATTTAGAAAAAAAATTAAAATCATTTGAAGAGACTAAACACAATTGTAATAAAATAAGACTAAACCCATTTGATTGAGTATATTTGAGTATATTGTCAGGTGCAAGACTATTTGACCCGTGATGACTAGAAAGTTTAGTTAGGTTATCATCTTCATTGATATGAAGAATTCCTAGATTATTGTTAATTAATTGAGCAATATAATTTGATCGAAACGAGCTAGCAAACATGTTGAAAAATTCCTTCAAATTTCTGCTAATGCACTCCTTCAAAAATGTTTAGCGGTGATGCTTACTTGACAGAAATGATTTATTTTTGTTAAAAAATAGTTTTGGGAACAAAATATTCCAGACAAATTTTAGTTTTATATTTTAAACAAATAAATGTGTTTTTGTATTCAAAATTTGGAATAACGACAGAGCCCATTCATCATTAAGATCGTTCTTACTGAAGACTTTTCTAAATGTTATTGATATCTTAAAAAGTATCAGTATCATAAACATGCTTTTTAACCACCGACCCATAGGGTGCTCAACAAAACGGTTCTGTATAAACTCTTTTAAACTTTACAAGTAGCTTTAGACTCAAGACAAACAGCCTTTTGAGAATTGCTGATATGAAGACAATTGCACATGAGGTTGTGAGCAAAGCTCTTGTAAGAAGTCTAGAGAACCATCACAATTGAGGTTTTCCGCTGGAATGGCTGGAATGTGATCTCACCCTTTTTTGTTTGCGGCTTTCGACAAACACCTGCAAATTAAGGAAATCCAAAAAGAAAAAGTCTACCGTGTTCAAATTGCATGATCTGGGTGACAAGTTTACTTCGTCGGCTTTGATTTATATAACTTAAGCAAATTGATTGTGCGGAATATGGCATGAGTTGTTTGGCATGTTCGAACCATATTTTGCTATTATCCAAATTTCCTAAAGAAATTGGTTAGCAACAATCATTCTTCGCTCAATACTACTCCCCCTTGATGATCATACTCATGGCAATGCTACCCCCTTCAAATTCAAGATTTTGAAAACCCATAAGTCGAATAGCCAAAATTCTGGAATACCAAAGTACTGGCGCCTGCCTGCAACTGTACATATACGAGTGCAAAGTGAAGTTCAGGGAGTGCAGCGGTACAGATCACCAAGAATAGAAGATAAATTCCTTGGCATCTGAGAAGCACCCCGGCCAGAGTACTGCTGGTTAAGAGAACTGTTGACCAATGAAAAAGTGTCATCTACGGAAAGCCTAAAACGCTTTTTCAGCTTTAACAAAATTTTATTTGTATAATTTTTCGCAATTTTTAATTCGGGAGGAAAATTAAGGAATGTTTGGTTTTTTGGGCTTCGTATTGTCTTAAATAAAACCGAAAGGCCGTCATGACCTGTCAAACTTTTAACCAAAAAAATAAGTGTTATTTACGGTAAATATTAACAACAAGAAAAAAAGAAGAAATCTTGTATTTTCTTTCCCAATTGTCGTATAAACGAAACCACTGTGTATTTTTTGTATAATCCCTAAGCTGATGCATGTCCCCAAGACTCAATAAATTCTGTTTGTTCTTTGTTATATCAATGATTGGTTGTGTGGTTGTTAGAGTGATTAAAGTGGATTTCAGTTATAAATTTGCTAATAAAATGTTCTCTTTTATGAATTTTTATTGCACTTCGTCTATAGTGAGGGAGATAGATAGCAAAGAGAGTGAGATTTAGTAGTTTGTGTTGTTGGTTGGTTTGAATGTACAATGATGCAGATAAAGTTAGATTGGACTGGACTTAATGAACACAGTGTACATTTGAAGAAATTTCAGAGGAATTGCTTAAATTGCATGCAATTAGCATGAAAGACATCATCACACACATACTCTTTTCAGTGAGATATTTATCATCGTATGTAGGTACAGTGGTGTGCAGAAAAATATTTAAAGAATAATTGTTATTAGGTTTTTACATCGAACCATAAATATCGGATTTTAGTAAAATGATTGGGTACAAAATTTAAGTAAACAAATCTTTGCCAAAATGATGGGATTTCTTTTGTTCGAAATCTAGGTAGACTTTTATTCGGTTTGAAAATTGTATATGCATATCCTGTTTACAATCACCAAACTATACAATTTCGTAATTGAAGCGTTGCGAATGAGAAGTGGCCAAGTGACATTTTTGAAGTTTTGAGTTGTAAGCGCTTAAAGTTATATAAGAAATATGTTCAGTACATAAGTAGCAAGCAATACTACACAAGGGAACGATAAACTGAAATACAATGTTTGGCATTACTCTTGTATTGCATACAGTGAAAATGTGTGCACTTACCACCTTTATGAAAAAAATATACTGTTTTTATATTTCAGCTTTTATTCCATTGTATTTTATCTTTCAGCTTTTATTCCATTGCATGTACTTAAAAAAAAAGTGTATTAAAGCTCTTTATTTTAATTATTTTGAATGACCACCAACAACTTGAGTGTGCTACCACCAAGTTTTTATCATATTATTTTTAGCTGGAATTATAGCTATTTCACGACTTGCCAAGGTCGATCATCAGATTCCTTTGCTCTAGTTTTGTTGGTCTACCTTTTAATTTTAATTGAAAAACTTCTTCACTTGTGTGGCTATTGAAAGCGCTAGTCGTTTCAATGCGATTGATAAACAGAAAAACTTGCATTGGGGTGGATATGATCATTTGGGCTCGGTATCGTGACGCGTTGAATACACGATAAAGGCACAAGAAGTTTTTCAATTAAAATGAAAAAGTAGAAATGCAACACTAGAGCAAAGGAATCTGATGATCGAACTTAGCAAGTCGTGAAATAGCTATAAATCCAGCTAAAAATAATATGAGAAAAACTCATTCAAAATGATTAAAATGATACAAAAAGTGCTTTAAAAAGCAAGTATGTGATCATACAAAAATTTAATATAGTAAAGCCCTTTATCTAAAGCTAACTTTGTAAGTAATAAAAATTTAAGTTGTCGCTTAACACCATTATTTGTAAAAAAAATCAAAAATAAAAAAAAATCACACTTGACCCCTTCTCACTCTAGACGCTTCAATTTCTTTTAGTCAAATGCCAAGTCAAGTCATACAATTGGTTAATTTTTTTTCGAATACTTTTCTATGGGAGAATCAAATTAACCTTAGTAAACAAACTTTTCAATATCGGGCTTCAGTCACATTTTATAGCTGTAAGCTTCTTGTGTACTTAACCAGGCTTGACTGTATTATAAAAAACACGCAGATTTGTTTAGAGTCGTAATAGTGGTTAAATAACTTGACTGTGAAATCTATTTTATTAACTATTGTATAGTAGTTGTTGTAATGTTCGATACAGAACAGGATATTGTTTAACATGTACATCGGCCAGTTAAGGCATAATTACACGGTGGGCCTACCCACCTACGGACTCAAGGAGAAAGCATGAGCATTCCTTGCAACAAACTTCTATCTATGAGTGACAACACCGCCACTCATAGTATACGCGAATTGTATAACCACAGCGACTGCCAGCTCTCCGAAGATGCCAACCCAATACTTGTATTTTCGGGCGTCAGCTGGAAAACAATAGGGTACAAGTCTCCGCAGTACCGAATTACGGCAATACTGGAGTCTTTTCATCCACCTAAGTGAAGCATGCACTACCAGGTTTTCTTTGGCGAATGGCTACCCAGGAACGATAGTCCTGTCTTTTTTATGTCTTGTTGCTTAACTTAGGGACAATGAAACCCTATGTAGAAATTATTCCTCACCATCGATATAATGGATTATCGTATTTTTACTTAAAGCAACGCCACATGACTCGTATCCCACAACTTGCCATATTAAACTTTAGATTTTTTACCGAAGTACTTCCCCAAGGCAGGTTGGTTTGTACTTACTCCTTGCTATACCGGACCGCCTTAAGGGATAAATCCCTCAAGGCGGCAAACTAGATCGTATGAGCCGAAGCCCTATCAAAAATTGCATAAATTGAAGCAAATCAATACATGACACTTGCTTGCCCAAGGAGATGATTACACGAATGTCATTCATCCATCAATCTTCTAAACCTGTTACTCTTATTATGTAGTTTTAGCTACACACTTACATCTGTGATTACCGAACGACGCACAAACTGCCGCAGCAACTGCCATAGTTAGACAGAAAAACTCCGCAAACAAGGTAACCCACTTGGACAGTCTCCTTACCCTCCTTATATCTGATCGACTGCCCAAGAGGAAACCCAAGATAACTCACCACTACCAAATGGCAAGATTGCTTTCAGTTCCGCACTACCTCGTGTGTCAGTTTACGGCGTTGCCGTACTTACTAATCAATCGCCCGCTTCCTACATCATCTTGGTGAATGACTTAAACGTCCAGTTCGCAAGGAACTTTTCATTCATCGCCAAACACTTCAGAGCCCGCCTTAACCAGATAGATTAGCCGCTCAGTGCGGAATAGCCTCATTAAAGAGAGCTAAACATTCCTAAACGTTGCCCGTCTTTCGCCACTAGGAGGGACTATCTTGGCTCATCACGAAGGACCAGGAAGAACGGCTCCATTGCAAAACAACTTCCCGTATATTCCCTTGAGGCCAATCGGCCAGATTTCTCGAAAGACAGTGTTCGATTGACAAATATTTTTTATTTTGACATTTCCGTAAATACATTTTGACGACTTAACTATTTCCGCTGGCTTAAACGGCTTGCAAACTAAAAAAAATTAGATTTGTTCACGTTGACGTTTAAACGGGGTTGGTGTCGGCATGTTGACATAGTTAACTAGCCTTTTTCAAAATTTGTAAAAAACTATGAACATTTCTGAACCATCGACAAGTAGAAATCCTTTTAATAGAATTTGACGGCTTAGAGCTTGACAGATGGCCGACCAATTTTATTTGCTATTTCGCAATGACGATTCACTATATCATGTAGACTGTCTGTCATTTTCTCAGAATTCTAAAAAAAAACACTAATTTTTTTGCACAGCAGTTTATTCCATATTTTAAGAGAAAGACGTATATACGTACGATAAATTCAAACGTCATTTTGACCGACAGATAAAGCCGTGCCATGCACTGTATATGTGAGTAGTTGTGTGGGTGCAACAACAACCCCCCATTAACAAATTCTCCACAATACAAAAGCGAAGAAATGTACATGACGAGAATTTGCTGACACTTGGTGTGGAATGAAAAGGGGGCCTGGTACTGGTGCTGAATATGGTGCGGCAGTTGGCACCCTCTGGTGGTTTGGTTGGCAACCGGTTGATGATTGTGAATTGCGTGCGTTCAGGAACTATTATTGTCCTCTTCTCCATTGCCACTCAAGTTCGTCCTGGTGATGCTGTCTACACTTTGGCTCCATTGTCTGGTTGGTTAGTTGGATTTTCATTAAATCTCATATGCGGTTAGATGACAAAAGTCACTGGAGCAATTAACGGCTCTTCCTGGTTCCAGTTAATAATTTCCTTTGCTGTTAATGGAAATGTCCCTTACATTTATGGGGTTAAATAATTTACCGACAGAAAGAGATTTTTCTTTTACGAGAGTGATATTTGTCAAGTGGAATGGATAAGTAGCAAAATGATGTGCATAATAGATTTTCACCATTCTTCTCTAATTGAATAATCATCAGCACATTATATTGTATAATGATGATCATCATCTGCAGTGAATAAATTAATTTACTATTATCATATGTATTAGAATCAAGTTGTAGATAGATTTATCTTTGCATAAATGTTTTGGGGAAAAAGAAGAAAGGCAATCTCGTCCGTCGTCGTTCGTCGGTTTCATAATATATCAGGAAACTCTAATTTTCAATAGCAATTACCTGCATCTGATGTTTTGGAGAAGAAGAAATTCTCATATAAATTGATACCTCTGCATCTGCATACATTAATTTCCTACACATTGCACACTGCTGCAGCATACCGATTCCAAAGACCAGACAAGGAAATCAGCAGTCCAAATGGAAATAACTGGCATTCCGAATTTTAAATAATTTATTCAGATTTTGTTGGAGAGATGAACTCATGCGAAGAAGAACTGAACTGACAGATGAAGGAGTCGTGACGGGATGAAGAACTATGAGGGAAATGAAATGTGTTGAGAAATGATATGAGATCTTGTGAAAGATGATTCTTGAAAATTGCTTTGTTAATGAAAGAGTGTAATTTGGTGAGGTGATGATAATGTTTTTATTTTTATTTCTATTTATTAAGAGAACCTAACTTGAAGATACGCCCAGAGCAAAGTTATTGGTATTTCAAAACTTAATTGATCTAACGTTTGTTTGTGACAAGAGTTGTTTGTTTGAATTAAAAACGAGTAGTTGGTTCAGGAACTTGAATCAAAAAGCACAGATAATGTGTTGATCTTTTTTTTTTTGTAAAAAAAATAACTTCATCAAACGATGATTTTAAAATTTGACAGTTTTTGTAAATATCTGACAAACGACGATTCTAAGAAAAACGTCATACTTTTTATAACCTACTTTTTGATAGGTTGCGCGCAAATAGTTACGCCAGGTTACGAAAAATCGACATTTTTTTCGTTTGACCTGGAATAACCTGCTTTTTGAAAATGTAACGTGACGGTTTGTTGCGATTTTTTTTCAGTTTTAATTGTGAATTTGGAAAAGTTTAAGTCCTGCTTCTCAAGACTCCACTGCCTGTGGCTGCTGTACATTTATCTATTTCTCCCAAACTCTGAAGATTTAGCTGGGAAATGCTTAGCACTACTAAGAAAGTGACTCCAGACATGTCAATTTATAACTTAACGTTTATTCGATCTCGCAGAGTCAAAAGGAGAATTAACTTCCGGAATCTAGTTGTTGTTTCTTACTGCCCAACAATCGCACGATGTTCAGTCAATTTTTTACATTTTTACATTACATTTTTTTAAAGAATTTTGGAATATGTGATAAAACATTTTTGGTTAAGTTTATTTCCAAAATCCTCGCTATTGTGTCTTTTTGTTGTATCAGCGAAAAATTTGTTGTCTTAGTGAAAACTTTTTTTTTTTTTTTAAAGAAGCTTCCATTGTCTTATTGTGGAGGAATATACATTTATCGCTTATTTAAAGCATTTTTTTTCCATGAAAAGTTTTCAAGTTTTATGAACTTTGTTACCTACTTTACGATGAACTAAGGAACCATTCATATCAGTATTGGAAATTATTCGTAGTCTTTTGTAAATTTAATAGAATTTCTCAAACAATTTTAACAATAACTAAGTCAATGGAAAAATGCATATACACTCTTCAAACATAGGTAACTTGTTTGATAAATCGAAAGTTTCTCTACGAAAAATTTTTGTAGGTAATTTGGTAATTTTAGACGATTTGTTTTCTTAGAGGGAAATTTATTCCCGAAGATGTACGTGTTGAAAAAATATTTTGAGGGGAAACCATTTAGTTTACACTTGGTTCTTGTCGGAAAAATGTATCAACGTGCTTATACGCAATTGATTTTTTTTAGCCAAGTAGTGTGTTCTTAACAATCAGTTGACTTCCGAAACATCTTGTCTACATGTTTTTTTTTATGTTTTTATTTCGCTAACAGATCTTATTCCTTCGTACAAAATTCAAACTGAAATTAGAAAAAACAAATGCATTATACCTATAATAAATCTCAATAATTCATCGCCGTTAACCAAAATTAATAAAAAAGTATGATACTTGATGATTGACTCCAAGAATGAGTTAATTGGGTCAAAGAATACATTATTTGACTCAATAAATATCTGTACATCATTGAACAATGAATACACAACCCACATATGCAAGTCAATAATTTAACTTATAAATTTAATTAATTTCATTGGCTCAACGAAATTTCGTTATGTGATAAAACGTTTTTATTAACGTATGAAGGAGTATTATACAGGGTGGCCCACGAATCGTGCTACAATAAGAAATTTAAATAACTTTTATTTTAATCGATGTATTTCATTAATTTTTTATTTTTTTTATTGGATTAAAAATTAAATTTTATTTTAAATAACTAATGGTTTTTAAACGCATATGTGGCATCTGATCAGAAAATTATTCATTGCGGCCTGAAGGGTTGAAATTGGGATCGCCTCAATTATAGTCTTAATGGACTGCTTCAATTCAGTCAAATTCCTGGGTTTCGTTTTGTACACTTCCTGCTTGACATAACCCCATAAAAAAAAGTTTGGTGCAGTTAGGTCAGGTGACCTTGGGAGCCAGCCGAAAGTGCAATTTCTGGATATCAATTTGTTTGGGAATTTTCGTTGGAGCTCCGCCATAACTTGTGTGGCTACGAGTGCGCTTGCTCCATCTTGTTGAAACCAAATCCTGCTGAAAGGGATATGTCTTCGGCGAAGTTCTGGGTAAAAGAACTCCTTCAACATCTTTAAATAAAGGTCCCCATTGACAGTTTGTGTTACACAGTTTTCTTCAAAGAAGTATGGCCCGACAATACACCTTGATGAAACTGCGCACCACACAGTGACTCAGTGACTCATCCTGTGTGCAGTTCCGTCTCATGGAGCATTTCTGGGTTAGACTCACTCCAAATACGGCAATTTTGCTTGTAAACATTGCCGTTTAAGTCAAAATGGGCCTCATCAGACAGGAACAAACAATTTATAAATGTGTTGTCTTGTTCGGCCATTGCAATCATTTTTCGGCAAAATTCCAGGCGAACAGGCAAATCCTGAGGGTTTAACTTGCTTGTAATTTGGACTTTGTACGGAAACAAGTTTAATTCATCATGAAGTATCCGTTGTAATGACCGTCTGCTAACTCCAATTTGGCCCGATAAGTTTCGAGTCGAAACACTTGCATTTGTCTGTATTGCCGATGCAACAGCCACGATTGTATCCTGAACCCGAACATTGGGATCTCGATGATACTGTCTTCGTTCGATGCTTCCAGATTCGGCAAACATGTTCACCAGCCTCATAATGGTCCATCTACTCGGGGGAGTACCAAAACTCCAGCCTAAATTCCCTTTGGACGGAAATGACGAACTGCAAATAATGGTATCGCTGCACTATCCAAATCCTTTTTTCAGTATCCCAAGCATTCATTTTGATAAATCTAAATAGTAGCCTATAAAATAAAAAAATAAGCTGATTACTCACACTGAAGAAAAGTTATTACGTTTTATTTTTGTAGCACGATTCGTGGGCCACCCTGTATTACCACATTGCTGCAGCGAATTCATATATTTAATTATTCGGTGTATTTAAGAAGGGACGTTTGGTGCAGTTTAGAGCACTTACTGGATCAGTCGAAATCCGTGCTAAAAATTCGGAAAACACGAAAATAACAGGGTTACCTACTGTTAAAAAAACCATATGAAATATTTTGCGTGCCAAATTTATGCATACCGAATTGTTGTACTCAAATAGTTATAGCAGATTTCTAAATAAATACTCAAATTCTGTGGTACATTAACTGTATTTTGGAGCCTACAATATTTTTTCCATTAAGATTAAAAATTAAATGCACAGCTCGATTGTATGTATCTGCTCTTACGTTCGATCACATCATGAGCACAATTCTGAATTTTTAAATTCGTTTCTTATATATTTTTTTATATACAGAATTTCTTATTAATTTTTTTTTCGAAATAAAATTATTACGACAAATTTAAGTATTTAACAATATAAATTTAAAAACACAATTTAAAAAAAAATGACCTCTCATTTTCGAAATATTGAATTTTCAAAAAATGGATCTTTTTCTAAAATCCAAAAAAATATTTTTCATTTTTGTATGCAGTATTATTTAACATTTAAAGCGACACATGTATAAAACTCTTGATCGAGATTCGTTGAGCTGTTCATGAGATAGTCGAAAATCGAAAAATCGGTCATATAGGTCACCTATAATTGTGCTCTGAATTTTTTAAATCAAAATCGTTAGAGCCATTTTCGAGAAAATTGAGATTTAGAATGTTTGCCACAAACATTGTATTTCCGGTACCGTTATTTTTTGAGACAAATATTTAAAAAAATAATTGAGCCAATCGCCTAAAACGCTTAAGTACCAAGTTTGAAAAAAATGGGTTCAGCGGACGTAATTGCGGGACCCAATTTTTTCGTGTTCTCTATCACCGTTATGTCGAGTTTGATTAAAATCTTAAGTTACATTTTTTTCCAAATGCAAAACTTGTCCTTCGAAGGCGAGGTATAGATATGCAGGAAGTAAATCAAACAGAATTTCAGTATAACAAGTTGTATAATACCCAAATTAGTCTAGTCAAAAATGGATGCAATTAACCCTCAATTTTATGACTTACTGGGTATGAGCCTTAAACCGTTGATTAATAAAAAATCTCAGCAGCATTGAATCAAAAAATATTCTTTAAAACTTCAGTCACTCTTAGACCAATTTTGTCCCTGAAGTCATTTTAGAAATAAAATGCACGACTGGATCGCACGTACTTGATCCTATGTTGGAATACATTTTACGGAAAATATTCAAAATAATAGAAACAGCTAAATGTATTTTTAAATTCGTTTTTTATATATAAAAATTCTTAAATTTATTGTAAAAAAAATTGGTATGATTATTTTAAATATTTAATAATATAAATTCAAAAGCAAAATTTCAGAAAAAATCGTCCAGCCGTTTCGAAGTATTGAATTTTCACAACCAAAAATTTTTTTTTTCAAAAATCCAAAAACTATTTTTCGAAATGCAGTATTATTTGGAATTTGAAAGCGCCGTTTATGAGAAAGTCGAAAATCAATAAAATGGTTGTATGGGTGGTACCGTTAATAACAAAATATTAAAAAAAAAAATGTTTGCCAAAATGTAGACCATACCCAAAGTAGTACACACACAAATTTTTGTCAAAATCGTTAGAACCGTTTTCGAGATAATTAAGATGGTAGAAAAATTTGTATGACAAGTACCGTTATTTTTGGGGCTAAAAAAACGAGTCAAAAATTTATTTGGACAGTCACCTAAAACGCTTAAATATCAAGTGTGAAGCAAATCGTTTCAGCCTTTTAGGCTAGAGTGCTTTGTACAGACAGACAGACGGAATAGCGGGACCCACTTTTTTAGTGTTCTCTATCATCGTGATGTAAAATTTTATTAAAATCTCGAGTTCGATTTTTTTCTAAATGTAAAACTTGCCCTATATAAGTACTATAGGTAAAAGTAAAAATGTTTTGCAAAATTTTATTTGATTCCACTATTTTTCCATGCAAAAATTGTTCCTCTTACTTTCTTTAGGTGCATATTTTTATATTTTTTTGTTGGTGCAACCGCTCACCTAACGAACGAACATCTTTTATCAAAATAAAAAAAAAATTCAAACAAAATCCATCCGCATTGACAATTTGATCCTCTTGCTCATCATAACTTTCAATTACCTAACTTTGTTCCATTGAAATATTCTAACTATGTGATGTCGGTCGGCTTGCCCGGTAGGTATAATAATATTCCTGTTGGATGATGATGTTGAATCATTGTGGGTGGGAGCCATAAAACACTATTAATGTCCTTCCTTATTCTGCTTATGAAAAATTCTGGACACAACACCCATTGGTAATGATGGCAAAAGACTATTTTTGCTTTGAGGTATGTATGAATATACTTTTTTTCATATTATGCCACATAAAGGACTATTTGCAAAAAAAAAACGCACTTATAGAGAAAATTCTAAACTCTTGCTCAATGTCTCCAACTAACCCTCGTATTTGACATCATTTCGTTTTCATTTAATGGAATTTTATGTCAAACAAAATTAATAGACCTTCGAAGAAGTTTTTGTCTGAAAAACAAAATCCTGTTGTAGGTAAGGTATACGTAGTCGGTACCTACTAAAGTATATGACAGAAGCAAAATTACACAAAAAGGAATTCCCATCACGTACTTTATTCTGGAAAAAAGGACATTGTCAGGACATTGTTTACATGGGAAAATGTGTTTTTTTTTTATTATTATTTGTTCCCCCTCCAAAATAATATAATCAACTTTTTACTCGACAGCTCTTTGGTTTTTTTTTTTTTAAGCTTTATTATTCATATTCATGTTCTAATAAATGGAAAAAGAGGATATGTAATATAAAATTTTTAATTTGCTGAATTTTATTTGCAAAATTCACACGAAACAGGATAAATTCCTCAAAAAAAAGTAAAGTATACTCATGTGTGTATTTTTGTTTTTGTTCATTTGTTTTTGGTTTCCAGGGGGCATTCAATTTTGTTATTGGTAAAATAAATATATTAAATACAAATAATTGCGTGTACAAAAAAGCACTCTGTTTAATTTTTGAAAATCCTATAAAATATCTGTTGAAAGTTTTATTTTCCTTCGATGATATGTGATTAAATTTTAGTCTATTCCATATAAGAAGAAACAACATCCTCTCCAATAGTATATTTTGTTTCGAAAAAGCGCCTCTTCTCTTTCACGATGGATTTTTGACGCACTTGGTTGCGTTTTAACTTCAAAAATGTCTTGTGGAACTATAATAAAAACTAATGCACCAAAAGTCCACAGAAAATCCCGTGGACTTTTAATTGTCGATTTTGTACTTTTGGACTTAATGTGAACCGAAGGTCCAAATTGGTGTAGAGTTTGGTATTATCATAATTCTTTATTGCCCTCTTTCCAAAACATGACTTGCATGCCTCATTAGCTCCAAGCTCCATCAGAATACTACACCCACAAATGCGTCGTGATATTCCTCAGATACTCCGCCCTAATCTCAGAAGCCATAGTGGAGAAAAGTAATGTGAGTTTTTCTACCATGTTACAGTTCACACTCACTGCGAACTAAATTATGTGTAAGCGAGGTCAACAATTGAAAACCTAAAATATCCACAGGAAATAAAAGATTTAGTAAAAGAGAAACGAAAAGCACGTAAGAACTGGCAGCAAACTCGAGCTCCTCAACACAAGGTAAATTTAAATCGCTTGTGTAATTTACTAAAAAAGACGATAGCAGAATTCAAAAATTCTGAAGTTGGAAATTATCTTGAAATCTTGATAGCAGGAAAAGAATCCAACTACTCACTCGGGAAAGCTGTTAAAGTAACGAAGAAACCGAAGCTCCCAGCGCCTCCGATTAAGAATGCTCAAAACAAATGGTCAAAAAGCGGCAAAGAGAAAGCAAACGTTTTCGCGGATTACCTGGAGAACACATTTAAACCTTTTGATGGGCAAGTACTCAACGAAAATTTAAATATAAGTTCTAACTCAAGCGAAAATTACATTAGCAGAAATGTTACCCTTGCCGAATTAAGTAGAGAAATAAGAAAGCTTAAGTATAAGAAAGCTCCGGGATATGACTTAATTCCGGCCGAAGTTCTCAAAATGCTTCCTCGCAAAGTTTTAATTAATCTTCTTTATATAATAAATCCCACTCTAAGGCTAAAGTACGTTCCGAGCCAATGAAAGGTTGCGGAAGTTATAATGATTCTTAAACCAGGAAAACCATCACATTATAAGAAATCTTATAGACCTATTTCGCTTCTGCCCGTAATATCTAAGGTCTTTGAAAGAATATTACTTCTGCGCCTGCAGCCAATAATAGAGAAAAGCGCCTAATACCTGAACATCAGTTCGGATTTAGAAGCAAGCATTCGACAATTGACCAAGTGCATAGGATCACTGACGTCATTGAGAAAACTCTTGAAGAAAAGAAAGTTTGTTCGGCGGTCTTCCTAGACGTGTCGCAAGCTTTTGATAAGGTGTGGCACGAAGGCCTAAATTTTAAATTAAGACAAATTCTGCCTGAAGCACTTTATACGCTTCTAAAAGCATATCTAGAAAATAGACTTTTTAGAGTAAGACATGGAAACGATTACTCGGATCTGAAAGAAATAGTGGGTGGGGTACCACAGGGAAGTGTTTTAGGTCCAATATTGTACCTATTATTTACACGTGATATACCTTAAACAGAAGATACTTTCGCAGCCACGTTTGCTGACGACACTGCAATACTAGCAGCGCGCGGGCCAAACGATAAATGATTCTACGACAAAATTACAAAAAGCTATGAATAATGTCAATGATTGGACGAAAACATGGCGGATATCGCTCAACGACGTAAAATCAGTCCATGTAGATTTTTCGTATAAGAAAATTAATAGATTACCGGTATTTGTTAATACGGTTCAAGTTCCGTTTGCTAACGAAGCAAAATATCTCGGAATGACTCTAGACGCGAAATTAAAATGGAAACCGCATGTTAAATAGAAATGCGAAGAGTTATAGAATAAACTCAGAGATATGTACTGGTTGCTCGGGAAACACTCTAAGCTCAGTATCGAAAACAAGCTAATTTTGTACAGGCAGGTGCTTAAGCCTGTTTGGAGTTAGGGTATACAACTCTGGAGTTGTACGCGAGACTCTAATTTAAATACCTTACAAACATTTGAAGATAAATTCCTAAGGTCATTTGTAAGCGCACCTTGGTACATTAGAAACGAAGATCTCCACAGAAATCTCGGGATTCCCACGGTTCGCGATGAAATAAACAATTTTGCCCGAAATCATAGAAAACGGCTATTACAACACTGCAATAGTACTATAATCGAAATTATCGATTAGACGAATTTAGTACGCCGCCTGCGAAGGACAAAGCCTTCCGATCTGGTGCACTAAACGAGAATCCGCTTTAAAATCGCGGTATAAGCAGGAGCTATCACCGGATAATTACCTGCAACACGTTTCAAGTTTCAACTTAGGAAGGAGGAGGTGTTTTTAGTGCAGTAAGAATCTCACACTCCTATGAGCACTCGTTTTTCGGTCCTCATAGAGCCTTTTGAATGTTTTACAAATCATGTTCTAGTAGAAAGAGTACCAATCTAGTGCACAAGTTAGATCTCCAACCTTTTGAAGGCAAGGCACTCCCCAAGCTAGGCAGCATTTTTTTCTATACCTCCAATTTTAATTGCTTGTCGCTCGTCTGTTAAAATGAGATAGTAAATACCTAATTCTCAAATACACTGTGCCAACAAAAAGTTCTTTCCTATCTTTCTATTTCTTCTGACAAGTGCCGTGCAATTCAGGTTGCATTTAAAAAGACCTTAGGTCTTAAAAGACATATAGTTAAAATTATTATTATTATTATTAAAAATGTAAGAAATTAAATCTTATGTAAAAATACCCTCATCTTAACTAAAGTTTTGTTACTTCTTTAGGAAAACCCTGGATCAGACGACCATACTTCAGCCTACGACAAAAAGCTTCTCACATTAACTCACGAGGCTTGGAAATCGCTGTTGATTTGAATTTACTGTTTTTTTTTTTTTTTAATAGTTCTTCGGTAATGTGAATTGTTGTTGTTGGTCGATTGTGGACTTTCTTGTCTATAGAGGCCACACTGATATGGACAAACCAAGTTGAGGGTGCACATCTTCAGACATTTACATGATACTGTAGAAATTGTCTTGTAGCTGTTGGTTAGGCAGATTAATGCTTCAGTATTGGGTGCAGTGCATTGAGACTCTTTTTGGACATATTCCATTAATCGAAAATGTCTTTTACCGACTATATATTGCTGATGACGAATTGCTGCTAACCAAGTCGTTGCTTTCTTATTTGAATATCTCGGAAGTAAGATCGTCTATCGAAGCTTTATCAGTATTAACGTTTGATTCGGCTTAAATCGATGGTTGATACCTTAAAAGGCTCTTTTAACTTGTTGTCTTTTAAACTTTATTCCTACAGTTAATAATATCTTTCCGATTTCTTCATGCTCCATCATTTTGCTTCTGAAAAACTGGTGTTCATAATGTCCTCTTCGGCTCGTTGAGCTCAGTATCAGCTCTGGTCACTTTGACTTATTCTGCCTGCAAAACCACACCGGGTTATTGTCATTAGTTCTAAATATCTGATATTTTCGGCAAAAGAAGTTATTGTAGGTTTGATCGCAAAAGGACATTGCGATTTGCGATTTCTTGTCATTGCACCTGTTCGAAGTCGAACTTCCTGATAGTGTTGGCTATAATGGGGATGCTTCCAAGAATTTATTGGAGCTCAGATTCAATGTTGACTCTTTGGACTGTTCGGTCTTGTGGTCAATTTGGTTGATTTTTCATTTATCAGTATATCACAATGGCTGAGACATTCGTTCGCATAGTTGAAACTCAAGACTTCTTGCTTTAGACTGCTTCGATATCTTTATATTTTTCGGTAGTATTCAGGGAAGTGAAGCATTCTTTCATCTTTATTTTTCGCATTTCTGGGATTATATGACGGTGGGGTATAGGTCGATTTTGAGATTTTAGCAGCTCATGCAGGATATATTCAAAGAAAACAAAATAGATCATCTAAAACTTCAGTTATTGTTCAGAATAAATCCAAAAATTATTTTTTTAGATTTTCGAAAATTCAATATTTCGCAAAGAAAGTGAGCGGCACTATTATTTAAGAAGAGTAGCCCTGAAAAGACTTTTGTAATAAGTGCCTGGGAATCCAATGTAGACCTTTGGCGTGACAGTCCAACACACTTACCATTAAAAAAATCAAATTAAAAAAAAGACGTTAAGTACGTACGATCCAGTCATGCATTTTATTTATTTTACGATATTTTGAATTTTTTTTTAAGGTCGTATATATTTTTAACACGTCATTTTTGGGACATTCAAAGGAACTTAAGGCAATCTAAAATGTGACTTAATTAGTAGTAGAAGTCAAAGTCCCGAAATAAAATGTGATTTCGTGAAATGTATGGCCGACCAATGGATTGACCTTTTACGAGGATCTGCCGGCTATACAGATTCTATATTATTTTTGGGATACATCCCAAAATTGAGGTGCTAAGATCTAAAAATGTTATATAAACATTTAGACCTAATTTCAGGGGGATTTATAAAATTTCATACAAGTGTTTTAAAGTTCCCTTTTTGGGCTGAGTTCGTAATTGTAAAACTTCCGTAATACTGCCAAAATTGCGTTCATAAATGTAAACATACAGCATAGGTATCCATGAGCATTTCAACACTTGTGTTCATAAAAGTAAAATGATAGTCAATTTGCGGTCAAGTTGGCATTTGTTTTTATTACGAGTATGTTGCTGAACATTCCGTGCAAAATGGCAGAGGAGCAAATGTGAATATTTTTTTTGTTAATTAAATTTATTACGGATTTTTTATTTCGAATATGCCATATTAACATCGTTCTAAAGGTTTTCATATTCAAAATCATTTTCCTTCTTCTTAGGTTTTTTAATTTTCTTATTTCTGCCAATTTTTGTGCCATGTTTTCAAAAACGACTTCTTTTACAAAGCTTATAACAATGGTATAGGGACATAACTCCGCGGGACAAAGTCCAAAATTCTTTGTGTTTTTTTTGGACATCTCCCAATCCAAAATGGGACATATTTCCAAAATTCGATTTTGGAAAATATGTCCCACTGATTTTGTTCTACGTGCCGGGAGTTATGTCCCGGCACCTAGAACAATAAAATTTAAAATATTTTTGTTGATAGCCATTTTATAAATTTATACATTGTACTATATACAAATTAAATAAAAAGCTTCTAACAAATAATTTATATTTCTCATTTCACCGTTTGCTATTATGAACTCATTTTAAACAAAGTATAATGCCTGCACACATGCAGTTGTAATTGTGTTCATTAAAGTATGTGAGCATAGGCAACAAAGCCTGCCATAATCCGAATTTGCAAAAAAATTTATTAAAATAAATATTTGACTACAACTGGGATTGTATTATCTGAAAAATTACAAGCAGCAGTAGGTACTTTGAATCGCAACATTCCACGTAAAGATTCAAAGTTTGTTGACCTTATGTCCTTTTGCCTGACTCTTCATCAATAAATTCATTCGCTTCCGTCCTGTACCTAGACTTGTTTATGTTTCCCTGTATTGTATATGTTCTGTGGACACAGTGCCTACCTGATGAACATTCTACCGTTATGCCTTTTGAAATTAAATTGTATAAATTAATTTGTAAATTATTGGGAAACAAAATATTGAAAAAGAATTTACATTTTAATGAAAAAAAATTTCTTGCTAAAAAGGCAACGTTTTCACGGCGAATAAAACGATGACGAAATTTACGCTGCGGTAAAACAAAAGGTATCAACTCCAATTTAGATCAATTGTTTGTCATAAAAATATGATTTTGACAATTTAAGACCAACAATTTGTATTAAATGCCAGAAATATTTGAATTTTGCTAGTCCTGTAAATGCAGCATAATTATCTCTCTGTCTGCAACATAAATGTCAAATCAAAATGACATTTGACGCCATTTGCATTCACATTATGACATTTACTTCATAGTAAAAATTCGGATGTTATTGGATTTTCAAAAATATAAATAATATATGACTTACAGGATTTCGATTGACTGCTTAATTATTAAACTTTAAATTAAAACCAATAACAATACGCCTTTGTAACATAGGTGCACGTTACACTGATATTTTTTATATAAATACTTATTACACAAATTTATACCAACTTTCGGAGACAACTGTACCTCTATGTCTTTACATTTTAAAAAATTGCGACACATTTGTCGAGTTGTTTAAGTTATTTGTTTGTAGGGTAAATCATCATCGTTGTTTTTTCTTTTTTTTTATAAATGATGATATTTCCCTACTCGACTATGTATGTATGTATGTAAATAAAATATTACGAGCTCATAACTTGCGTGGAATACAAACAATATGTCTGATTACTTCTGAATAAATAAATAAATACGAAAAATACCTACATGTATTTAATTTTTCGTTCAGGATGTGAATGGGAAAATTTTTTTTTTGCCATTAAGAGAAGAACACCACAAACGAGTATAGTATTGATTTATAGTTCGAAAAATTGATGAATTAAAATTGGCTTTCTGTGTGTTAACAGAAGTTTCTCCTCTCTTGCATCAGTAACACAGCCAGATGGAATTTGAATAGTAAAGCGTGTCCTTCGTGGGAAATTATTAATACAAAAAAAAAGAATATTGAAGATGGACTTTTTGAATATTATTTGAAATTGTTGGAATTTTTTTTTCACCCAAATGAGAATATAAATTGGTTGAATAGAAAAATTAAAAATGACTAATTTAACATGGAAATGAGGCTGTGGTGTTTCAAATATCAATGATTTACTTTGTGTAGTACATTTGGAGGTATAGAGAGCTTTTGATGCATTAAAACATTTTTTTTTTTGGAATATACTCGTACCATATTGAAATAGTATCGAAAATTCCGAAAAATAAACTAACACAATTCAAACATTTTGAAATTGTAACAAATTCGGGTTGGTCATCAACGAGATAGTTATAAGCACAGGAAAACCCCACAAATAAAAAAAATGTTTAACCTGATTTCGTAATTAAAATAAATAATAAATTGTACGACTGTATCACACGTACTTGCTCTCATGTGTCATCACGACGTGAGCACAAGATTCTTAGTAGAAACCGCCAAATAGTCGCTTTTTAATTAATATTCTTATTTGCGTAGGTAGGTACTATAGGGCAAGTTGTACATTGAAAAAAAAAATCGAACTCGAGATTTAAATCAAAGTTGACATTACGATGATAGAGAACACCAAAAAAGTGGGCCATACCGCCTGTCTATTTGTAGAACGATCTGCAGCCTAAACCGCTCAACCGATTTTGTTAAAACGTGGTGATTAGGCGTTTTAGGTGATTGTCCAAAATCCAGACTTTTGAATCGTTGTTTTAGCCCCAAAAACACTCGCCATACAAATTTTTCTTCCATCTTAATTATATCGAACAGCTCTAATGATTTTGATAAAAATTGGTGTGTATACTACATTGGGTATGGTCTACATTTTGGCCATTTTTTTTGTAATATTTTGTTATTAACGGTACCTGCGATACAACCATTTTATTGATTTTCGACTTTCTCATAAACAGCTCAAGGGATTTCGATCAAAATTTTTACACAGCAGCTCCTTCGAATTCTAAATAATACTGCATTTCAAAATTTTGCAAAAATATTTTTTTTTGGATTTTTCAAAAAAAAAAATTGAAAAATTTTGAAAATACAATGTTTCGATAACTGGTGGACGATTTTGTCTGAAATTTTGTTTTTAAATTTATATTATTAAATATTTAAAATGTACCAATTTCTGGTAAGAAAAAAATTAATAAGTCTTATTGTAAAAAAAATAAGTGAAAAACGACTTTAAAAATACAGCCTTTTCTATTAAGAATCTGTTGCATATAATGTGATCAAACATATGAGCAAGTAATTAAGATCCAGTCGTGCGTTTTATTTGTCTTACATTTTTTTTCTAAAAAATAATCGTATAAAAATTTTAATAATTTAACAATATAAATTTAAAGGACAGATTCAAAAAATACAGTTTTCAAAATACATATTCAATTAAAAAAAAACTGATTTTTTTTTCAAAAAACTTGTTTTTTTTTTTTCCAAAAAATATTTAGAACTTAAACGACCTTTCGTATACAAATTTCGTTAGAACTGACTCGAGCCGTTAATGAGACAATCGAAAATAAACAAAAATCGGTTCTATTTTCTTTAACCAAACTTGTGAACCTGTACAGGTCAAAGATTTTTCTTGTATCAAAATCGGTAGAATCGTTTTCGAGATAAAAAAGATCATAAGATTTATATTTTTTGCTACAAAAAATTGTATGTCAGGTACCGTTATTTTTAGACCTAAAAAAGAGTTTAAAAATGAATATATGTAATCGCCTAAGAGGCCAGTTATATCGTAGTCGATTAGTATGAATGCTCGTTGGCAGTATCGCTGTCCGTAAAGTTCGCTATTGAATCTGCTTCTCCACACTCAATCGATTATTCCATATAACAGAGATTATATAACGGGGTTTATATACTGGTTTGTTCTTTAAGGAAGAGGTTTACTACTTGCTGCCCTCCAAGCCCAAAAAAACTGGGATATTAAGAGTAGTTATTCGTCGCATGATTTCTGCACTAGTATCGTCCAGGTAGACAAAGTCTGTAACTGTCTGAAAGTTATGTCTCTCCACCGTGATGCTTTGGCGGATGTTTGGCTCTGAAACTCTTCTACATGATAGCTTATACTTCGTTGTCAGTAATAGCAACACGACGGCCGCCTCCGCTTTTTTTTTTTTTAAATTGAGCCTGCGCTAAAGGGGTTTAGGTTACCCTTAATATGACAAGCACAATGCGAGCTTTAGGAAAATAGGGAAAGATTAAAAAGGATATACCGATGTACAGTGGTTTTGAATTTCAGAATATCAAAATGAGGGGGGGAAATAGAGCCGCCTGGTAAAGCATTCCACATACGACTAAAGAAAGAATCTCTGTACTTGACAGTACGTCCGAAGCTCGGCTCGAGGGTAAACTGATGAGAATTCCTAGAAGCGCGAGTATTACGGTTGAATAGTTTAAGGGGAGGAATGCAACTGGCTATTTCGCTAGAACATTGCTTGTGAAGATAGCGATAAAATAATTCCAGACATGAAACACTTCGACGATGTTCAAGAGATGAGAATGTGTCCATTATAGTTCTATTGCCAATCATTCTTAGAGCTCTATTTTGAATTCTATCTAAGAGACGAATGAATGAATGAATGAAGGCCTTATAGATTTCAGTCAGATCAGACGAGGAAAAAATTTCTTTGTATCTTCGAAGAAAGCCCAAACACTTTGCAACGTTTTTGACGACATCAAATATGTGTTCATTCCACAAGAGGTGGTCTTTGATGCACATGCCGGGGACTAAAAATGCAATGCAAGTGCAGCTCATGGATAGCGGCATGGGGGGTGGGTTCTGCTTTAACGACAGAAGACAGCGCTGAGTTTTTGAAGCATTAAATTTTAAAATGCTTAAATTCTTGTTAGTGCTTTACTGTCAGTTCGCTTGGCTCTCCCGATATATCATCTGTATAGGTAACCTACGAGATTTTGACAAATTCTTTGGCTAGCGTTGGTGTCAGGCTTGCTTACAATTGCCCTAAAGATAATGCTGAAGAGGTTGCCACAATAGTACATCATTTTGTCTAAAGACATTTTCGATATTAAAAGAATCGGAGTTGTACTTGAGTTTACTGGGATACTTCTAACACGTGTCGATCGATATGAAATTCTTTTTCAAAATCTGTCAAAGTGTTGAGTTTTGGTTAGGTTCAGTTTTATTTCTGTCTTGTGAATGGGGCGTACCGTGCTGAGGTTACATTCGTCGGATATACTTTCATCAGACTAAATCGTGCAAATGAGTTACCAAGTCGTCTCCAGCTGATGGAAGGCCAGATATCGTTACCCTAAGTTCTTCTTATTGGTCGGGAGGACGCTGCCAAAGTCGAATGGATCATTCTGTATGAAAGCGCTGTCTAAAAGTCTGCATCCATCTTTGTCGCTACAAGCTTAAATGTGGGCGACAGCTCGCTGTTCTTATTTTTTGTTCTGAGAACCAGGACAAGGTTATCGAATCATTTAAGTAAATCAAAATTGGGATTGTGTTCTGAAGAACTGCTGAGTTTAATGCTAATATTATTGTATTTCTAATAATTCTTCAATTCTTCAACAAAAAACGATTGTCTTACGTCCACATTGTGGCGGCTTTTTTTTTGTATTTTTTACTGGTAACATACTTGCCTACATGCTTCAAAATGATTGGCAAAGTTTTGAAAGTTTGTATAGGTATGTGCTGTGAGCTGTGTCGGACAATTGTCAATTTCCCTTGAATGTGAAAGTGGTGTGTAATGTGTCCATAAATATTTGAAAACTTAGTCGGACACTATCAGCGGAAACAGCAAATGTGGCCATGCCCGAAGTTCTACTCAAAACTAATTCTATCAAATGGAAACAAAAAGGAGCTGTATTATTATGAGAGACAGTAATGTAATATTGTATACTTGTGCAGTATACTGGGATAAATCCTGGACCACTAGATGGTTACCTTCGATAAAGTACCCATTAATTCCACAATCGCAGATAAATGATTATTAGATTGTCTGCAGCGATTTATCTACCCAAACAGTGGATTCGTCTAAACACTGGATTGATTATAAATAAATAAACTCTAATCAAAAAGACCCATTCATCTTGGACTGAGAATAGACCAAGTGGTTCAATTGTTTTCCAAATCCTCCAACTGACATTTCATCAATCTTCTTCTCGGCAACAACAAAATTTCTTGCTTCTGATGAAAAGAAAATCAATGTCCCAGGCCTGAAAGCATGAATCGCTTAAGTCCCTGTCCAGTGCGAGAGTATATATTTGAATTACCAGATATTGTAGTAAAATGTCAATTCAGATGGGAACCCCTTTCAAAAATTTAACTAAACCCCCCCCAAGTCGAATAGTCGTCAATGAAAAAATTAATGCAAATGAAACAAACCGAAATAAACCCCGTTTTTTCAGAACCAAACACATGAAAAGAACCCCGAAGACATTAACTGAACAATAGAGTCCTAGATAATGCATATGACATTACTGTGCCGCAAGTTATATAGTGTAGACTTCCTTATGGGAAGGAAAAAAGTAATAGCATTCTCCTTAATAGCGTGCTCAGTTCAACAAATATCGATACCAAGATATATGTATCTTATATACTTTCAGCACACAACAATTTTCTCCTTTTATTCTTTTCTATTTCTATGAATGGCAACAAATAAATTAACTACACACGTATCCAATTGTATTGGCACGTGTTTTTTGTATGCCAAAAAAAAAACCCCAAACAAAAAAATAATAATCTCCAATTGCTTTGACTGTATCCAAGAGCAAATCTATTCTGGATCATAAGTGTGTATTTTCACCACAATCCCTATAAGCCCAATACACCAACAACTAAAAATCCTTTATTTTTTGGTTAGTATAGATATACTTCCTTTCATCTATTTATCAGACGAAAAAAATACCGTTACAATACAATTCCCACTCCTTTTTTTAGACAAAAAAAAATAATAGAAGAACAAAACCTCAAATGTACACTATAGTCTCAACACAATTGCATTGAAAATCCCCCAAATTGAAATTTCAATCCACATCGCACAATCCTTGTTGTGATCTGCTACTATATGTACTCGTATTTGAGTTCCTGTGCCACCAAAATCCACTGACCCCCAATGCCATTCGAAAAAGCTGATAGTAATGTCAGCGGTTTTTCGAACAAAGCCAACAAATAAATGCCAAACATTTTACTCCATAAAACCAGAACAAAAGACTACAAAACTACTCTCTGAGTATTTCAAGAGAATAGAAATAAAAAAAAAATTGAAAAAAGTCCTTACTATTCAGAAAAATGTCACACATCGGTGAAAATAGGTTTCAAGTGCTAATGCAGATTTAAACAACAGAAAACACAAAAACAAAAGTTGTTGAATGTTTTCGAACTCGAAAACAATAATCGTGAGGTGGTGATTTTACACACGATACTGGCCCTCTGGGGTGCGGTTTAGGTCGTTTTCTCTTAAATAACAATGCATTTTCAAGCCCACACTAATTTGGCCTTGTAACTATAACACACACCGGGCGGCTTCAATGAATGGATATAGATGGATCGTTGGATGGATGGACTCTTTATGCTGCCGCAGGAAACGAAAATATCTATAACTTATAGCTATACGTAATAGCACGAACGCACATGATTGTTCTAAAATCACATATTGTATGTAGGGCCGCACCACTGATGATGCACACTGAATTCATAGTTGCCAGATAGGAGCTTTACTAGTGTGCTTGGTTTGAGCAACAGTGATGACAGATGCAAACAAAAAAAAATCCCTCAGACATATTTAAAAATTATACTAATTTTTCGCAACACCTTAAAACTGCGCAAAATAGCACAAAGTTGAGTTAGTAATGCACAAAAGAAATATCCAAACACAAAATTCCCAAAACCTAACGAAGACATGTCATTTTGTAGATAATTGTACTGTCTATAAGTTGTTCTTAGAGGTTTTGGGAGTTATTGAACAAAATAAAATAAATTATTATTTTTAAGATGGCAGCATTTCCCTTCCGGTTCCACACTTAAAACTTAGTTTTTTAATAGACCATGTTTTTCCAAACATAACTAAAAACAAAAAATTTACCCACTCAAAAACATAAATTTATTAAATTTTTTTTTAAATGTACTACACCCCCCAATGTTTTCCACAATTTTTCTCTAACTCTATCAATTGTGTCTGAATCTTTTTGTGGAGAATGACATGATAAACAATGTGGACCAAAAAATTTTTTTTACAAAAACCTATTGATTTCGAGTAATTTGTAAAAAAAAAACAGAACTCCCCCCTCCCCTTTTAAAATTGTTTGTTCCGCTCCAAATTTAGAGTACTTTTTAGAAAATGCTTAGGACGTAAAAATGAAGCTCTCCACCAAAATTCAGGTTTGTCGGAATTTTTTTGAAGTGAATATCTTATTTTCCTGGACTAATTCGTAAGATTATGATTATTTTTTACGACCTTTAAAGCGTCTAGCTATAAAAATGGATTTTCATAGATGAGTGCAGATATGTGTATGTATCTGAATTGTGTGTATTCGCTGAGGATTTTTTGTATTATTACGTGTTGTGGATTGTCACCTACACGAATTGTGTGTATTTTACGAGAAATTCTTTTTATTTGTTGGTTTGTTTTTATTTTGATTCAATTTTTGCTGTGGGTTCGGTGTGTATTCGAATAGATTAATGTAGTAGGTATATGAATTGTGTGTATTGGGCGAGGAATTTTTGTTCTTAGTTCGTTTTCTTGATAAGATTAGATTAGTGCGTATTGTGTATTTTGACGGTGATTTTTTTCTTTGTTTTGCTCATACTTTAGTGTATATTGTGTTGTATTAATGTATGTATGTATTGTGTGTGTTGCCAGTGCTTTAGGGTACCAACTTCGTTCATTTATATATAGTATGTATAATGTAATGTATTATTGCTGAAACACTTATAAAGGTAACGACGGTAATGTTTGTACATTTGGAGGATTGTGTTGTTATGAGCGATGTATTCATGCAAGTGGCTGGTATCAAAAAATGCCAAATTCGTTGTTCTTTAACCTGTTTCCATAAAATTGAAATACATATATGTTGTAGCTGACTTAGAATTACTTACTAATCTACTCTTTATCAGGAATGAGGAGTAAAATAGAGGAGATGAGATAAAGTGAAGATAAGAGGCTACAACCTCGGACAATCTCAATCCAGCTTGTCAAAATAAAAATCCGTGATATGAGAAAGATTGCTGCCAATAAGTTCGAAGTAAACAATATGAACATGAATTGAAAACAAATATTCTGCCGAAATATTTGGAACGCTTTTCGATAATAACGTTACGCAATTTATTTTGCATCAAAGCCGTATATATGCTTCCCACCAGAACTTTGATTTTGTGAAAGAATATCTCGAAATTTGTTTTGGAATACTATATAACCGCTAGAGAGTCCATGTCATATTCTAGCCAGCGATAAAATGGCTACAACTAGACCTCTTATCCAACTTTTTGCCAAAAATATCAGGTTCTATGTAGGAAATATTATAGATTGTTGAAGCCATTCTCAAGTATTTTTGTCACCATTCCTGAGTTCATAAGAGACTGAATATTGAAAAGCAGCTGTAGCTGCTATATATTTTTGATACGTATTGTGCTGCAAAGCGTAGAGCCTGGATATATTACACATGGTTGTATTTGAACTTTGGAAAACAGTTAAATTTCCTACTGATAATTGCATTTATTTTTATAACTTTTTTACATCTCATGAGCTATTAAGTTAGTTGCAAGCAGAGGGACTTAGAGCTACTGCATTAGCAAGACAAATAAAAGTTCTTACTACAGTACCACAAGGTAAACACCTTGGCCCGCTTTTGTTTAAAATGTTTAAAGTTGAAGTGCATCTTCTGAAAAATAAGTCCTCCGTAATGTTTGCTGATGATTAATTCTGATAATATGAAACTATTAATGTGTATTATAAATGGAAAAATTCACTACTGTTATGATAATGGTATTCTTACACAAATCATGTTTAATCAACTTTAATTTTTTTCTTATATCTTGGTTTCATCCTTAGTCTTCGTTTGTTTCATGGTTTTTGGTAGTAAAAAGATGAAAAATAAGTCACTTGTTCAAATTGAAAAGACAGAATACGATATCTCGGCAGTTTGTTAAAATTTTAATTTTGTAGAAGTTTTTTAATCTATTTAAATCGGAACCATATTTCAATGGATTTTGACAGCTCATGGCTTGATAGTAAGACAACCTATATTTTGACTCTTCGATAATATATTTTCCGAATTTCATTCACCTTAAAGTCTTAAAGTCACCTTTTTCCCTAGGAGGAAACAAAGTCTAAAAAATGAGCGATTTCTATTCCATCGGTATACATATATAAATCGTACGTAATCTTCTCTGGATTTTCACAGGGCCCTATCTGGATATTACTAGACACTATGTTGTGATATTTTACCGCGCATAGAATATTTCGCAAAAAAAAAAAACTTGTGAATATTATACAAATTGAACATGAGTACTTAGGAATAATTAAATCCAAAAATATTTCTTCTAGCGAAAACCGAAAACAAACCACCGAATCCGCCGCGTCGAGACCAGCAAGCCTCTCGGCGAATTTCGGTGCCAAAATACAGTCTCGGTGTTGTCTTGGTCTCGCCACGGGTGCTTTTAAAGTAGTCTCGTCTCGTCGTCTAAACCGAGACTGATACTACTCTCGTTCTCGTTCTCGTTGCCAACCCTAGTAGTGTGTAATCTGAAGGCAAAGAAAGATTGTTTTTGTATAACTGTCCAGTTCAGTTTTTATTACAAAGAATTAACTTGGAAGCAGTTAATCAGTTTAGTTAATAAAGGTGGTTTAACCTTTCAAAACTCCTTTAGTCCTTGGGAGATCTTGCACTGAAAAGACTAATTTATTTGATCGTAAACTCACTTTGGAAGAAAATTGCCCAAATCTCACTTGGTTGTAAGTCGCATCTCCCATACAAAAAATGCAACAGTAAAAAAATACATTTACTGTAGGTCTTTGCTTCTAATGGCGTAAGTTGTAATGGGTTTTTGTGCCAGAAAGAATTTCTAATAAACCCTATTTCCGTATGAGAAATCATCTTTTACCTGATTTCGTTTAGAAATACCTTACCACCGAAAATGAATTTCCAGTTCCTTTTTTCTTCTATTCTCATGTCATACTTCTGCTTGTTTTTTTTTTAATAGTATACAATTGTAAGAATTAATTAAAGTGTATAATACCTACATCATTAAGGTTGCTCAAAAAATAATTATTTCATAATAAATTTTCTAAATCTGGCAACTATAACTGTCACACGCAACAATCCACTAATATCTCGTTTGTTATTATTACCATCAAAAAACATCAACAAACACTCGCGCCATCTAGATGATTTTGCAGGTCACTTCACAAAACATGGTCGGCAATGTGTTATTAAAATTACACCACTGGATGTCCCGCCCACGTCATTTCTTTTTGTTTTTTTTATTAGGAAAACGGAAGGACAATAACGGTGCGGCGGAAAAGTAGAGAGTTGATGACGGTTATGAGGTGATATTTTAAAATTTATGTCGACACACACAAAAAGACTTGTTTCGAAAAAAAACCAAAAAAAAAATATCCTTCACTTCTGTTGGATGAAGACGAAAAACTAGGCCGAGTTCTTCTTGTGTTACATGACAGGAACACTAAAAGCCGAAAGACAAATCAGCTGCTGCTTCTGCTTCTGGTTCTGCTCATGTTGGAGCTGCCTTCCCTGCCACATGATTGATGAGGTTCTACGGCAATGGTTATGTGGCTTTGGATGTGGCTTACCAAAGTTATGTATGTGCGGGTGTATATAATCCAGAAACCTTTTTGGGAATTTCCAGTTATTTCTGTTCAAGCCAGAGCGAACGTATACACGACGATGACGACGGTCGGTGGTGGTGTCGGAGCGCGAGCTGGCTGTTGCCTATGTCACTGAAGTTGTCGTCCTTGTTCTTGGAGCAATGTTAAACGTTGCAGATTGGTTCCTTGTCATCGTTTTAATTCACCATTTATTACGTCCTTATTGTCATCGTGATTTCAGGATAATTAATCCTCCGGCGAATGCCATAACTTTGGTTATTGTATATGCGAAGTGAGATGTTACCGCTCTCTTTAAAAAGAAAACGTAGATAGCTATAATAATAATAATAATAATAAAGGGTTAATTGCTCGTTGGAATGAGAGGGGGTTATGGTACAATATGTGTCAAGCGTCACGTTAAAATTATACTGTCCTAGTAAGCGAAAAGTAGGAAGTGTATTCTTTGAGTCAATAGAGTTACTCAGAGGCGAAAAAGTCACGCATTCGAACAAGGAAGTCATAGCTTGTTGCATTGCTAGGTATATAGAAGTAAACCAAACCCACTGGAATTAATCAACGTTTATTTTGTCACATCGTTATTCTTTCTTTCGCACTCTTTACTTTTATGCATGCGTGTTATTTATATACACGAATACCTACAGAGCTGTGCAGATTTTATTTTTACGAAATGCATATTAGGGGTTATCGTGAATAAAAATTTCCCTGGAAATTTTTCTCCAATTCGAATCTTGGGAACGTGAATGATGTTTAAAAGTTTCCCGCGGAATTTATTGGTATCGGGAATAAGCTTTCCCAAGAATTTTGCTGTCATTTCATACGATTTTTTGTTCGAGGGAAATTTCTTCCGAGGGATATTCACGATCGCAGGAAAAATTTCTAGTGAAACGAAATTCCGATAGGGCCCATTATCTTTCATTTTGTGTCCGTATTCAATATTGGTTAATAAGAAACCGATATAATTACATAGTTTACTCAAATATCAAATTTCCCAATTAGTCCTTAAGCTAATAAAATTTCCAAGTGACCTTAAGCAAAAACATAAAAGTAGACAAATTCATATATTGCAAATAAAATAGGCCCTAATATGGATCCTTGTGGAATACCTTTTATTAGAAACAGATCACTATTGGAAAGAAAATCGCAAACAAGAAATGCTAAGTATCTGCAATATCATTTTCGGGGATTACATATTCCATATTTTCTAATTTAAAACATTTTATTTTACATCGATTATTTGTATATTATTTATAATTTTCTCGGAGAAATCTCCTCAGATCTAGTTCAACTGTATCCGTTCGATACCAATTTCAACAAATACCAAAAGGAACACCAAATGTCAGTGAGACTTTGACTTTTAGAATTAGGCGTGTTCAGATATATGAGCTGGCATATAGCTTAAATTGATTTAACTAGCAGCGATTATAATTGTCGATTTAAAATTTAATTTGTTAAAAATTAAAATACTTAAGAATTCATTGATAACATTGATTAGAAAAATTTAAGGTTTTTTTGATAAAGATTTCGGACTTTACTTATGCAAATTTGTGTGCTGAACTGACTCAGAAAAATTCCATCACGTCAGCATTTCAAAAAATAAAAAAATGCGTTTAGCTATTTTTGAATCTCAACCAAAATCCTACCTAAGTTCGTAACGATTCTTTCAAGAATAGTTTAAATAACTTTTTTATTCTTTTAGAAGTCTATTTGATATTTGCAGCAATTTGACAAGTCACGGTTAATACGAAGTCTCTGCGCTGTTAATGTACCTTCGTTGTTCTGTCAAAATATGTATTTTTAAAGGCAAGTGTAAATCTTATTCATTTCTCCCCAAACGAATCGACTAATTTCGATGAGTTCGGATTTGAATGCAACACGCCAATATCTTTGTGAAATATTATTTTATTTATTTAGTGCGACACTGTATTAACTTGAAACTTTGACAGTATTAAATTGTGTTCTACTTTAAGACCGACATCGTGGTAATGTGCTACACTAGAAAGTCAGAGTAAAGAGAAACAGTGAAGATATAATTTCAGAGAGCGACACTGTAAAATATAGATCGTGAATAAATTTATCAGATACTACAGTGTGAATGTTAGAAGACAGACAGTGTGAACGTACGAAAATGTGAGAGAAAGATTGTGTTAAAGTGTAACAATGTGACTGTGATATTTAACAGTGCGGCAATGAAAAATGTTTTAATAATGTTTCTTTTAAAAAATATGAATTTCCAGAGTTTTCTTACTGCTCCGGTTACAGGTGATCTTAGAGCAAATTAATGACATAATGGCAGGAAATACAACTCGTCGCACCAAGTATAGTATGTCCCCTATCCTGTAAGCTAATAACTGGCTTCAAATTCAGTTGAAGCATTGCTACGATGTCGATGGATTAAAAAGCATCTAAAAGCTGAAAAATCAAACTCGAGATTTTAATCAATTTTGAAGTTACGATAATGGATAACTCGAATAAAGTTTCTGCCGCAATTCCGAGTGCTGTCTCTACTGGGACTTAATCGTCTTATATGTTATTGGCCCGATTCTTTTTTTAACTTTTTTTTGTCCCAAAACTAACTATTAAAAATGGTACATTTTGGTTCAAAAATTATTTTACATTAAATGTTAACGTTCCCTGCCATTAAATGGTTATCGAATTTCGATGAACATTTTTATACAGAACGTCCTTCAAATTCTAAATAATACTGCATACCAAAATTTGGGAAAAATACTTTTTTTGACTTTTGAAAAAAAAACATATTTTTTAATTCAATATTTCGAAAACGGTTGGAATTTTTTTTTGAAAATATATTTTTTGAATTTCTATTATTAAATACTTAAAATTTCATGTGTGTTAAATTAGAACTACCATTTCAAAATTTTAAAGAAATTTTTATTGGATTAATTGTCGTAAATTTGTCGTGAAAGAAAAAAAATTGTCGGGCTTGTTTTTTAAAAAATAACCCCTGGTAATGCTAACGTGACAGTCAAGTTAGCATTACCACCCCTCAAAAACGGCTTATATGAAGTCAAAAAATAAAAATGGGTACGCCATTAACTGTCGTAAATTTGTAGTAAACCAATAGCGAAACAAAAAAAATTGTCGCGTTCGTTTTTTTCTAGCAAAAAACGCCCTTTTAGTATAGCCTATACCATAAAGTAGGAATTTTCACTAAATCTAGCACTACCATACCAAAAGTATTTGTTTAACTACTTTTTCCCAAAAAAAAAAATATTTAAACAATTGTCGCTAGATGTCCTTGAGTAAGTTGTGTAACCAAATAATTTGTCGCGCACCTTTTTCTAACAAAAAACGCCCTTTTAGCCTATACCATAAAGTAGTTAAACAAATACTTTTTGTATGGTAGTGCTAGATTTAGTGAAAATTCCTACTTTATGGTATAGGCTATACTAAAAGGGCGTTTTTTGCTAAAAAAAAAAAACGAACGCGACAATTTTTTTGTTTCGCCATTGGTTTACGACAAATTTACGACATTTAATGGCATACCCATTTTTATTTTTTTACTTCATATACACCGTTTTGAGGGGTGGTAATGCTAACTTGACTGTCAAGTTAGCATTACCAGGGGTTATTTTTTAAAAAAACAAGCGCGACAAATTTTTTCTTTCACGACAAATTTACGACAATTTATCCAATAAGAATTTCTTTAAAATTTTGAAGTGGTAGTGCTAACTTGACACATTAAAATTTCCGTAGCTTTTTAAAATTATTTTAATTAATTAGTAGTATAAAAAACTTAAGTTAAATAAGTAAGTAAATATATAAATAAGTAAATATATTTGGCAAGAACGTGCGATCCAGTCGTGCATAGGGTGATATAAGAGAAATTACAATTTCTAACCGTTTGTAACTGTTTCAGTTGTACTGTAACTGTAACAGTATTGTTCGCCCCTAAAAGTATGACAAATTGGGGAACTGGAAAAAACAACCTAGTATTTCTGGTATTTTTGACATAATAAAAAAATACTCATTAAATTTACAAATCGTAAATATATTTTGCACATCCCTGTTGCTATAAATATATTTTTATTTTAAAACAAAAGACATTTCTAATGGTTCCTAATTAAGTTAGAAGACTCCTATGGAGGATTGAATTGAGGGTGTATTATTTTTGCTGTATTCTTTGTTCTGTGATTTTAAAATTCTCGAGAGTCCTTGCTAAATTGAAAGTAGAAGAGAAGGAAAGAATTGAGCGCCATTATAATATGGAATGTAAATTTTGCTTACTTAAATTTTTTATGTAATTTGCTGTGAAATGTGAAATTCCTTAGGCCCAAGTAGGTTAAATATTTGCTTCTACTATACGTGATCCTTTATTCTCCATAGGTCTATCTACGTCCTTCTAAATGTACACATACAATGCTAACCTATATTTTCTTAATCGCCTCAAAGGATGTGTTTGCTAGGTATTTCTCCCTATCTCACTTGAGCTACATACATACATATATATATATGTACATTCGGGCGATTGTGTTAATTTCGTTTCCTGTATATACCTCCTGGAATAAGTGTCGACCCGCACCTACTAGCAACTAGGTTAAGCTAAATTGGAATTGTGGTTCTCATTCGCACACACACATAAATAAGTCTTGGTTCTTTTTGACTTGGTTTTATTAGAAATGATGACACGTGGAAAACTATGGTACGTTCGTTAGATACCTTCATATATATTTATAATTGTGATTTCTGATTTCTAATTTTAATAACAGTTATTCACAATCACAATAATAAATAAATAAATGTCTAATGCATCACAGGGAATCGTAATCAAACAACTAAATCAGTTTGTGTTTAACCTTTTGCATGTTGATTATACTCTTTTGTGTCCAAAACACATAATAATTAACCCCTTTGGATACAGAAGGATGGTAATTTGGTTGTGATTTTAAGGTGACCATCTCAAAGTACACAATAAAAAGCGCTTTGATATTGTGATTCGTAATTTTATATTTTTTTTTACTTAAAACTCCATTTATATCACAAAGGATATATTGTCGTAATTTCTTGAATTTTGTTTATATTCATTACAGAATCGTGCAAATGGTCTACAATCTACCATTATTTTTATCAGAAAAGAGACAAGTGACGTTGTTTTTTTTTGTGTGCCATACAGAATACACAAAAAGTGATCAGCTCATTTTGGCTAATTTACATCCCTGATTTTGAAAAAAATTGTTCCAGAAATTCTGACACTTTTGTAAATGCTGCTAACAAAAGCTAAAACAAATTATGTCCCTTAAAATTACACAGATGGTCACCATTGCGCTTTATACTTGTTACTGTTTCCCCACTTGATTTCCATGATCCAAATGATTGCAGGTTTAATACCAGTTGGGAGGGATTTGGAACGTTCTTTAAATTCTTATTTCGAACCAAGAAATAACTTCCGTTGTTGTCGCTGTCGTTGACGTTGTTGGGCGCCATTCAATTGTATGAATGGAAGCGCTCGTAATTGTGTGCTACACACTTACCACAGTTATTTGTGTACACTTTTCATATATTGTATATATATATATAATTTATTATGGCTCCTTGCAAAAGAACTTGGTTGGAACTGTTGCCGATAAACATTTATATTATGGGACTGACTGTTTGACAGCTAGCAGCATGTGGAAATTATATTCTTGATGAGATGAATAAATTATTCCATTTTTATTAATGTTGATGTGGATCAATATTGGTTGAGTATAATGAAAAGGATTTGTTATCCTTTTGTTTGTGGATGGTTGTTTTTTTTGTCCTCGTTTTATGAAATATGTAAAGCAACAAATAACACTTATGTTGAATTGTTGAATAGAATTCAAACAATTTTGCCAATATTTACATTGACAATAAACAGTAAATGAATGTCAAAAGAAACTGATAAATTTCATCGTTATGGCATAAAAACATAAATCCTAAATTTCGGGCAGTGTGATGTTCCGTTTATGAGACTTTATTGACCGACGAGTAGCTACGCCAGATAGATTTGATTGAGTAGAATACGTATTTCAATGGACACTTGCCAGGAGGTTTTGAAGATACCAAATCCTTGCATTTTTTCCTTAATATTGTATTGAATTGTAATCTTTTTTAAATATCAACTATTTAAGGATAATAATTTACCTTTTTCAAAAATTCATTATTTCGTTGCGCAACAGTTCTATCCGAATCTTATTGTCCTCATTATGGGGGACAACTATGATTGGAGTGGACTTGTAATGCATACCAATAATGGGAACAAACGCCAGAAAATTCTTCATGCAAAATTATGGCCTTTTTCCTATGAAAAAAACCCAAGATTTCCGATATTTTTTCCTAAATTTTTGGCTTTTTTTCCAAAAAAAAAATCTAGCGATAGAAAAAAAATTGAAAAAATCCAGTTTGAAGTGTTTTTTGCAATTAGGTTCACGGCGTACAAAAAGTTAGGAGCCTCTGCAACCCCCCTGCTTAACCCAATATAGGATTTGGGGTGGGTACAAGTTTGGGTAGGTATATGCAATTTTTTTTTTTTGGATTTGAAGTTTTCTTTTTAAAAAGTTTGCATATACCCAAACTTTACCCACCCCAAATCCTATATTGGACCAAGCACAAGTCGAGCCTTTTGTACGCCGGATCTAATTAGAAAAAACCCTTCACACAAGCCCGAATTTTTTTCTGGCTCTTTGTCCAATTTTTCTAGCTTTTTAAAATTTATTGTTAACATTTCAAATCTGTTTTATGTTTTGAATAAAGATTTTACAATATGTCATGCGGCTCCGCCCCAACCGAACGGGTGACCCACCCCCTTCGTCTTGTTTGAAAATACCTTAAAACATTTTATGGCCTTTCTTCCAAAGCGTTATTTGGAAATTAGGCCAAAATATACAAATTTTCTGGCTTAATTTCCATTTGTTTTCATGCTCCTTTTCCACACTTATCTGGTAATTTCCACCATTTCTGGCTTATTTTGCAACAAAGATTCTGCTCTTTTTTCCAGTTTTAAACCAGAAATGAATTCTGGCATTTTTTTCAAAATTTCTGGCGCAATTTCCTCTGGCGTAATTTCCCGTAGCCGTGTCATCGATGGCAAGGAGTTGTCCGTTGCCTTGATTCTAAAGCAGCTCCGTACCGAAATGCTAGGAATTTTTTGGAAGATAGGTAATATCTAGTTGAACCGTGTGTTTTCTGGTGTCAGGCGTCACAACTAGATTAGCTCTTCCGATATCCCGAGTTCGGCCATTGTTTTATAGGGCTCCTGACGATCAATACAGTCAATGAATAGATGAAGGATCTCAACTTGAAGTTCGTTCGTTTTGCCAGGATTTCTCTTATTGTGAAGATTTGGTATATGGCAGATCTTCCCGGCCGAAAGACGTACTGTTATTGACCTTAGTGCTGCAAACCACGGGTCCACCCGTATTTGATTATGGCTAGTCTACTTCTAGAACTCGGATTTGGTTGGCAAGAAGTGGATTCTATGCTTGCCCTAAATATTGGTCTAAATAATTTACATTTAGCAGCTGCTGAAAATTTTGATTGGAAATATCTAACCTTCATTGCGTTTCGGGGACTTGGCTACATTTGCTATTTCGAAGAGTTTACGTCCCGAGCTTATTACTAGCAGCCAGTTACTAATATATCGCTGAAATTGAAATTGAAATATTAAAAAAAAAGTGGGCGTGGCAGTTACCACTTTCTTTCTAGAAAGTATTAAATTTTCTCATATCTCACCATTTAGCAGAAAGGTAATACCTATCCCAGTTTGGAAACCGAGCTCGGACAGGCGCTATAAAATTTCTTATAATTAGAGAACCTCAAACATTCCGAACAAAATTCGAATATAACGTAAACCAGAGAAATTAGAGCATAATCTAAGATTGATTCGATTGCAAATGAAAAGTTGTTTGTTTGAATATTACTTGAACCTAAGAAGTTTTGAATGCTGGCTTACAGATTTTAATGTAGATTTCAAACAGGTATCAACTATCTTTTTAGCACTAATCGTTCTATAGAGTGTCTACCAAAACATTTATCAATTTTTTTCTTTTTCATAAAAAAAAAATGTTTGCTTACTTATTATTTCTAGCAATTTTTGTTAACGACGAGTTTTTCAAGACAAATTAGTACGAACTTGAAATGTCAAAGTCTAAACCCCATATTTCATTTGATACCAATTTCAGAGCTGTACAATCTGACTCCAAGTTCCATAGAGAAATTTGCCATGTCCTTTGTTGTAAGATTGAGAAATTTTGCCTAGGAATCCTGTTAATGAATTTTATATTAGTTTTAAACTTAAAATAAAAGAATAAAATTAAATAACAAACTAAAAAAAGAAATTTTAATTTTTATATCGTTTTATTTAATTTTTAATTAAGAAAAACTATTGTTACAACTTTTTATTTATTTTAAAAATGTGCGACGCGTTTCAGAGTGTAAAAAAAAATGACAACTTTTAACCTTAACACAAAAACAAGTCCGTCAACGATTTGACATGTGTCACCATGGGGAAATTGTTTAATTCCCTGACTTCTGCAGGGGGTGATATTGTCAGGAATTACTTGTGGAACGATAATTTCTTTTGAACAGGTGACATTATTTTAGTATATGCTTATGTATGTATATTGGTCATAAATAAATCGGTTCATGTACAAAATGAGTATTCTCTTCTTCTCTTATTGTCTGAGGGAACAGAAGTTCTTTTATCCTCTCCTATATCTGCAGCTACCACTACATACTAAGGCAAGAATGTGCGAACCAGGCAAGACGCTCATTCCCGTTAAAATTCTTAGGTTTCTCTTATTCAATCTAAAAGACGTTGCAAACCATTTGGTCTATTTCATCCATTCAGAAGCCTTTCCAAATTTGTGATCTTTGCCATCCTCCTCTGCTTTGATCTTGCGTTTATCACGTTTTCTAATATACCTTTAGTGTATCCTTGTGCTTCTATATTTGGTAAGAACCTAGGTCTTCATAACCCATGACATGCTTAATAAACATGCTCCCTGCTCACACCTTGTCATACTAGTCTCGAGCTAACTTAAAAGTAGCTTAGTGGGTTTAAAATGGTTTGTCTGATATAATAGCCGTGTTTTATTGGGAAATTTATTCGTCGTAAATTTATCCGTCGTAGCATTTTACACACAATTCGCTACGGTCGATAAAAAGCTAAAGTAGAATGTTACCTTGATGGGTGTTTGATTTTGTTTGTTTTGTTGGTACGATTAATAATTCGATTGAATCTCCAGGGATGTGTTCATGGAGTAGTTGTAATTATTAATTTCCATTCGTAGGAAATGCAGTTTGTCAGTTTATATTTAATCTTAGATAACTCCATTTTTCTCACAAACATATAAGCTGTTCTTCTGAAAAGTTTCTCACTTTTACTATTAAAAAGTGTAAGTAAAAGTTTTTTGTATTCTGTGCTTAATTATTTTCTGGAGCACGTCTAAAATTCCACCTATATCTGCAATTTTGTAATACCCCTAACGTGTCAATTGATCAATTTTAACAAATTCAGATTTCCATTTTGAAAAAAAAAATATCAATCTCTATTGAATGAATTCCGTTTTACTTTTATTTTTGACTAAGTAAGACCAATTTTCGTATTGTGTTCTGGGGGTGTCCGTGGCGCGATAGTTGTGTGCTCGACTGTCAATCTCGTAGTTGCAGGTTCGCTTCCTGCTGTTGTCTATGTCTATGTTTATATTCCATTAAAAATCAATTCTAAAAAATTGTCATTAAATGAGTTGCTGGTTTACTCATTACATGCTGTTCAGGCATAACACTAACAACATGTGATTGAGTTTACTAGTATACCCATAAATATGACAACGAAATAAATAAAATAATGCGAATTATAAGATACATAAATAAATAAGACACGGTAATTTTCTCCGCATTAGTTCAGCCGCCATCCCTGGAGATAAATCGGAGACAACAACCAGCTCTAGTCCCAAAACATCGCGCCACACATCTTTCCTATCCTTCTTTCATCGGATGCCCGCGCTGTGTTGAAAGCATATAAAGGGTAATCATAATCCCTTGAGCGAGTGCACAATTATAAAGAAAAAAATAAAAAAAAAAAAATTATTGGTAGTTACAAATAAACGGAGTTTGGTGAAAAAAAATCATCTTTTCATTTAGATCTCCAAAAATGCAATTTGACAAGTTTGGATGGGTAGAAATATTGATTTAAGGTAGAACCGCACTATTTGGAACTGCTCGACATTGCGTTTCATAATGTTTTTTCGTAATACATTCTATGAGCTATAACGCACTAACCGCCAACTAAACTTCACAAAATGTGCTTTTTGTTCACTCTGTTTAATGGACGTTGATCATGGATGGACTTCGCTTCACTACATGGACTGGGCGTACATTTTTGTGATCCAATTATTTTTACTTGCGATTATAGGTACTATAAGGCAAGTTATGTATTCGTAAAAAACATTTTTTTTTTCTAACAATCAAACATGACATTACTATCACAGAGAACACCAAAAAAATGGGTCCCGCAATTCCGTCTGTCTGTCTGTTAGAACGATCTACAGCATAACGGCTGAATCGATTTGGTTCAAACTTGGTACTTAGGCGTTTTAGGTGATTGTCCAAAATAGATTTTTGAATCATTGTTTTAGGCCCATAAAAACGGTACTTTCCATACAAATTTTTCTACCATCTTAATTATCTCAAAAACGGCTTTAGCGCTTTTGATAAAAATTGGTGTGTGTACTACTTTGGGTATGTTCTACATTTCGGCCAAAAAAGTTTTTAAAATATTTTGTTATTAACGGTACCAGCCATACAACCATTTTATTGATTTCGACAGGAGCTCCTTCAAATTCTAAATAGTATTGCATTTCAAAATTTTCGAAAATGTTTTTATATTTGTTTTTTTTTTTTGAAAATTCAATATTTAGAATACGGGTGGATAATTTGTTCTCAAATTTTGTTTTTGAATTTATATTATTAAATATTTAAAATCTTCATACCAATTTTTTTAAGAAAAGCTTAAGAATTTTTATATATAAAAAATTAAGTGAAAAACTTTAAAAAAATATATTTAGTTGTTTTTTTTAAGAATCTTTTGCATATAATGTGATCGAACATAGGAGCAAGTACGTGCGACCGAGTGGTGCATTTTATTTTTTCTGGACAATTGCATTGCGCATAGAAATGTCAAAATGTTAACTATTTGTTCCCTACTCTGCTTAGGTCTGATGTGTGAATATTGAATTGAAAGCAAAATACTCAGAAAATAAATTCGTATATTGACTTGAAAAATAAACCTAGCTATCGATCTACTCAGAAAATAAGTAATATCATGAAATATAAAGGGGATTCAACAATTTAAACTACATGTAGTGTGCGTTCTAACCAAGAAACATTAAGAAGAAACAAACAAATCTCCAGTAATTTTATTTCGTCGTGTGAATGGCATAGACGATTTTTAAAGAAATGAGAAAATTGCCTTGTGTAAAAAGGGACTTTGACAATAGTCTATGAACTAACCCATTCACTTATAATTTCCTTTCTAATGATGCAAAATACATGTTCGAATTTAAAATTGCAAATGGAGAAAAAAGGCAATTAATAAATGGTTTTCAAACATTAATTAATATTAGTACGTTTTTCTACTTTCTATTTTACATAATTTAAAGTAAATTATTGGTCATAATTTTGATATATTCTTAATTTTACTTTGCACAAAACTCTTTCATTGTTTGTGAGAGCTGTGCAGGGGTACCATTTTTCGAAAACTAAAAGAAAGGCTACGGTCGATGCGTTTTTTTGGGAATTACTTATGGTTAAATGGATCGATTCTAATGGTTAATGGCACTGTTTAGGTTGCGGTATTTTCTTTCTAGATTTATTTCTGCATATTTTATTTCCACCTACATAGAAAATACTAGTGGACTGTTCTTTCAATTAGAATGGTCCATCGGTAAGAAAAGTTTGGTTCTAAATGCCCAAACATTTATGCAAAATCCCTTTCCGACGATTTCAAAATATAAGTGTAAAGTGAAAAATTGAAGTTAAGACACAGTTTTCCGAAAGTACTCGACCCATAATATCTAATAGTGAATTTTTTAAAATGAAATTTTAACTAAAGATGGTCACCACTCATTAATTATATGCAAACAGCTGTCAGAAAAGTGGTAGAAAATCACTGACTTACCAGCCCATATCCCAACCTTATTTGCCGAATGTAATTGTGTACAAAGTAATAAAAGCAACAACTTTTTTGGTAATCATAATAAATATTTCGCAACAAGGTTAAACATGTAACACGTAATGCAGGCACAATTCACGTGACCCAAGCTAAAGTAATGAAGGGCCTAGATTCTTATCCCAGCTGTTTCTAGTCACGCACCGCTTTTTCATCTCTCTGTGTCCTCGGAATATGATTTGAACAAAAAAGAAAAAGAAAAAAACAAAAAATAAGGCAATGCAACGTTAAAAAAAAAGAAATTAGTTTCGTAAAAAAAACACTATTCAAGGATTAAAACCACAAAACATGCAAGCAAGGATATTATTTGTTGTGTGTTTGTGTTTTTTTTTTTTGTTGCTCGTTGTTGCAAAAACCATGTGCACTGTGCTGGACATACGACGTCATCGTCCTATGATACCACATGTCATGACAAACAACAATACCGCAATGCTGCAAAAATGTTCTCTCCTCTGACATGCATAGAGAAGCAGGCAGAAAGTTCATCAAGCATTTGTTTGACTTAAAACAAAGTTTCATTGTTTACCTTTACAAAGGCGGCAAGTAACCTGTCAAACGAAAAGGCTATCTGTCAAAAAACAAGACTTCTTCATTCATGTTGTTGTCGCTGATTGTGTCGGATAAAATCAAATAATGAATTAAGTACCTAAACACTTAAATTTCTTTGTCACTACAAATCCTCGAAATTCTCTCTTGGAAGAGAACTAATTAGACTTATTTTATCAGCTTAACACTTATTGAACACTTGAAATTCTCCAATACAACTTTCGTTTAAGAATCAATAAATAAAAAGCTCATCTGTCACACAAATGAACTTTGACATTCAAACTTAAACGATAAAAATTAAATCCAAAAAATCCTCCTTCGAAGAAGAGTCAACGAACAAGAATGAAGAAACAATCCTGATAAGAGGCTAATCACCAGATAACAAGTACCAAATGGAATGCCATGTGTTTTTAGATCAGGTTTCTATAGGACACCAGCTCCGGGCTTCTGCAGTTCCAAGGTTCACATTTTAATTACGAGGACTCGATGATAATTCACTTTCTTAAGTGTTATCTACTGAATTTTTCAAGACATCCATAACAGAACCAGTCGCTTTGGTTGGCCATACCTATCTCTCTTCGCCCCCGATTCTATTGAAACCATTGGATTAATCGTTTTCCATTATTCTTCATAACATGACCTCTGGCATCGGTCCCACAATTCGAAAAAAAGATACCCATCCCCGCATCAATACACAGTACAGAGAGTATCTGCTATTTGGATGAAGTGCAGAAGAAAGAAAGCAGGCATTAGGAAAATAATGACCTACCACCACTGATCCACACTCCCTCCTATAGCCCTCCAATTTCAGTTGTTCAGTAGAAAATATCTTTTAATTAAAAATTGCCAAAGAGCATCGAAAGTCATTCTGTATAATATACTAGTGGCTACGTCGAACTCAGGCTCTGTTTCGTTCCCTAGTTCCTATAGACTACCAACATAAAGGAGATGAGTATAGAAGATTCGAATGAATACAAACGTTTTTGAGAAATAGGGATCATTCACAATAAGGTCAGCTAGGAGTAGGTGTAGCTATATAGATTCATCTGGAGCCTAGCCACATCTCGCTCTCACACAAATCGAAATAATGTCCTGGTGATGCCTAGTATAGTATTGGGTGGATGGACTATGTACGATGGACACCACCATCATAGATGACTTTGGCAGCAGAGTCTTTGGAAAGTCGGAAATAAAGGGAAGCAGATGGAAGTTCCGATTGGCCGTGTGGTCGGATGGCTGATTTTGTTGCTTTGCTTGGATGCCATTGGGGAATAAATGTCAACACAGAAATTGTTTCAATGATTTCTTGTGTTCTTTGTTTTATTTCTTATTATCTTACCCCACTTCGCTCTTGCTCCATCGCACGGCCCTTTAACTTCACTCCCCGTCCCCATATCCGCTACTCATTCGTTTGTTTTCTTTTTGTATTTTCCTATTTCCATTATAAATATGCTATGGGTACAAGTATCTATACACTGAAAGAAATAACATTGAACAAAAATATGAAATTTCGTCAAACTGTTTTTACTGCTACCCCACTGTTATATTAGGCGTGCTTTTTTTCCAAAACCACGGGGAAATTGAAAGAAAAAACGACCACTAAGATTAATAATTTGCATGTTAAATCCAACAACAACTAATCCCCGGGGGTGCTTAGCTTAAACCCAGAGAATTCTCTCAGGCCTTAACTTTTGGAGAGGATAAGAACTGTGCTACCAAATTCTTTTCATTATTTTCATTCTTTCAGATGTAACACTGGTGTCAAGTTTACTCACTAAGCCAATTTTTCATCCAATTTCCCCGGGTCTTGGAAAAAACGCATCTATTATTACTTTTAACGATCTAAGCTTGTATATAACTATATGTTTGGTTCCTCGGAAACGGCTCTAACAATTTGGATGAAATTTCCTCATTTTGCTGCTATGAGCGGTAAAAAAATTGAAAAATGGATTTAGTTAAATCCACCTACTGCCACGCCCACCTTTTTATTTCATTATTTCTCGGAAATGCCTCTATTTAACGGAGACAACTCAAATGATTTGGATGACATTTTCAGAGTTTGCCATTTTGTGCAAAACAACTTAACAAAAAATATTTTGGTAAAAACTCCCCACTACCACGCATACTTTTATCATTTCTTGGTTTCTCGGAAAATGACTCTAACGACTTAGATAAAAATTTTCGAATTAGTTTCTTGTGAGCATGAAAAAATAATGCAAACAAAAATTTTAAGTGATATCCGGCAACTGCCACGCCCACTTTTACATTTTTTTTATTTTTTCGAAAATCTACTCCAATGATTTTAATGAAATTTTTAGAGTTTATTTGAATGGAGGATAAAAATGTAGGAAATTGATTTGAGTAAAGCCCCCTACTCCATTTCTTAGAAACAGCTCCAACGAGATGATCGAAAATTTTAGAACTTGATTTCATGTACAAGAAACAAATTTCAAAACAATTGTTTTAAGTAAGATCCACTTATCTAATTTCTTAGTTTCTCGGAAGCGACTTAATAACTCCTTAAAGAATTTTTTAGAGCATATATTAATAAACAAGAACAAAAATTAGAAAATTAGATTTAATAAATTCTGGCTACTACCACGCCCACTTTTTTTTATCATTTATATCTGAAACAAATAATTCAGTAATATAATACATTTGTGCGTATTTTTCTGTGCACTTTATGCAAGCCGACAATTCACCTTATAACGGTCCTATACGTGACATTGTGTGTCGAATGTGAAATCATAAGAGAGATCCAATATTCGCTCACTCCGACATATCGATCAGGCTGAATTTGAATTATGAAACGGGCTATCTGGACTTTAAGACACTTTGAGGAAAATGTCTGACTGCGTCAAATTGCACTATTTGGTGAAGTGACGACGCCTCTGCATCTTCAAACCGCTGTTCACATCTATTTCAGCTAATTTGGAACACAAAATGGAAGTCGTACAGAATTCCGAAATCCATAATTAAAAAAAAAAAAACAAAATTTTGACTCCAATCCCAAAAAAAAGAAATGTTACAACCAATTGACAGCCATCATTGTTTTGAAAGAAGTAAGGTCAAATAATGCCTCGGCGGCGCCAGTCAACAATCCACACCAACAGTGATTTCCACGGATGTATTGTCACTTGGTGGGCTTTGCGTGGATTGGAATTGTCCCAAGATAATAATTTGCTTTGTTGAAATCGATAGTCTTTTAAATTGCCACCATAATATGCCATTAGTGCCTGAGAATAAAGGGTAAGGAAGAAACGGCAACAGATTATTATATAAGGAACAAATTCATGGGCAGCTATTTCTGAAGAGCTCTCGAATCTTTCAGACAAAAGCCTGTTGAGCTTCATAAATGCCTCAAAATGGTTCGATAATGGTTATCCATAGTACTTATAGGTTATACAATTTGAAGTTACAACAATTCGGGGTATCACAATGGATCTACCTTGATCTAAGTGTGCCGGTAACGAGATCAACTGGCAGCCCATTTACCTAACCTAACCTGACGGCAACAGATACAAAAATATTACGGCCATGAAATATCGAAAATCTACTCGATTAATCCCTTTAAACAAAATTATTGTATATAAAGCCAAGTATAATGTTATTTGTCAACTAGCAAGAATCACACCTCGGTAGAAGCTTGACAATATCGTCACTCCGTAAAGCAGATCCCTTGTCGTAATGGTTAGTGCGTTGGAATGTCACGCCAAAGGCCTAGGTTCGATTCCCAGCAATTTTCGTCTAAAAACAAAAATGTGCCTCTTGCGTGGTAGTGACAAATTCCCCAAGAGTATTTATTGTTATAATAGTGACCCTGACTTTAGCCTTTCGGATTTGGCAATAAAGTGTAGGTTCCCTCTATTCCTTTAGACACGCACCCAAGAATGGCTGAGAGTTGTTGTAAGTCACTTCATTAGGTCATAGGTCTTCATAAGACGTTGCGCCACACAAAAAAAACACTTCTTTTGATGGAGAAAAATATTTTGTAGTGAAAAAAAAAATTCTTTCAGACAGAAAAATAACTGTAAACGCGGAAACTGACAATTGTCTTGCAGGAAAAAAAATATTTGTGGTGGGTATGATTTTTTTCTTGGGGCTAGAGCACAGTTTGATACAAAAACTTGAACGTCAAACCAGAGACAGTTCTAAGGAAAATCCTGAATTAACAACAAATTAAAAAAGTCATTATTCAAAGGTAATTACCCTTCAAAGGCAATTGTTCGTGTTTATTTAAAATCTTCCTTTTTATTTGAAGAATACATACATCGTCATCGTCCTCACAATTATTGAATATGTCGATTTTTCCTGGTGGTACTTGTTTCTGTATCGATTGAACGATTTTGACGCAACACCGACATCCATTTCTTGATGGATGATCTTGGATTCTAACTTTTCAGGTTCGGTAAATTGAAAAAAATATATAAATAGTTGTTCTCAGTCTCGACTCGATGCACAAATGTGCGTTTATGTTTTTTTTAAAGGTGATTATTAGCACTTATGCATCTTTCAACATCTGCAGAATAAGGCGTGCAGGCAAGCAGACGTGCTAATATTGTTGTCAACTCTTGATAGTATCATTAATGCTCATCCTGTTGATTTGACAAAGATTTTGCTCTGGCAAAAAAACATCATACCTTTGCCAAATCTACATCTGGCCAGTTATTATGAAATACACAGCCAGCGGCAGAAAAAAACGAAACCTAGAGAAACGATAGTATTGGCGTAGAGTGATTATGAGAAACGAAAAAGGAATCAACAAAATGTTTCAGACAAAATTGAAAAATGATATTTTCCTTAAAACGCAACTAACTTAACAACTTTTTACAAATAATATCAAAATGTGAATGTTGGAACGTCGTCGGCTGAGGCAATCGTAAATAAATATAGGAGCATCGTTTTTTTACGTTTCTCGTTTATCGTAATCGCAGTCTAACAAATACTCCGTATTAAAAACGAGTATCGTTTTTCATAATAACTCCTCTGCTGCAATTAATTTATGCAATTTTTCAACGTCAAATTTTAAGAAAGCCTGAATAGGAGACAATAGATCTTCTCTTCACATTGCAATTGTTGTTGTAAGTAGACTATAGTTTATCGCTAACATTTTGACCGAACTCATCAGTTGTACAACCATCTATTTCGCGAGTTGACCTTGAGTGTATTTAATTATTCAACTCGATAGTATGCAGTAACCTATACGTCAGTACGTCGGTAATCACAATCTTGATTTATAGTTCAGAGTTGAAAGAATTTTATATACTTTGAAATAAAGAATTTGTTAGATCATTCAAAGCTAAATCTGAACGGTGTGCAGCAGACCAAATCTTCATTCATGGTTTTCCCGGACAATTATCAGAAATTCGTCTTTCCGAAATTCTCCACATGCCACCAGATTCACCACCGGTTCCGTCAGTGCAAATTGAATTGATCATTTCCAGAATTAGGCCTTATACGAAAGAAATCGTGCCCAAAAAGATTTTCCATTACACAGCGAGGACCGTATTCAGAAGGCTTAGTATTAATACTATAAATTTGCTAGTTTACACCCAAATAATAATAACTATCAACGACTCAGAGCAGAAAAGTAAAGGGTTATCCATTTCACGGTTTCAAAAGTATAGGGCTGGAATTCGACATCTGTCAAACTAAGTTGTTAAACCACTTTTTTTTTCAGTTGAAAGTCTGACATTTACGAAACTGGATCCCTTAACAATCGCACAGCGCATAAAAATTGTTAATACCTACTATAAAAATGGTGATTCTGCTACAGACACATATCGTGCTTTAAGAGGAGATTATGGTTTACATAATCGTCCAACTACGCAAGCAATTGGCAAAAATGTTAAGAAATTTGAAGAGACTGGATTGGTTACAGATATTGTAAGGCCTCTACATCATCGTTTCGCTGGTACCACTGAAAATATCGCTGCTGTAAGTGAAAGTGTTGCCGAAGACCCGAATGTGTCGATTTCTCGTCGTTCTCAGGGATTAGGACTGTCATTTGGATCTACACCTTCATCCATATAAAGTCCAGGTCACACACCAACTGAAGCCAGCTGACCATTCACAACGTCGTAGATACGTCGAATGGGTGCTTGAACAACAGACTGAGGACGGCGATTTTTCGAACAAAATTTTCTTCAGCGACGAATCACATTTCTCACTCGGGGGGTATGTTAATAAACAAAATTGTCGTATTTGGGGTTCTGAGAATCCTCAAGTAATTGAAGAGAGGACAATATATCCACAAAAAGTCACTGTTTGTCACTGCCTGTTATTGAAGAATACGACTTGGAGAATATGTGGTTTCAACATGACGGTGCCACATGCCACACAACTCGATCGAATATGGCTTTATTGCAATAGACATTTCCTGGCCGCCTAATTTCTTGTCGTGGCGATATCAACTGGCAACCAAGATCATACGAATTGACACCAATGGACTTTTTTTTGTGGGGCTACGCGAAAGACCATGTTTATGCAGATAAACCTTTCACTCTTGAGCACTCGCAAACCAACATTCGTCAAGTTATGGCTGAGATACCGCCCAATATGTGTCAAAAAGTGGTCGAAAATTACCTCAAAAGAATCGATGCTTGCAACAATTCGCGTGGTGGTCATTTAAATGATGTAGTGTTTCACACATAATGTCAACGTTCAGACTTTATAATAAGAAAGAAATATCAAAACAAATATTTATTTGAGCCTTCACATACACAGATACAAAAGACATGTTTCACCACAAAATTATTGTGTGTTAGCTCTAGCTGTTTATCTTACTATTGTATCTCATTTTAGTTCTGTTTGTTCGGAAGGTAGTACATATTCGAACTAAGTAAAGGTTGATTTAATTTCAGTGCATTGGTTATTTATAAAAAGATAAAAAGCAGGGCAAAATAGTAGTTACAAGAAACATGATTTAGAAATACCAATTTAAAATAGTAATTACTAGAAAACATAACAATTACCAATTAAAACAGTCCTGCGTCAAACAGTCTTTTTTGCGCAAGAAACTGTATACTAGGCTTATACATATAAATAATAAAATCTATTCTACTTTTTTCACACTTTCGCGTTAATAAGATGATTACATTCTTATAATAAAATATTATCATACATCTTCAATTTACTGTCACGATATCGCCTTAAATCACATGACCAAGTTTGTGCGATCCAGTCGTACCTTATTAAATTATTTATTGTAAAATAATCTTATTTATAACTTTCTTGATTTTTACAAAGCAAAATAAGTTCAAATATGGGTGTTTGACCTCATTTATTTTTGAAACGTGGTTTAAATTCAGAGTTTTTCTTTGAGTGTATCTTTTTATTGATGTATATTGTATCTTTACATTGTTGTGTTTATATTTGCTTTGATTGATTTGTTTGCATTCATTGTGATAGTAGCATAGCGGTGCGGTGGTGTGCAGAGATACCCAGTGAGTTTGCAGTACCAACACGATTCCATGACACAACTTGATGATCCCAACTGCACCAGCTGTTTCTTCTCCTCTACTTATTTTTTTTTTTGTACTCAATTGCTCGGGAATTGGATTGGGAATAAATGGATATGGGAATGCAGAGTTATTGGAGGAGCTTGATTGACGTCATGGTATATCATTGTGCAAGCAAGCATGCATGCATGTGAAGACAAAAAAAAAAATAAAAAAAAATAAGAAGCACTTTATGAAACTCGAATTTATCACAATCTTGCCTGACACAAGTCAACCCCGCCAGTTCACTACGCTAGTTCGTTCTATGTATTATACATTTTTTGTTGTTCGGAGTAGTGTCCTCGCAGTCATTTAATTGCATGTTTGTGTGGTTAGTTATCTAAGGGGTCATCTAACCCCTTAGGGTGTTAGCGATAAGTTGCCCACTTGTAGCTATGTAAATGAAAGTGAATGTTCGTTTTCCATTCGTTTAATTTGTATTTTCTTTTTTTTTTTAATTGGATTTATTAGTTTGACTATGTTTCAATATTGATGTAGGAGAAGGGTTAATAATGGCATTAAAAACAAAGAATATTAAACAGTTTATGTATTGAATATTTCATAGGAATTTAAAAAACTCTAACGTTGCATTATCGATAATACAGATCTGTGTGGAGTGTTAATTATGAGACTTTGTTTATAGAGTGTCTCGAAATTTCTCACTTTTGGCGCCAAGAAAATATCATTATAGTTTTTTTTTTTGTATTATGACTTACAAGATTATGAGATTATTTAAATTACAATAAAAAGTAATATTAGTTCCAGTGAATCAGAATGTGGGAGTGGATTAAATTCAGAGAAGTTATTTGAGATTTTTTTGTGATTTTATTTTGAAGCTTTTAAACAATGCTAGGTTGAAGTAACAAGTATATACGGGCGGGTCAATAAGTCCGTGACTTTTTGAATTTCTGACCTCTTTACTGAAACAGCAACACTGCTCCTGTCAACAGGCATCTGTCAGTTGACTCCTGTCAAAATTTAAACTTGCTGCGTCAGTTAGTTTGTGTTTGACAGCTATTTTTTATCAGACTACTCACTAATTTGAGGAGAAAATGGAAAAAAGTGAATTTCGTGTGCTTATTAAGCATTATTTCTGGCGAAAAAAACCAGTACCGAGACCAAGGCTAAGCTTGATAAATACTATGGGGACTCTGCACCATCGATTTCAATGGTAAAAAAGTGGTTTACTGAATTTCGTTGTAGCCGTACACGCACTGAAGATGCCGAACGTCCTGGACGCCCAGTTGAGGTCTCTACACCCGAAACAATCGAAAAAATTCACGATATGGTGTTGGCCGACCGAAGATTGAAAGTGCGAGAGATTGTGGAAGCCGTAGGGATCTCGTATGGCTCAGTGGTTTCAATTTTGAATGATCAATTGGGCATGAGAAAGCTTTCCGCAAGATGGGTGCCGCGTTTGCTCACAGTCGACCACAAACGCAATTGTCAGCCAATAAAGTTATGGCGACTGTTTTTTGGGATGCACGCGGGATAATCCACATTGACTACCTTCAAAAGGAAAGAACAATCAATGGGGAATATTATGCCAACTTATTGGACCGATTCAATGACGATTTAAAAAAAAACCGACCTAATTTGGCCAAGAAAAAAGTTCTTTTCCACCAAGACAATGCAAGGGTGCACACATGTGCAGTTGCCATGGCAAAAATCCATGAATTGGGCTATGAATTTCTCCCTCATCCGACCTATTCTCCAGAATTGGCTCCGAGCGACTACTTCTTGTTCCGAAACCTAAAGAAATGGCTTGGTGAAAAAAGATTTGACTCCAATGATGAAGTCATCTCGCAAACAAAGGCCTATTTTGAGGACCTCGACAACTCATTTTTTTTTGGAAGGGATAAAAAAATTGGAGAAGCGTTGGACAAAGTGTATAGAGCTCAAGGGAGACTACGTTGAAAAATAAAATTATTTTTTTATCAAAAAATCTGTTTTTTATTCCAAAAGTCACGGACTTATTGACCCGCCCTCCTCGTAGATTTAATAATCCGCAAGCTATCTTATCCGTTTTGTCACAATAATCGAGAATCTATCTGTTAGGTTTTGTTACTTTAGAGAGGAAACAAAATTTACTTTTCCAAAGATTTTTGGTGTAGGTATACTGATTTTTAATCCGAATTAAGAACTCTTGCATAGGGTACCTACGTTAGTTTTTGAGATAGGTACTTCGATTTAAAATGAATTGTTCCCGAAAATGCTTACGATTTCTGCAAATACCAAATATCTATTGATGTTCTCAACATTTTTTTTCTGCAGTAAAAAATACTGAGCGATTATTTCGAGTAACTATGATCCAAATGTTTTTACCCGTTTTCGTGCGGGTAAATTTTGTATGGTTAAAATTTTAACTCCAGGTTGGATCTATTTTAAATGAGTATTTTTTCGCAGCTAATTGGTGAATTGGGTCTTGATCTCCACGCGATGGAGGAAAAACTCAGAAAATTTGATATTTTAAAACACTTATTTCAGGTCAGATCGTCATATCGTGAGATGCCAGAATCTTCCTTTGGGATACGTTTACAGCAACATACCAAAAAATTTGAAATCGATAAAATAATGGGAAAAAAATCACCGATTTGGACTCAATTAATTTGTCTGGTGGCAACAAAACTCAAATATTTTTTTTTATTTCTAACAAAATGGCACCTATCCCAGCTTGCCACTATTATCCCTTTTTGCTTTTTTATTTCGTTAAGAATATCCTTTGCATAGATCACTGCCCTTGAATACACATTTTTTTCTAAGTTGTCCCTGTCAAGACGTGTCGGACACAGTCCCCCAATCTAAAATCCCCAAAAACCCAACATCCAGGGTAGCCTTAATCTTCGTTGGACAACATTCCGTAATCCCAAAGTACCTACCTACTGTTGTTCGTAGGTACCTGTCTGGAAACTCTATACATGCCTTAGGTTGGACAACGCAGCTGGATGAGTGGTACATAGGACCCAAAGATGGAGTTGAAATCCTTAAAACCGGCTAAGCTGGCCTGTCAAGGTAGAATTGTCGACATCAAATTACTACCACCTAAAGCAGCGCAATTTTTTCATCTTATATAAGCAACGTTTGGAGATTTGGATTTGGGGAAACAAAATTTAAAAATTTTAGGTTTTATGCATTTTGGATTGGGGAATTCTGCTCAAAACTCATTATCATTGATTCTAAAATTATTTTTTCTTAGTTTTTGTCATATACAGTAATTAGATGGCTATTCAAGCCTCTCTTTTTCCTTTTTACCCAAATCCAATAATTGATCATTCGCCGATGAATCCTTCGCTCCTGACTCTGCTTATTTATATTGTTTAACGTACAATATTTCTCCTTTGTTATAATCAAAATCAACTTAATGACTAATTCACTCCAGTACGTCAGAATCTCCGAGTAGTCCAGGAGAATTAGGTCAAAAAATTACCTTACCTCGAAAAAAATTCCCACAAAACTGAATTTTGGTGGATAGCTTCATTTTTACGTCGTCAACATTTCCTAAACTGTACTCTAAATTTGAACCAAGCAAAAAATGTTAAGAAGTCTTCAGGGATTAACTCATTATCAAGCCACTTTTATACATGGAGTTTAGCTCTTAAAAATCCTGTTGGGAAGAGCTGAATGTAGGTGGTAGATTGTCTACATATAAACCCATTTTACAAAAAATTTACCTTTGCCGCTATAACATAAGAAGTCGTTAATATGTCATTTTGAAAAAAAAATTAACTTTTGGGAGTTATTAAAAAAAAATAAAATAAATATTTTTTTTTTTAAGATGGCCATTTCCCTTCGGGTAACACTCTTAAAACTTTTTCTTTTTAAATAGAAACATTTTATTTCAAAACATGGCCAACAAAAAAAAATACCCCACTCAAAACCATAAACTTATTAATTTTTTTTGGCAAAATGAACTACACCCCAATGTTTTCGATTATTTTTCTCCCATATGTATCAATTGCCCGATAAAAAGTTTCTTAACCATTTTTGTGTAGAATGACATGAGCTACAATGTGTATCTACAACTTTTTCCAAAAGAACCTATAGTTATAGTTCCAAAGTTGGGGTACTTTTAAGGAAATGTTTACGACATGAAAATGAAGCTCTCCGCCAAAATTCAGCTTTGTCGGAATTTTTTTCGAAGTGAATATTTAATTTTCTTGGACTAACTTCTGTTTAACAAAAAAATAAATTAAAAAAAATAAAGGGACATTCCATCTTCATCCTTTTAATTTTTCCTCAAAAAATTTCGTCTTATCCGTATATGGACCGAAGAATGGTGTAACCGATTACCTTTTTTTTTTTACACTTCAGATTCTTTGCTGTAGTGAGCTTAGATCAAGCTTCAACTACAGTCAGAGGCTCATCATAAGTGCATGTGTTAGTGGTTAGTAAAATAATGCAAGCTACCACATGCAACAGATAAAATTTAATACAAAATTAAAAAAGTATACAAAATAAAACAAAATTAAACAAATTATACAAAATAATACAAGGTACTAGACATTCAGGACATCTATTGTTAAAAAATAAAACAATATCACGACCGAAGAGCACTGGTTTGAAACGAAGTTTTTAGTCTTATTTTACTCATGTTAAAATCGATAGATTAATCGTTTAAATTAAAAAGCTTACAAATACGGTTCAAATGTTCATGCAAGCCATAGTTAGTTCTATGGAATTCAATGTGTAAGAGTTCAACTCTTCGTAGGTGGTGAGATCCTCCGTGGTAGTTAATGCCGATGCAAGCTAACAAATCATGAGCATCGATTTGACCATTAATGAGTTGATGAAGGAATATGAGATCATTATTGATCATATCTTTGATATAAAGGTTTGATTTGCAGAAGTTGGATTCTGTGTTCATATGGTGTCAGATTGGACGGGTCAGGCGTATTCAAGATGAGGACGTACATAATAATTGTATAAAGAGAGAGTAACATACGGATCGTTAAATTCCTTTGCCAAACGTTTAGTAAATCCAAGCATAGAGCTGGCTTTCTGAGCAATGAAATTTATATGTTCCATGAACTACAAATTAGAGCTAAAATGAACACCCAAGTCCTTAAAGCTAGAGATACGACCTAGTTTGTACTGCGGAATAAAATAATCAAAAGAATTTGGAAAATGTTTTCTTGAGAAAGTAATTGTGTGGCATTTAGCAGGGTTTAAAGTAAGGCCATTTTTATTACACCAATCAGTAAAACTATCGATATCGGCCTGAAGAAGTGGTGGTCATGGTTTGTTTTTATTGTCTTGAAAATTTTCATATCATCTGCAAATATGAGAATCTCACTTGAATATATACATGATACGACATTATTTATAGCGAGAATAAATAGAAAAGGGCCCAGGTGGCTTCCCTGAGATACACCAGAATGGGCAGTGAATGGACTTGAAAGACTATTACGGAATTTTACCTGGTAGGGATCTATTTTCAAGATACGATTTGATCTATGCCGTAAAAAAGGGTGGGAAACCGAAGGCTTTTAGTTTGAATAAAATAATATTGTGGCTCAATTGATCGAATACTTTAGAAAAATCGGTATATACAGTCAATTTCATTTCCACTTTCCAAACCTTTCGCGTATTTATGCACGAAAGAAAGAAGATTTGTCACTGTTGATCTTTTTTGTACAAATCCATGCTGTTTTTCACTTATTAAATTCCTGCCATGAAAAGACAGGCTTTCACAAACAACTTTTTCAAAGAGCTAAGAAATACAACATAATTTCAATATAGGCCTATAATGTTTTATATCAATCTTTTCGCCTTTTTTAAAAACGGGAGTTAAAAATGATTTTTTCCAAGAGCAAGGAAATTTTCCATATAACGGGTGATTTTTTTGCTACTTGGTTTTTGACGTTTATATTTTTGACAGATCACACATGACAAATTCCACGAACATTTGACATTTCGATTCAGTATTGTTTGCCATTTCATCATGAATAGACTTACGCCTGAACAACGTTTGCAAATTATTGAAATTTATTATCAAAATTCGTGCTCTGTGAAAAATGTGTTTGCCACACTGCACGCGAAACCATGCATCAATTGAGAGGCGAATTTGGTGAGCAGTTGATCTCACGTTTCGGCGCAGTCAATTGGCCACCAAGATCATGTGATTTGACCCCGTTAGACAATTTTATGTTAAGTCTATTGTCTATGGGGACAAGCCAAACACGATTGCTGCCTTGGAAGCCAACATTGAACGCGTCATTGGTGAGATTTCGGCCGAAATGTGTGAGAAAGTTTGCCAAAATTGGACCTTCAGAATGGACCACCTGAAGCGTATCCGCGGGCAACATTTAAGTGAAATTATTTTTAAAAAGTAAATGGCAGAAATTGATTTATCGATCCAAATACAAATTTCATTCACTTTTTCACAGAAACTTTTCTGTGTTTTTTTGAATTTTCAAAAACCAAGCTCTTAAAAACTCACCGTTTATAAGATGGATTTCTCAACAAAGACTAGTTAAATTTGGGTCACTTACCCTATCAGCTGTACATTATGTCAATGAAGTCCATTTTATTTCAACCGATCTTAGTACAGCCTTCGAAAACATTTCCCCATGCCTCATAATTATCATATTATCTTAACTTGGGCTTAAATTCATTTTATAGGGATGAAAAATGCCAGTGCCTGTTATACAGATTCATCTCAATTAGCCAATTCTTAGATAACTACAAAATCCCCCAAGGCAGCCATTTAGGTCCACTTCTTCATAATATGGAAATACTCCATTTGGAAACCTCTGTAAACATTTCTCCAATGGACATCTTACACCGAATTACTAAACAGAGATTCCTCTCAAATAATGAGTTGGTCTTACCAATTCCCATTACTGGACATTGCCGACCACTACAAGTTGAAACCATATTAAAGCTAAAAACATTGTAACAAATTCAGTCCCAACTTCAATTCAAGTATTCTTTTTTTTTTTTCTAAAAATATTGCCCTTTCCCAAAATAAGGCATATGAACTGTAAAAATCGTTAAATATGTACATATGTATGTCTAAAAATTAATATTTCCTAACACACATGTTGTCAACATAACGCAATTCACTAAAAATAATGCACACAAAATAAACAACTCTACTGCGGCACGTATACCCCAATAATATTTCTATATAACTTATATGATGCCATAAACTTCATTGGACATCATTTGGCCCTATCGTCCACCGCACTAAGCTTGGAGTATATGAAATGACCAGTCATATTTGCCAGAGTCTATTATCCCATCAAAAATATCCTAAAGCTGCTTTTATTTCGATTGCCCTGTCGGCGTTGTCATAATAATAAAAAAAAAAAAAGAAAAAAAAAATGGGACAAATTGCTATTAAATCTAAGTTGCTGCATGAATTCAGTCCAATCAGTAACTGAACCGAAAGTTTATCCATAAGCTCTATACCAATTTGTTTTTTAACCTAAATAAGCAAAAAAAAGATATAGCAAACCTTTTTTTCGATTAGGCAAAAGAAAATGGATTCCAATCGCAACAGCTGTCCACATTCCAACCTCAATGCCAATAAAAATTTAAAATTTAATTCCTAAAATAATAACAGAAAAAATATACACTATACACATAGACACACACCGCATTCAATCTCCACATAAGTCCAATTCACTTCGAATTCATATTCAATCCAGGGTACTTCAGACCCCAACAATCCAATTGTATAAAATAATGGAAAGCAGGTGCGAGAGCTTAAACCACCCACAAATTTATCTGTATCAAAAAAAAAAAAAAAAAACGCAACCCCTCTGTACCAATCGAACAAAAAAGCCAGTATCAGGCTTTTGTGGATAGCCGACTGGATTTTAACTGAATACGAGTTTTAGTTGAATCATTTTTTCTATACACTCCGTGTAAACTGATTGAGTCGACAATGCATCTAAGCAAATAAATTGATCATGTCGAAAGAGTGGTTTTCGTCGGACCATACGTGTCGGGGTATCTGTCTGTGCATCTCACAGTAGTGGTAAAACGGCAAACATTTTTTAAGGTTAAAAGTTTTTTTTTTTTTTTTTTTTAATTTTGGGACATTTTTTGCAAAAACACAGAATCAGCTTTGGTATCTAGATTCAAGGTTAGTTTCATGAAAATCGGATCTATAGGTAGTTCGCTTTTGTTCTGCAAGAAAATTTAAACTTTAACACAACTTAGATTTTTATTAATTTTGAATACGTCATTTAATTTTGCTACATTTTTTTTGCCTCAAAAATAACGGTACCTGCATTAAAATTCCTTGTTCTAAAAATGGTAAATTAAATCATCTCGAAACGATTTTGATACAAAAAATTTCAGTACACTATATTAAAATTAAATTTTATTAATGGGACCTGGTAAACAACCGTTTTTTTTTACGTTTGACTTTCTCATTTACGGCTCAACGGATTTCGGTCAAAATGCTTATATACGAGGTCTTGCGAATTCTACATAATACATAGATATAACAAAATTTCAGAAAATAATTTTTTTGGATTCTTGGAATATCTTCTTAAAATTGACATACACATTTTTTAAAAATAAAGTTAAAGAAATCATGTATATACAAAATTAAGTAAAAAAACGACCTTAAAACTATATATTTAGCCGTTTTTACTAATAATCTTATGCTTACGATGTAATCGAACATAAGAGGAAGTAGGTACGTGCGATCCCTCCGTGCATTTGATTTGAATACCTTGGGCCAGGTAGTTGGCGTAAGCCAATCAAATCGGACGGATGGTACATTTTTTCTAATTTTTCCCCATCGCATTATAATGTGCCCCACTGTGCGTTTGGGTATATGCATCGAGTTTCAATTTAAAATGATGAACGGTTTACTCCAAATTGTGTATAAAAGGATTTTATATAATTCTAGAACAAAATTAAAACAAATTTTTAAAAATAATCTAGGAACGGGAAGCGTTTTTTCTTCAAATTTCTCGAAAACTCTATACTCTGTCCAGAAAAATATACGTCTTATATGAAAGCTTTTTTAAAATCATTAGGGTGTCGTATTTGTGCACCATACTAAATTATAAGAACTTCTCCATAAAAAGTGTTTGCCCGTCCGTAAAAATATGAAATAATAAAACAAATTGCAATTGCATCTGACGTAGACCCAACGTCCTACTCAGCGCACATCTGAGTGTGGGCTGAATTGCGTTTGCTGTGGCATGTGGCTACTGCTGCTATTCAACTCCATTATTGATGTGCTTTCAGAGTTGCCTGTGTCGATTTGTTAACTCGTTCGGTTTTTTTTTTCATTAGGCTTCTGTTCAGTTGCTTTTGATTTGAGAGCTTTAAAAAAAAGTTTTGAATGATGAGTACTGTCGTATTTTCATTTTTGGCACTTCTTTTAATGTGTGGAAAATACGTTAAAATGCAGGTACAAAAGAAGAATATTATTTGCGTAGATTTTCGAAACGCGCGGTTAATTAATGTGTAGTTTTTTTTTTTATCCCATGGAAATCTTCAAAAGACTCTCGGTAAGAATCGGTACCGAGTAGTGTGGGACTCTTACCGCACTAAAACCACCGGTGAAATCACGACCAATCTATGAAAGATCGACAAATGATTTTACTATCTTAATTTATATTTAAATCGCATTGTGGAAGGTTTAAAGTTATTACACTTTCCCATAGCTTTTAGACCATCAGCTCATGAGGCTTGGTTCTTCTTAATTTCCGAACATTGTCTCGTACATTTAAGTCTGCATTTCGGAGTTGGTATGACTATTTAGTCGCAGGTAGTGTGATACAGCGTGTTTTTTAACCACTTCTGTAACCATTTCAATTTGAAGGTCACGATGTAGATCGCTATTTCTAATATACCAAGGGGCATTTATTATTCCACGAAGGACCTTGCTTTGGAATTTTTGGGTGGGTTCAGCATTTGTTTTCTTTGTACAGCCCCATAGTTGGATGCCATATGTCCCAACGGGTTTCAGTACTTGCTTATATATCATTAGTTTGTTCTGGATAGATAGGTCAGAGTTGTTTCCTAGTAACCAGAACATTTTTGTGTACTTCAAGTTTAGTTGTTCTCGTTTCTTTTTGATGTGCTCTTTCCATTTAAGCTTTTCATCCAAAGTCATTCCAATGTATTTGGCGGTATTGGAGTAAGGGACCACTGTATTATTTATAAATATTGGAACATTGTTTATGTTTTTGTTAGTAAAGTTTATATGCGTCGATTTTGTGTCGTTTAATTTGATACGCCATTTCTGCGTCCAATCACTAACTTTATCAACAGCATTTTGCAATTTTAGTGTAGCCTTCTTAACGGATTTATCTGGCACCAATACTGCCGTATCATCAGCAAAGGCGGCCATGATATCCACTGGAATATCCCTTGTATATAACAGATACAGGGTTGGTCCTAGGACACTTCCTTGTGGTACACCGGCTTCAATTTTCTTTAGTTCCGAGTAATTTTTGTCGTACCGTACTCTAAAGAGTTGGTTCGTAACGTAGGATTTAAGTATTTTGTAGTACTGCCTGGGAAGGTCCCTATGCAGTTTGTACTCAAGTCCCAAGTGCCAAACCTTGTCAAAGGCTTGAGCAACATCTAAGAATACAGCCGAGCATACTTGTTTTTCTTGTATGCCTTTTCCACGACATCCGTAATTCGATTCACTTGGCCTATCGTGAAATATTTATTTGTAAATCCAAACTGATGGCTCGGAATAAGTCTCCTTTCTTATATTATTTTGTTAAGCCTTTTCAGTAGCAGTTTTTCAAAAACTTTTGCCATGATTGGTATAAGCGATATTGGTCTGTAAGATGTTACTTCTGTTGGTGGCTTACCTTGTTTAGGTATAACAATGACTTCTGCAATTTTCCATTGATGTGGAACATATCTTAGTTTAAGGCATGCGTTAATTATAAATTGGAGTTTCTTGAAGGCTAGTGATGACATTTCTTTCAAAACCTGAGCAGTTATTAGAATGTGTAGTGAAGTAAAAATGACATCGGTGTGTCCGACACGTAGACCAGGTGGTTGAGCCGAAAATGTGGGAAATGGACGTTTTTTCCGGAACGCTTTGTAGAAAATCTTGTTATAAACCTAGGTGAAGATAGCAGCAGCAGCAGGAGCAGTAGCACCACCAACTCCTTTTCTGAATAAAATATTTTGTAAATGTAGTTATTTCAAAGTTGAAATTATATTTATTTTTGTTATTTAATTTTTAATTAATCCTAATGAATACATGTTTTATTTTTACTTGTTTTTTATTTAAAAGGGATTTGGCCTACTGGCACCCTTTATCTTACCTCATGGTGGTGTGTGAAAAATAAAAATTCCTATGTAAAAAAGGACGGTAACCCTACATACTATTCTTTCAATTCTGAGTCCATTTAAAATACATACTACGGAGAGAGCTTTCTTAGGTGACATATTTATGCAATTCACTGTAGCGAGAATGAGAGGCAAACGTCCTATATTGCCCTTATTGCCTAATTTTCTGGGGCAGAGTATAACAACGATTTTGTATATGTATAATAGGTGAAGCTTCTTTTCCCTAAACGAAACAAACATTCCTGTCGAGATTGTCTAAAGATATGGCTAAAGAGGCATCGACTTATGTTCTTCTTAAAGTTTCTAGAAAAAGACTTTAGTGATTTTGATTAAACTTATGCTTGTAAAATTTAAGGCTATTTAGTCTAAGAATTGGTATATGTTTCATTTTTTTTTTTTGTTGAAAAATTGCCGTATTTTCAAATAGTTGCATCGATTTTATTAAGATGATACTTACTGCTAAAAGTTTTAGAAATATTTATTTTTTCCGTTAGGATCCCAAAAGTATTTCCGGTTTAAAAATATCCAACCATTAGACGCAAAGAACTGTCATACCTCAATTCAGGGAATCGGAGTGTACTCGTATTTGTTGAGGTAACGGAACACATTCAAAGCCTGACCGCATGAAATGGAGCCTCATAATGGGGACAAATTTAAGTCATTAAGTTGTATGTTGGTGGTTATGGCTATGTCCAGCTCTGGAGAGGGTTTCCTATCTGGCGGATGAGACGAGACAAGTTCACTCTTAAAAAGTACAGTAAAGGTTGGAAACATTTTGTAATCCCCTCCCGAACATTCAAGTAGGCTTTGGCGCTTATGCGTTATATTCTTCAAAGGCTGGCTATAATCTATTCTTGAATTTATGCTTCACGCACTTATGGATGCATCAGGTGGGTGTTAAAAACTTTACCGAGAAGCCTATTTCCATATAACAAAAGCAAAAATGGAATCCTTTAATTCCCTATACAATTCCGAAGCCTTTGAATGGGGTCTTAATCTCTCTCAAACCATAAGCACTTTAGTCGAATTTTAGCTCCCCCATATACATTTAATAGAGATAGAGAGATCAAGGCCAAAGGACACACAACGGGGGTACAACTTATGCTAGAATTAAAAATAGCTCATGGCAATCCATGGTGGCGTGGCAGTCGCCCTCGACGCGACGCAACTACGACACGCCGACCCCGACCCCAACCCCGACCGCAACGTATTCACAGAGGGTTCTTTTTCAAATAAAAGTTAAACAATTGCTTCCGGTTGTGTTATTATGTTTATTACTCAGCATTGCAAACAGAATTTTATTTGCACAAATAGGGTGAAATGGGAGACTTGGTGTTTGTGTATATGTTTTTTTTTTTTTTAATCTCATCTCACTCTGCTGGCGTTTTAATTTAATTCTGTGTATTTTGGTCATAACAAGATTTAAATTGTTATTCATTAAGTAAGACCGTGTTAAAAAAAAAAATGATGCAAGGGAGCCTCCGTAGTTCAATGAAAATGTTTGTTTTTTCTCTCAAGCGCCATACCATTGGTTTGTTTGGGTTTTGAATTAAATTGAGTCTATTACGACGTATTAAAGGTCAGAAGAGCGATGAGATGCTTTTTGTATTTTTTTTTTGTGTTTGAATGTGAAGGGATGTATTTGCTTTAGGTTATTTGTGTGGATGTGGAGACTGGAAAATGATAATGAAAAGCTGCATCTTTTATTTAAAATGGCTTTATGTAACCTTAAGCAGTTGAACTAAATCAAATTAGAGTGTCGCATTTGACTTTAGTTTAAGAATTTAAACATGATTTTCGAAGTTAAAATGTTCTTTCCTTTAATGAGTTGTGAATAAAAACCGTTTTTTGTTCACTACGTAGACTTCAAAATGAATGTAATGGGTACCAAATTAATCCATTGACGCTAATTTGTAGTTAATTTGTCGTTAAATTGAATTTGTGTTAGCATTACAAGCGCTAAAAAGAGTGTAAAATTAAGTTAACGATCAAATAAAAATGTGTCAATAACTGTCGTAAATTTGTCGTAAATAAATAGCGAAGAAAAACTCGTCATATAATTATAGTCTTGAATTTAATTTTGTATTTTTTTTAAATAACAAAAGTTGCGCTTTTTTCCCGCTTATAATGTACAACAAATTAAAGACAAATTAACAACAAATTTACAACAATTTTACAACCACTTTGCACCTATTTTACAACAAGTTTACACCAAATTTACAACATTTATTAGCACATTCATTTTTCTTTTTTTGCAGTTTATTTAATCCGACTTTTTTGTCAAGTTAGCTGTAGCAGCTACCAGGGGTTATTTAAAAAAAATGCGACACATTTTTTTTATTTCACAACAAATTTACGACTAATTTTTAAATTTAAAATAATGAAGGAACTTGACACGTTTTTACTTATGCGATGTACATATACATATGTGCTATAGCGCAAGATTGGCATTTAGAAAACAAAATCGAACTCGAGATTTTGATTAAACTTGACATTACAATGGCAAACAATAAGCCGTCCCGCAATTCCGTCTGTCTATCTGTAGGTCGACGGTAAGCCTAAACTGCTAAATCGATTTTTTCAAACATGGTACTCAAGAGTCTTGAGTATTTGGCTTGAATCTTTTTTTTTAAATCTTTTTGTTAGCCCCAAAAATAACGGTACCTGTCATACGAATGCTTGCACTATAAAAATCCAAATCTTAATTATCTCAAAAACGTCTCTTACGATTTTGATAAAAAAAAATTCTGTGCATTATTTTAGAGCCTACATTTTGATCATGTCATATAACCTTGTTTCTTCCACACACTATGATGTGCTTTTTGTTTTTCAGCCGAGGTTTTGTTTGCCGGTTAGCCAGGGTCGTAATGAAGACAACAGGAAGCTGCAATTGGAAGGCATTAAAACCTTAATACAATTTCCTTATATAAAATTATCCTGATGGCACTAAGCATCAGACAAAACCTCTTGTAAATCGATAGGTAGAAAGCCCCTGTGGCCATTTAGCACATTCATGTTCAAGCTAGACCCATTACCGCTGGTGGGGCAAGCATTATAAGTTCAAATTACCTACAACTGATTTATTAAATTAAACTTACCATTCACTAACGAGTTCAAGTGGGGGCGAATACCTTCCGTACGTCATCGCAGGTCCTCATGTAATTATTATTGGCAGTCAATACAAAGTGTGAACTGAGAGAATGATAAACAAAGATAAAATAATAATTACAATTAATTTCTGGTGACGTCACATACTTCACTGAGTGTGAATTGTATTGCAAAGAAGCGCAATTTATAAGAATCATGAGCTTACGATGTGATCGAAAATAAAAGCAAGTTCGTGCGATCCAGTTATGCATTTTATTTTTAGAATTGTTTTCCATTAAGGGCGGGTCGATTTTAAAATTGAATAAATCAAGTTTTATATGACATATCAATAAAGTTTTATATTTATTTGAGATCCCTATCAATAGCCGTGTTTTATTTTCCCCGTGATCCGGATCAGACCATCTATTTATTTGCGTTACAGTAACAAAACTAAATCCTTTCGTTGTTGTAACGCAAATAAATCGATGATCTTATCTGGATCACGGGGAAAATAAAACACGACTAATGACATTATGTGTGAAATATAACATCGTTCAAATGGCCGCCGCGGCTTCGCTGTGTGGCGCGCATTCCAAAGGTCCAGTTTTCGATGACCTTGGCGCATAAATCAAGCTGAATTTGACCGATGGCATTGATTATGTTGTCTTTGGGGACCGCGTTGTTTTGCGGCTTATTCGCATAGACCAGCGACTAAGAAAGCCCCACAAGAAAAAGCCTAAAGGGGTCAAACTAAACGATCTTGGTGGCAAATTCACGTCGCCTTGGCGCGAGACAACCATACCATGAAACCGCTCGTGCAGAATATCGAATGTGTCTTGAGCTGTGTGGCACGTGGCGCCATTCTGTTGAAACCATATGTCTTCGGTATCCATATTATCTAATTCAGGCCACAAGAAGTTGGCGATCATCGACCTATAGCGATCGCCGTTGAGGGTGATGGCCTGACCAGCATATTCTTGGAAGTAGTACGGACCGATGACGCCCCCAGCTCAAAATCCACACCAAACAGTAACTTTATTTGGATACATTGGCACCTCGTGAATCTCGCGTGAATTGATGTCGTCCCAAATCCGGAAATTTTGCTTATTCACGTATCTATTCATATATATTTAATAAAGTTTCATCATTTGTACGTGTTGCTCGACGCTGTAACTTGCCATGATGATTTGTCTTTTGTGACTGATTCAGAGACGATTTTTGACAGAGAGTTAAGGAAACAATATAGCCGCCACGAGCTGCCAAAATCAACCCGTCCCTATTGTTAAACCCTTTAGTATATGTGAATGTTTTTGATTTTTCCAACGCAGTTAAACTATGACTTTAATCCTCATGAGTAATTTGAGTGTATTAGGCTCCAGTTATAGCTTTTATTGAAACGCATTATTGAAAACTTTGACTATTAATTCTGAGGTACTTAAACAAATAAAATTGATGTCGTTTTGGTACCGAACTGAAGGTAATCAGATATAAAGGGTCCGCCATCTAACGTTTTTTTTTAACTAGTGCATATTTCGTTACGTGCCACACAGCCGAAGATACACTCGATGTTTTGCGCCCTGTTTTTGAAGATCGCATTATCAGCCGCAGAGCTGATGTCGTTTGGCCACCTCGGAGCTGCGATTTGACACCGTTGAACAATTATTTGTGTGGTGCCGTAAAGGATAAGTGTTACGCCGACAAGCCAGATACAATTGACGCTCTAAAGGACAATATTCGTGAAGCCATTGGTGAAATACAGCTGCACACAATCGATAATGTGCTTAAAAATTGGACCGATCGTGTGGGCTCCTGCATGGCCAGCCGAGGCAGCCATTTGAATAAAATTATTTTCCATTATTAACCGGAAGGATTGTACTTTCAAATAAAAAAAGAAATTTGAGAAAATATTCAGCAGTTTTTTTTATAGCATTTTCAAAAAAAAGAAGTTATTTGGCGGACCCTTTATAATATTTTTGTTCAAAAAAAGAAATGTATTTGCTCTACCACTTTCTAGTAAATTCACTTTTGATTTTTCAATAATCATTGAATGATCATTGAAAACGCTTTCCATCATTGAAAAATAAAAGTGAATTTACAAGAAAGTGGTAGAGCAAATAAAATATTTTTTTTTGACAAAAAATATTATATATTCTATTACCTTCATTTTGTCATCAAAACGACAGTCAAAGTTTTCAATAATGAGTTTCAATTAAAGCTATAAGTGGCGCCCTAGACTCTTAGGTATAAGATGGGGTAATTTTTGGATGTTTATAAAAAAATCGGATGAATGTTGTATCTTTTTGTTAGTGAAGTTTTTAACTGCGACATGTGTTTGCATACTTGGTTGAATTTAGGACACTAACATGTGGGCTGCCTGTCTAACTCGAGGTGTTAACATTTGTCGAGATAGTGACCCCCAATAAAGGTTATATTGTTCTAAAATATTTTCAAAGCGAAAATGTTGAACAAAAACACTTTTTAACCAAATATCTTTCAATGCACAAAAATTGTAAAATGTAAAAAATGCAGATACGAGGGGCGTTCAATATATTCTCGGTATCTATGTGAAGGAAAATGCGAAAATGCATTTGTTACATCTTGAGATAAGCTTTTTTAAACCCTCAAAAAAATAAATTTCCTCTTTCTCTGCAAAATGCCCATTTATTGCCGACTTGAGTTCTTCATCATCCGAAAATCGTTTTCCACGAAGACATTTTTTCAAATCCGGCAACAAGAAATAATCACTAGGGGTTTGATTTCTTCGAAACCACAATATCGCGCATCAGCCTTGGAAACTCGCGCCGTGTGAACAGGAGCGTTGTCATGAAGAAGCAACACACTCGCTGCGAGTTTACCCCGTCTTTTCTTTTTAATTTCCTCCCGCAAATTATGCAAAGTGGAAGCGTAGGATGTTGATGGTTTCACCTTTTTGTTTTGTACTCAATGAGCAAGATTCGCTTTGAGTCCCAAAAAACTGTGGCCATGAGCTTCCCGGCAGATGGAGTAACTTTGAACTTCTTCGGGGGGTTTGTTCCTTTTTTATGCCACTGCATGGACTCTTGTTTGCTTTCAGTTGCATAGTGGTGAACCTATATTTCGTCCTCAGTAACAATTCGATCCATAACACCGTCCGCGTTCTCACTACACATCTCCAAAAGCTCTCTACAGCATGCTATTCTCATTTTTTTCTGAGGCGTTGTGAGCATTCGTGGCACCCACCTTGCACTGACCTTTGAAAGGTTAAGATGGTCATGAAGAATGGTGTGAATGGTACCAGTTGAAAGCTTTGTGATCTCTGCCATCATTTTCACGTTTATTCGGGCATCCTCAAGAACAAGTTTTTCGACTTCTTTAATGCTTTCTCTTCAATGCTTTGTCTTCAATGCTCTCTCTGCCTCTCGTACGTAATTAAATTTTCCTGTTGGAACAGTTTGTTGTGCAATTTGTTGCACTTTCAACAAAATTTTTAGTATGATTCTAGTCTCTGCCAACTTGCCATTTAGTTAAATGTTTGCTTGGCTAAAATGGCTTCCAGCGTAATTAAATCCATAAATGTCCTAGTTTGAAATGCAAACGTTACCACTTCATTTCAAATATATCGTTTTAAACATACCATTCATTTTACACGAATTTCTGCACTCACTACTAAACACAAACACACGACCTAACTCCTTCATTCAGAAATCATGTGTAGTGCAGAACTCTTAAGACTGCCACCACTTTCAATATTTAATAGATTCTTATGCACATTTTGATTTCTCAAAGCAATAAAAAAGCTGCTGCGTGTTTACTATCTATAACTCAACTCTGGAATGTGCTTTTAACGAGCACTCAAGCGCTCAACGAATAAACTAAAGCCATTACCATCATAAACCAGTCACTTAAAATCTTCATTACCCAAATACCACGTCGCCAATATGTATCTTCGTAGTTGTGTTTTAAGTTTCAGCAGGCAATGCAAACCACAGGTGTTTTAATAATCTATAAAAATAAAAATAAAAAAAAAAACATGAAACAGTGCGGGGCGCAGAGTTCACATTTTTTATTATGAAAGTTTACTGTCGGCGGATACGTAAAATATTAAATATTTTAATATTTAATTTTATTGAGGCTTTTAGTATCGTTTAAACAAAATATTGCCTAGCCGAAGCTTTAAAATTAAAAATTAATTATTTGTTAAATTTGTTAAGTTTTTATATTTTAGAGATCTTAAAGGCTCGAAGTATTTAGTTTGTTAAAGTGGTCTATTTTGTTATGACTTGAAATAAAATTATAATAAAATTAATTATTTAATAGGAGATTAAAAGTGAGTATGTATTGTCCTTTTCAGTAAGAGAGAGAGGATGTCAGAGATCTTCAATAAGTATTGGTGTGTCACCACCGACTATTCAAGGCTGCCAGTAAAAAATAGGTATGATAAGAGAACTATTTGGACCTTACAAATGTGGCTGCGACAATTTAGTGGTAAACGAGTCAGTGTTTAAACCATTTGCTCTTCGAGTGTGCGTTTAATTCGGCTCCTAACTGAGCAGTTTAACAGCACCTCACTACAAAATTTAATATTTAACAGAAGTTCAGTATTCTTAAAAAGAACTAAAAAGAACCAAACGAACTAGGTACGTACATACAGGGTGTCCCCTAATTCTTAGACGATATTGTTGTGGGATCACTCCTGGGATGATTCTGACAAACAATTGTACTATCCTGTAAGAGAGCAGGCAGCAAAGATGGACTTCCCCACTGTCGCAGTTGTAACGATTCGCAGGAACAAAAAAACTGTTGCTCATTTCCTCTGCAAATGTCCTGCTTTGGCCAGCAAAATTCAGCAGTCATTTTGGAAAGATTTTCTACAACAACATTATCGAACTTTCAGAATTAAAGATTAAGGATTTATTATCCTTTCTTAACCAGACAAAATAATTGACGTCTGATAGTCGATTGCAATATAAAACCACCACAATCCCGTTTCCGAGAAAAATAGGTTTGAACGTAACGGTTATATGGCAGGTACCGTTAATTTTTTAGCTAAAAAAAATCCAATTTACCCTCTGTACAATACCTAAACAACTCTATATACCATAACTTTACTTATAGTTGCTATAATCGCAAGTAAAAATTAATTGCAATCGGATGAGTCGTTAATGAGAAAGTCGATAATCAAAAAACTGAACGAAACGATTCTACGAACAATTAACAGAATAATACCGAAATACAAATAACGTAATGCAACTGACATGTACCTCGACCATTGACGCACTTCACAGACAAAAAATTGGACTTCTGACAAGACTAAAACGGTGGTACAGACGGATTACTGACACACGAGGTCTGGAGATTAGGACACTGAAGTCGTCCATCAAAAACTTCAACCAACTGATCAAACAAAACTATAGTTTGTCTATTAATTTATTTTTTGGGACAATAAAATTCGGGCCGTTAACTATAGCGACCCGAGTATGTTCCCAAAAATGAATAAGATATTTAGAAGAAATAATCAAAACGAGCCTTTCCCTGACAAAACGATTGTTTTATAGCAGCCGTCTAGACAGCATTCGGTATATCTGACTTTTTTCGTAAAACATTTATTAAAAAAAAATGCAAACTTTGCCCTACAGTATATACCTATGTATATCCCAAGTAAATAAAATGCACGACTGGATCGTACAAACTTGCTCTTGTAGCTAACAACTTTAGTATTACTCACTGACGCTGTTGGTAGGTAGGTAGCCTATATAGATATCCTATGCAGATTTAAAGCCCATGTAGGTAATATTACCTTGATTCTTAGTATAATGAATTGTCGAATGCATGATTCAAGGAATAGTTAAATAGATTATGTAAATTAGGAGGGTAATAATGTAAATATGTACAAGTACATACATGTATATAACGATGTGAATGGTGTATAGCTGGGAAAAAATCGTTTTTGAACTTATTTAAACTGCCAACACCATCACTTTGATCGGTTTTTTGAAAAAAAAAAACGAAGAACGCCATTAGATGCCACGGATCAATGAAAATTTTATAAAAAAAGTACCTCGAAAATTGTAGGACAGGTTTTGATGAAATCCTGTTTTTTATTTTTCGTTTTTTGAAACAAAATTCTTTTGAAATTTTGTTATGCAGTTTTTAAGAGACCTTTGATGACTTTGAATGCCCAACAACAACTTGAGTGTGCTACCACCAAGTTTTTTCTCAACTAATTTGGCTGGAATTATAGCTATTTCACGACTTGCCAAGGTCGATCATCAGACTCCTTTGCTCTAGTGGTGCTGGTCTACTTTTTCATTTTAATTGAAAAACTTCTTATGCCTTCATCGTGTATTGAACCATGACCAGCCGCTTAGTAGCCAATGCACTTCGCTTTCTTTTCTTTCACTTCGTTTTTAGAGACTATTCATGTTCATGTAAATATAAAATTTAAAATTATTTTTTTTTTAATAGTTGTAAAATTATTGATTTTTCAAAAAAAAATTTAATAAATTAAATTTTAATAAAATAAATTTTTAATTTAAAAAAAAAGTTATTCAAAATTTTGATATGCAAAAATAATTTAGCTACTTAGATCTTCTCCGAAATAAAAATTGACAGAAATCCAATGTAACGTTATCGAGAAAGCCAAAAATTAAAAAAAAAAACGTTATATGAAAGGTACAGTTAAAAGACTTTTCCTGTAAACTTGGTTCATACCAAATAATAACTATTACCAACAAAAAAATTCTCAAATTTTTTTATCAAAATCGTTAAAGCCGTTTTAGGGAAAAATAAGATTTTCCTTCAAGGTCATATGGCAGGTACTGTTATTTTTAGGCCTAAAAATAAAATTTCAATTTCCCCTCTGAGGAATGCCAATATAAACACATACCAAATTTGAAGGTAATCGCTTAAGCCGTTTAGGCTGTAGCTAGTTATAGATACAGATGGACAGACTGAAAGACAGACAGACTGACAGACAGACATTTTTTGGCGATCACTTTTTTTGGCTTCTCTATGATCGTAATGTCATGTGTGATTGTTAGAATTTTTTTTACGAATGCATCACTATATAGTACCTATAATCGGAAGTAAAAAGAGGATTGTTAAATACACAAAATGTTTCAAAATTAGAACTTTGTTTTATGTAAAAACGTTATTGTTAAAAATGTTTGCAATACTGAGGGTGATACAAAAATGAAAATTTTATTATTTTTTTTAATTTCTTTTTCGACTTGGCTCAACGCTCTGTAAACCTACCCTGAATTTTAAATATTTTCAAATTTGAATGTGCCATTCTAGTTTTATTGCGATACCAAAACTCTTTTTCCTGTTTCCGAACTGAAGCCAAATTCGGGCAACACTATAAAAACAGCAAATGCTATCTAATTAAGTATGCATGTTTTTTTTTTCTTATAATTTACCAATGCGGAAAATTACTTCTCTGCGCCATTTATATGCATCCTAATTACTTGACTCGAAGGCCAGATGAACCCTAAATTTTTAATTTCCTATGTAAATTTTCTTAATGGATATCGTAAACAAATTATTATTAAAATACACACGAACAACAACAAACAAAAAATTATACAAGCGCTCTTCATTTTGAACGCGTTTACAAAATTTTACGATTACACGTGTAAACAATCTGCAGTAAATTAATTTCAATTTGCGTATAGCTAGCTACCAACTGTAGTCATAGGTATTGTGACCAGTGAGCTCGCTCAGTGTCGTGTCATCGGGCAATGGTCTTACGACTTCATGTTTATTTTTTCTATTATACTTGGAATTCTAATAGCTTTAACTTACTGAAGCTTACACAAAATTTGCTTAACCAAAGCAAATAAAATAGAAACCAGCAACAAATTAACCGCCACTCACACCACAGCCTGTATACCTGTAACACAGATAAATCCTAACATCTATGAAGGTAGATATATATCCTAACCCTCTTATAACCTAGTCTAAGCTCCCTAACCTACCTTATCTGTATATACCTTTTAAATTTCAAAGATTTAGGTAAACTAAGCTAAACTGCCAGAGTAAAAGCGTTTTGTTTTCGTGTTTATTCCAATTTTATTTTTATCTGGTATTTTTATGTGAGCCGAAATGCTTGTTGAAAGAGATTTTTTACCTTTGTGCACATAAACCACGTTTATAAGCTTTTTCATTTTAACAATTTGTGTGTATAGTCAGTCATTCAAAAAGAAGGAGCCTTTTTTCACTCGATATACGATATATAGAAAAACGTAGGGTAGGTATGTGTGAGTGTGTGTGAATAGGGGGAATAAGCAGGTATCGCAAGTCAAACTTCGGATATTACCCAAACATACGACAATTTGTCACGCAAATCTTCTCAAACGACATAGCCGCCCGTCCCCTAATTCTCATTGACTATGCTACGCACGTTTAGGTGCGACAGAACTTTATTCTTAGTCGCAATAAAAATTATTCTCATCGACCTTTATAAGGGTGGATGCAATGAATTTAAATGGACCCTCAAGAGACTCCTGCCATCAATGCCAGAAGCAAGTCAGCAAAACAAGGGTTCACGCATCACAGTAGTGTGTTTTGTGGGAGAATTTACCTCAAACTTAATTAAACCCATTCCGGTTGATAGCAACAAATATATATGTACGTACCTATGTTTAGGTTTAAGGGGTGGGGGGACATACTGAATTCCTGTATAAATCCACCAGCGACAGATGAAGTATTAAATTAAAAAATTTAAAAAAAAAGAAATACGAATGCCCACTAGAGAAGAGAAGAAAAGGATTCCATGGATGGAAAAGAATTCCATCTATTTTGGAACTCTCAAAGTTTAACGAGGGTTATTTCATCACTAATTCGAATTTACTGTTTTTTTTTTCTTATTTTTGCAGCCTTTCTGGGTGAAAGAGCACGCATAAACTTCACTCTATTGTGTAAACAAATATTTTAGAATTTCCTTAACGAAGAGGTTTGTAATAATTGTCTAATGCTATTCCCGCACGTCCTTATTTTTTATGTGAATAGTATAGCTAAAAGGATTTTCTCAGGTAAAGATATATTTTATTTGGATTTTTCGAATTGTCGAATTTTCGTTAGGAAGTTCTTACTAAAGTAGATAACGAATATTGAATTTCCCTGATGTCGCTGCATGGAGTTTTCTATCGAAACTTTTATATGTACACACTTTGACAGAAGGGGGAATGTATTGATGCAAAAATTGAAAAAGAATACAAACCCAACAGAGCATTGGGATATATATGTACCTTACTGATGGGAAAACATCGAGGAGAGAAATCTGAAAGATAATCTCGTTCGTAGGTAATGTATAGGTATCAGGAGACAATGAGAAGGCAATAACAAAGCTTAAAGTAACACCTGTAATGCTTCAAATTGACAGAACGATGGGTATATATGTTAAGTCTGCTAAGTCTGGGCCATGAAGACAACAATATTTTTTAAAGAAAATCCGTGGAGACTTAAGGAAATTTATAGATATTGGTTAATTTTTTTAACCCACAGCACTAAATTCTGACATTTAAACCTGTCAAATCAACTGTCAGTACAGTTTTATCATCGTGATGTCAAGCACGTTACCGAAATTTAGTTCCAAAGTGATTGTTGGTCGTTTTTAGACTAAAATTTTGTTTGTAAGATGCACTAGGACTAAGAGGCTAAAGCAGAGTGGGTTATGAAAATAAAGGAATATCCATTTTGCGGTTGTGGATGGCAATGACGCAGTGGATAAAGTGCTTGAGTGCTAACCAGGACGTGTGGGTTCGATCCCCACGCTAGGCGCATTCTTTTCTATACCTCCAATTTTAATTGAATGCCGCCCATGGGTTAAAATGAGATAGTCAATACTTGGTTCTCAAATCCACCGTGCCAAAATAGTGCCGTGCAAATCAGGTTGCATTTAATAGACCCTACATCTTACAGGCATATAGATAAATTAATTAAAATAATTAATTAAAAAAATAAACGTAAATAAAAGACATAAAATATTTTTGTCATGATATTTCTTTTTTATTATAAAGTTTGAACATTGACATTATGTGTGAAACACTACATCATTTAAATGACCATCACGCGAAATGTTGCAAGCATCGATTCTTTTGAGGTAATTTTCGACCACTTTTTGACACATATTGGGCGGTATCTCAGCCATAACTTGACGAATGTTGGTTTTCAAGTGCTCAAGAGTTAAAGGTTTATCTGCATAAACGCGGTCTTTTGCGTAGCCCCGCAAAAAAAAAGTCCAGCGGTGTCAAATCGCATGATCTTGGTGGCCAGTTGATATCGCCACGACATGAAATTACGCGGCCAGGAAATGTCTCTTGCAATAAAGCCATATTCGCTCGACTTGTGCAAAAAAAAAGTCGGTTATCATATGACCATAACGCTCTGAATTGACGGTGACAGTCGTTCCATCTTCGTTTTCGAAGAAGTAAGCTCTAAACACACCTCCGGACCAAAGAACGCCCGAAACAGTGACTGTTTGTGGATGTAATGGCCTCTCTTCAATTACCTGAGGATTCTCAGAACCCCAAATACGACAATTTTGTTTATTAACATACCCACCTAGTGAGAAATGTGCTTCGTCGCTGAAGAAAATTTTGTTCGAAAAATCGCCGTCCACCGCCTGATGTTCAAGCACCCATTCGACGTATCTACGACGTTGTGAATGGTCGGCTGGCTTCAGTTGTCATGTGAGCTGGACTCTATATGGATGTAGGTGTAGATCCAAATGCAAAATACGCCTAATGTGCCGTAAGACACTGAGAACGACGAGGAATCGACACATTTGGGTCTTCGACAACACTCTCACTTTCATCTGCGATATTTTCAGTGGTACGAGCGAAACGATGATGTACAGCCCTTACAATATCTAACCAATCCAGTCTCTTCAAATTTCTTCACAATTTTGCCAATTGCTTGCGTAGTTGGACGATTATGTAAACCATAATCTCCTCTTAAAGCACGATATGTGGCTGTGGTAGAATCACCATTTTTGTAGTAGGTTTTAACAATTTGTATGCGTTGTGCGATAGTTAAGCGATCCATTTGACTTTCAACTGAAAAAAAAATTGGTTTAACAACTTAGTTTGACAGATGTCGAATTCCAGCTCTATACTTTTGAAACCGCAAAATGGATAACCCTTTACATCCGTCAGGAGAGTGTTGAAGAAGATCAAAATCGATTGAATTGCTGCCGCTTTGTCCGTCCACTTTAAGGACCATTTAACGAAAAGGTATTGATTTGAAGGCTTACAAAATTTAGCTCGTGTTCAAAAATTGAAGCTGAGTGAATATTGGTTGCGTGGAAACTTTGGTGAGTAGGTCCAAAGTCAACTCGGGTTGAATCCGTTTGTCTTATCAAAGAATTGTGTTTAGCTAAACTTCGACATTTGGAACGAAGAATTAACATGAGTTTATCGACGCAAGACTTTATATCCTAAAAAAAAACTTGTAGTTCTTATTTGTCTGTTATATTCAAAGTAGAGATAGCTAACTTAAAACAGGATAGGGTTGTGCCAAAAACTGTCATAAACGTGTCGCTTTTTTTAATCAAACAAATCAATTTGAATTTTTTTTTTAAATTATGTCTTGGTGGTGGTCTTACTTTTTAACCTCACTTAAACGCAACCAATCAAAATAAAACTTATATTGACAGAAATGTAAATTCGAGTAGATGTATATGAACAGAATATGGGACTTACTTGAATGTTGCGTTTAACGTTGGCACAATACAGGTAAAATCCAAGTAAAAATTGAGAAAAGAAGCACATAATTTTAAAAGCCCGACGGTAGAGGAAAAAACCCTGATTTTCAGCAGAAAAGCATGTCGAAATTTGTTTAACTCTTTTTCGGAATAAAAAATGGATACAATTATAAAACAAAATCATAATAAATTTAATTTTAGCACATAACATTTTTAATGTAATTAGTAGAGATGTGACGGATATCCGGTAGATATTCGATATCCGGCCTATCTGGCTCCTTTTTTAATATCCCGCCGAAGCCGAATAATCTCTTTGTATCCGCCCGAATACCAGATAGTCGTTTTTTTTTCAGTACGAAAAATAACAAAATATTAAGTTTTATGATCTGATTGATTTTATTTCATATAATAAAGATAAGCTATCAGCAATTTAATATTGTACGTTTTCTGCAGCCACATTATGGTGAATGAAAATTATATTTTCTGCATTGATGGGTACTTTTATTTATTTATATTTTTATTTTATGTACTTTCATCAATTAGAGTTTATAGTAATAATGAGATTAGACTTATTAATAATACATTTAAAACAGAAAATAAAAAAAAGGATATACATAATATATAAATAATAATTATTAATATTAGTACATAACTAATAGTTTGTTAATTTAAGTTATTAACTCCACCAATTATTTTTATGACTTGATGTTCAAAGGTTTTTTTCATTCTATTTTTGTCACTTTTTTCTGTATGCAAATAAAATATCTTTACTTCATATTTTTACCCCACGTTTCGCTGGATTTGCCCAACTTCTTCATGGGTTGTTTATTTAAACATGAAATATTAAAGGTTTACATTGATTTTTTTAAATTAATTATATTAAGCATACGTGGATTAGTTGCAAGACTAGAAGTCGTTTTTCATTGTTGTTCAAAACAAGATATTAACATTGTCTTGCAATCCATTTTTTTATTGTAAAATTAATAATAATTAACAAAAAATCAATGTAAACTTCTAACATTTCGTGTCAAAATAAACAATCTCCCCAACATAAGCAACGCAAAGGGATTTAAATGTATAAGGATCATTTAAATCAAAAGCGTATATAAAACCTCACATAGAGTTTTCTTGATTAATACCATGTTTCCACCAAAGCGAAATCTGAGTTTTCAGCAGGAAGATTTCGAGATTTCAAATTGAAGTTCACACCGCCAAATCCACGATTTCGTCTCTCAGAAGCACAAGCAACAACCATTCTTGTTTATCTAATTCATCAACCCAAGCCATATTGTCAAATAAAAATTCATACTCTCTCTTTTTATCTCCTTATCGTTGGAGTGAAAGATCGTAATTTGCATATAAAAAGCTTTTCACCTAAGTATGGTGAAGTTTCAAATGGACTCGTTCACTATGAATGGCCTACATCGGTACTGGGATTTCGTTGTGATTTCAACGAAATCTCGAATTTCGAAATCCTAAAAAAACTATAATGGTGAAATTCGAAGATTTGGACTGAAATCTACGAGATCCGAGATTTCGCTTTGGTGGGAACATAGTCTAACGAGAAAATCAATGTGGTTAATAAAGTTTGGATTCCAAAATAACTCCAAGATCTTTTTAAATAAATAATAAACGATTACGTTTGTTTTCGTATACGATGTCTACAATCCTACTAGCAATATTTTTTAAAAATCCAGAAAGTAATGAACTTTTCTTCTCAACTAGCAACCTCAATCTTCATCCAGTATATGAAATGGCAGAACATTTATTATATCAAATTGCAGTGTAAAAAGTAAGAATATCTTGTGGAAGTGGAGGAGAAGGAAAAAACATGTTTAAGTTGGTTTTACTTGTACCGGTCTGATTTGAGTATCAGACCACCAAACTATTATACTTTTCATTAGGGGAGATATCCGGCCGCCGAATATTCGGCTATCCGGCCTAACAAAAATAAATGAATTTTTTTTCCAAAATTTTAATCAAAATTCGAAAGATCTCATAAATAAAATTTTTGATCCAAATCCGTGCAATCGTTTATAAGAAAATCGAAAATAAAAAAAAGGTTGTATGTAGGCAGGTACCAATACTAACGAAATAATGTAAAAAAAATGTTGGACTAAAATGTAGACTATACCGATAGCAGTTCATAGATTTTTTTTATGTCAAAATCGTTAGATGACTTTTCGAGGTAATTAAGATAGTTGATGATACATGGCAAGTAATGTTATTTTTGGTGCTAAAAAGATTTAAAAATTATTTTAAAAAATCACCTAAAACACTTAAGTCCAAAATTTGAATAAAATCACTTCAGCCTCTAGGCTAGATCCCTGTATGGAAGCAATCTGACTTTTTGCTTTCTCCAAGATGGCAGCTTGGCTTCACCCTTAGACCTTATTTTGTGTGCCCAGGTAGTACATAGAAATTTGTGATAAAATGAAAGTACGACATCGACCGCATTTAAAAATTGAATCATAACTATCCGTTATGTGGGTACACATTTTATTTTAAACCGTGTCGTGTCGTTGGCTTGTAAACTTTTAGCCCCAACAACCAGACAAAAGAAGTATTACTTCAAAAAAACAGAGGGTGTCTGATAAAGTCGAGATGTTTTTCTTGCAAAAAAAAATTATGATATTCCAAACGAAAAATTTCAAAAATTTACAAAAACCAATTTCATTCAAAAATAATATGCATGACTAGATCGCACGTACTTGCCCTTAATTTCGATCCCATCGTAAGAACAATTTTCAATGTTTGACATTGTTTTTGACATCGAAAATAGCTATTTATTTTATTCCTCAGATAACTCCGTATTCCGTTCTAAAATGAGCAGATAACTTTATTCCTAGATTAAGTTGTATCTGACTGTTGAAAATCTGATTTTTGCTGGAGAATATGTAGGTACTAGCTTGCTGCTTAACTGACTATTGAAATTGGCCCTTAATAATATAAATTTAGAACCAAAATGTCAAAACAAATCTTCTACTGGTTTTTCAAATATTGAATTTTCGAAACATTTTTTTTCTTTTTCAAAAATCCAAAACAAAAAATGTCAGAACATTTTTGTATCCAGTATTATTTATAATTGTTGTTGATCAAAATCCTTAGAGCCATAGAAGCGTTTTTAAGAAAGTTGAAAATCAAAAAAAAAAAAATGGTTATATGTCAGGTACCGTTAATAACAAAATATCAAAAATATGGTTTACCAGTATATAGACTAAAGTATAGTACACTTTTTTCTTATCGAAATCGTTAGAACCATTTTGGATATAATTGACAACCATTTCAAGATAAAATAATTTCAAAAATCTATTTGAGAGAATCACCTAAAACGCCTAAGTATCAAGTTTGAAGAAAATTGCTTCAGCCGTTTAGGCTTTAGATCGCTTTACAGCCAGACAGACAGACAGACAGACGGAATTGCGAGACCCACTTTTAAGTCTATCGTCGTAATGTTAAGTTTGATTAAAATTTCGAGTTCGATTTTTTTTCCAAATTCAAAACTTACCCTATATAGCAGCTATGTACATTTCAAGTAAAAAGGCTATATTTTATGTAAGATATTTCCTTCATTTTTTCAGGCTTAGTCTACAAAAGCATTTACATATTGTTTTTCCAATGCATAAGGCATTAGATGTGCAATTAAAGCTTTAAGGTAATTCTTGTTTTAAGTAACATTCTCTGTTAGAGTAATCTAGTAGATCTCTTTCCAAAACTTTTGGCGAAACATACCCAATTTCCATTCAGCATTTTTCGACAGGACTGCCCTGAGTAAGAGAAAGTTAGAAATAAAATCTCTTTCTGTCTTCGGAAAAATAGGAAGACAAAAAGATTAATTTGAATATATGCATGTTAGTTAGGAATTTCCAAAACAAATTGTCCTATCTACGAGTACCTAGTTGATGAAATTCGGCTGCGGATATGCAAGTGTCTGTATACCTTGATACATCACACGTCAAATGTCAGACTAAATTAGCTACCAAATGTTGCTGATTGAAGCGGAAAATGAAAACGACATTTTAGTTGCCGCATGAGAGCCAAGTTATTTTGCTGGATCAAAGGCGAGTAAGTGTGACAAAACTAGAGATAAAAGTACTACTTGTATATGTATGCAATGCATGTCCTTGTTCTTAACTTTGTTGTGTAGCAAATCATGTTTCAATCTGCCGTCACCATCATCATCAACATCGTCCATTCAGCTTTCGGAAAAATCATCCAAAGCCATTAATTTCATATTAATTCTACATCCATTGACAGGACACATCCACCCCCATCTCCATTTTCATCTGCAACCCCATCGTCAAGCCCATTTCTCAAAACCAAAGTATACATGTATGTGGAATCAAAACCAGGGCATCTCTCATGCACGTTCCTTCGTCATTTTTTCTCGCATTTTCATACTCGTAGAGCTGCTCGGTTATAATAAAGACCGAAAATGGGTAATGGACTTCCTTGTGAGTAGTATAGATTGGTAGGTTCTGGCGTTCGTAAAGTGGTGCAAACACCACCCTATGGATTGGTAGGTTCTGGCGTTCGTAAAGTGGTGCAAAACACCAACCTTCTTGTGGTTTTGATTTGATTGACAGTTGGATGTTCCAATTGTGGTTAGGGTGTTCTAATTGTGGTTACGATGTTCGGATTGTGATTATGATGTTCCAATTGTGGTTTAGTTGTTTATAGTTTTATTTTTATATTATGTTTGATGAATGATCTATTTTTAGGATTTATTTTGCTGTGATGTGCACACTTATAATTATATAAATAGAGTTGGTATCATGAATTAATCATTATTTGTCGGAAATGTATTGGATACATCTGATCAAGACGTGTAATAAAAATTGCAATTGTCACTCTTCGTCTTCTAAGAGGTGTACTTGCTGCATACATGTTTATAGAAGAATTTGTGTGTAAGGGATGTTTTGGATTCAAACTATAAAATCGGGTGATCGATATTGCACTTGCCTCTCATCGTGGAAATATTTTAAAATTGTAAGAGTAGATATAATTTATAGTAATTTATCAGTTTATCTAACACCGGAGGATGGGAATAAATGTTTATTGTTGAATATGTGTAGAGGAGATTCACTATCTGGAAGTTTATCATCAATATTATATCAATTTAATATTAATGAGCATCTTAAAATTGAAGTAGTCGGTGGTACAATAACATTAATAGGAGTCACAACTGATGGTTTTCATCCCCTGAGAACAACAAATCGTTTTAATGAACATTGTGTATTTAATGATTTTGATACTAAGCTAAGTGATATTGATGAAGAAGACATAAAATTGTTGGATCAACTTATTATTGCTGAAACTGATAATAGAAAGGATGGTGGACATAAATTTCGATCAGCTTAGGAAGCAAATTTCTAACTTTTTAATAGGCAACAAGGACATTTTGTTGGATGAGCATTATGAGGATATTAAACATTGCTACATAAAATTATGTGAATACACTCATGCTTCTCTTATTACTTCTAAATATGGATACCATTATTCAACATGCAGCTGGTCATCAGATACATGTCAAGACGGACCCGATACTTGTGGTTGTTATATGATGGAGAGTATAGTAATACGTGCAAAGAAAATAATGTCATTATATAATAACAGAATAAATAAAAAGATTTAATTTAAAGAATTTTAATTTAGTATTAATTTGACTTTTCTCTGGTAAGGTGTGTTCATCTCTTCCGAATAATCAAACAAAATGTATAAATATTCCTTGCTGATAGTTTGCTTTTCATTGGGTTTATTACAAGCTATCCCAATACCACTAAATATTACAGCTAATGCTGAGAATAAAGGAAATTTGGAATTCTCTTTGCTGCTACCTAGCAATGATACTTTAAAAATTGATTTGTCCTTTCAATTAATGAAGATCAATGAGATCATTCATCAACAAAATGATAATAATAAAACAACAACAACTACAACAACAACAGAAAAGTCCCAAGTAAAATATTTTACTGTCAAAGAGGCTATAGAGGCATTCAGGCAAGATTTGTTGAGAAAAGAGAAGGATATACAAGGAATAATTGAAAGTGAAAATATTTTTTACAGACATTTTAAGTTAGAATATGATCAATTAGATCTGACAATTCGTTGTTCATACGATAGTAATTATAAGAAACGTACTTTGGTAATAGCTTGTTATGAATATCGTGAATATTCCACCGAAAGAATTATGAGTAATGGTGAAATTGAATTATTTACAACACAAGACACAGAGTTCCGATCTGATGTTGAACTGATCGATGTTAAAAAGTATAAACAGATATATGATATGACAATTTCGTAGATTGTGAAATCATTTATAAGAAAGTTGAGATAAAAATGCGAACGAAAAACTGAACTTGCTGGGATCACTTTTAGTTTGATCACAGCATCCAATCGAGAAGGATGGATAAAGATAAGGTTGGAATGAAAGATACAACACTTAAGAAGCTGCAGTATCTTGTAATAAGGAACCCTTTTAAAACATACATGGACAATAAAAAAGAATCATCATCATCATCATCATCATCATCATCTAATTGTACATCAAAATATACTTATAAAAAAATGTAATAAAGAAAACGGGTTTATTTTTGAAAAAAAAAAAAAAAAAAATTAAATTTTGTTTTTTGTTTTATTTATAAAGAAATTTCAGACACAAGTGACCGCAGTTAAAAGAATTATAATTTTGCTGTTGGTTATAGTTGTATTTTATGTTGTTTCCTAGATATTTCACAATTTCTTGGGGTGGTTGAAGGTTTCCAAAGCTATCAAAATACTCTTTATCGTTTTTGTTTTTTTTGTATGCTACCCAGTGTGTTCCAGAACCGAAAGAAGAATCCAGATTAACGATGCCACATTCAATTGGATAAGGTTGCCTTGGTAAAGTATCGCGCATAAAAACACCTCTAAAATGTGGTAGATATTTTGTATATCTGAGCAAATCGATGTCTGTAAGCGCTCGCCTGGGTAGGTTCTTCAATAGTTTTTTGGTTGTGAATGATAAAATAATCCGTATCCCTTCCTGTACGGTTTCAGATATAGACCTTTTCCCATTGCTATGGCTTCCATAGTTTTATTATGACGATTTGCTTCTTCGAATTGCTTTCGAGCAGATTTTGCTTCATTTATAGCTTTAACGATAGCTGATCCACCAGATGCTAGACCTCCAATTGCTCCGAGGGCTGTTAGTATAGGAACTAGAGGTAAAAATCCACCAACTTTAGGAAGCGGTATTATGCGTGGAATTTGAATCGTTGATTTTTTTCTTTTAAATGAATTATCTATAACTTTCCTAGCAATCTGTATTGCGCTCTCAATATCGTTCGGTTTTTCTTGTATCAAAATTTTTTTTGCATTTTTTACAGCCATCTTGAAAAGTTTATTTCCAGTATTGCATTTTTTCTTTCTTATCGATTTCATGTTCGTTTTGTTTAACTTGTTACCCATACCGAATTTTACTTTAGTATTCATAGCGTTTGTCACTAACCAAGCGTTTGCACGTTCAGCAAAATTATTGTCTTTGGATTTTACTATTGTCCACGCCTTGTTGCTTAATATTTGGTCTGCTGCGTGTCGTTTATTTATGTCTTTTGATTGAGAATAAGCAATATCATGTTCTCTGCAGGCAGCGTCCAAGAAATTTATTCCTTTTTCCCCTCTAGCTAAACGTTCTTTAAGTTTAGTGCCGGGTCCACAAAACTGATAGCCTGGTAGGTGAAGTTCAACAGGTAAGGAGTTAATAACTTTATCTATTAGTCCTCTTCCAACTGTGTTTCGATTGATACTGGAGGGCTTTTTATAAAAAACTATCATTTTTATTATCTTATTGATTTTTATTGAATGTGGTGATCAAGTTTGATGAACGTAGTACTGAAGACTAAAACATTTAAATTAAAAACTTAGGTTTTAATGTATATGTGTGCACTCATTATTAAGATGCGTTTCATTAAACAACAAAACGATCTTGTTGTCCGCAACAGAGATTTTTCAAATACTAATAGTTTATCGAAACCGAGGCATAGTTTACTTTTACCAAACACAATAAGAGCTTTGATAGTGGGACCATCAAATTGTGGAAAAACAAATGTTATGATAGGTTTAATAGAAAGTCCAAATGGAGTAAAGTTCAAAAATATTTATTTATATTCAAAATCATTATATCAATCAAAATATCAATATCTACAACAATTAATACAACCTATAAAAGGTATAGGATTTTATACATTCTCTGCAAATGAAGATGTTCTACCACCGGATGAAGCAAAAAATAATTCTATTATTATTTTCGATGATGTTGCATGTGAGAAACAAAACAATATTAGATCATACTTTTGTATGGGGCGTCATAAAAACATTGATTGTTTTTATTTATGTCAAACATACACACGAATTCCTAAACACTTAATACGAGATAATGCCAATATGATTATCATGTTCAAACAAGATGAAATGAATATGAAGCATATATACAACGATCATGTGGGTGCAGATATGAAATTTGAAAAATTTTCAAATATGTGCACCGAGTGTTGGAAGGATAAATATGGATTTCTTGTTATAAACAAAGACGATCCTATCGATGCGGGTCGTTATAGAAAAGGGTTTGATATATTCATTCAACAATAAGTATTCAAAATTAATCAATTTCTGATTAGTATACAATAGTATGAGACTAGGTCAATCTGTTAATCTGATCTGATAATTACAAGCTGATCTATTAACAACCTGATCTGATATTTAAACAGCTGATCTGATAAAGCTGATCTGATAAAGCTCATCTGTAAATAACCTGATCTGATATCTACAAGCCGATCTGTTAAGAACCTGATCTGATCTGTTAAGAACCTGATCTGATATCTAAAAAACAATAAATATTCAATATTAAACCGTTTCTGATCAGTATACAATGTGCTGTTGCAATAGCATGAGAGTAGGTAAATCTATTAACTGATCCGATAATTGCATGCTGATCTGTTAACAACCTGATCCGATATCTTAAAGCTGATCTATTAACAACCTGATCTGATATTTAAAAAGCTGATCTGATCAATGAAAAAAATGAATAAGAAAATAATAAGAGATGTTATAAACACGAGAAATGTATTGCGGAAAAAGTTCAATAGTATTAAATTACAAGAATTAGATGCAGCAGACTTTTTGGAAGACACTTTTAAGCCAATCACTAAACCTCTCAAAGACCTCGTTAAAAATTCAAAGCCTAGTTATGATTATGGTGAAAATGAAGAAACCAACCTTGAACCTTTACAATTCCATCTAAAAGGTAATACAAGTACACCCCTTAAAAAGAGCAACTCACCGGTTGATCATACTTATAAAAAAGATGATGATAATGATGATACGATTTTAATCAATTCAAATGGTTTAAGTAATGAAGATACCTTCTATTCACAAAATGATGACACTGACAAAAGTGGTGTATATACAAATTTGAATTTGACAACATTGGAACAGAAAAACAAATTGGATAAATTATATGGTCCACATAGAGATTCAAATGCTAAATGGAAATTTGGTAATAAAGAATTCGTACTAAAATCAAATCAAATTTCTATAGACGATCATATGTGGTCTTTAACACCCGGACTCTTTGAGCTTTTGTTTTACAAAACACCATCTAAAAACTATAATAAATCCGATTTGCAAATTTACAAAAAAATTCTTATTATAACAAGTGCACATAAACGTCAATATGATGAAAACGAACAAATTAAAGGAACAAAAGCATACAAGTACAGAAGTATTATAAAAAAGTTATTCAATGATAAACACAATGATAAAACACTCCATAAAGGAAATGGTATCATGACTGTAAATCCACAAAAACCTAACTATATTTTTTGGGATGATCCCAATGAAATCGTCGATAGATTACGACTTTTAATTTCATCACAGTCGGCAGGTCATACAGGTCACAGTAATGAAATTGTTTCCATTATTGAAGAACTTAAAGAAAGCAATATAATTGTATAAATATAAATGTATAGAATCATTAGCAAAATGAGCGTCGACAAGTTTGGTCACTTTTCTAATAATAATATAATACGACAGGATAGACTAAAGAAAACCATTGGATTTAATTTGGACCGTGATCGAAATATAAACCTTCATTTTAAACGATTGAAGAATATAGCTTTCCCTATTGAAGACAATGATGCAGTGTCAAAGCAATTTGTCTCGGAAAGTCTGAGTCAGTTGTCTTTAAAATCAAAACAAGAAATCACACTTTTGAGAAACAATATTAAAGATATTGAAAAAGTTATAAAAGATTTAGAATCCAAAATAAAATCAAACAAATTGCTGAATGAAAACCTAAACAATGAAATAAAAACACTTAACAATTATATTGAAGATAGGTTCAGAGGGTTTGAAAATTATATGTTTAAACAATTGATGGAACCAAGAATCTTGAAAAAATTTGAGCAAAGCCATTTACCAAAGCAATGAATTTAAATATAAAAAAAGGATTAGTAGATGAGCTTCATAGACAAGCGCGCAGGAATTTCCAACGTCGTCGAGTAATAATGAAAGGAATCGATGATCTTTGGCAAGCAGATTTAGTAGAAATGGGTATCTATTCAAAATTTAATAAAGGTCATCGCTTTCTTCTCACTATCATAGATACATTTTCGAAATTTGCCTGGGTTGTACCTCTTAAAACTAAAACTGCTTCTAGTGTCAGTGAAGCGATGAAAAGTATACTTATTGAGAGTCGTCGGTCGCCAGCAAACTTACAAACTGATGATGGAAAAGAATTTTTCAACAAACAATTTCAATTTTTAATGAAGCAGTACAGGATAAATCATTATTCAACATTTAATATTGTAAAGGCATCAATAGTTGAACGTTTCAACAGAACCTTTAAAGGTCTAATGTGGAAGGAGTTTAGTTATCATGGGTCATATCAATGGATAAATATTTACAAACAATTGATTGAAAGGTACAATAATACAAAACATAGAACCATTAAAATGTCACCAATCAGTGTAAATTCTACAAATGAAAATATGTTACTAAAAACTGTTTACAACAACTTGAAAATATTTAATAAACCAAAGTTTCATAAGGGAGACAGTGTACGCATTAGTAAATATAAACATGTTTTTGAAAAGGGTTACACACCAAATTGGACGACTGAAATTTTTAAAATCAAATCAATTCAAAATACTAATCCAACTACATACATTTTGGAGGACTATAAAGGCCATGTGATCAAGGGAGGAGTCTATGAGTTTGAGCTGTTGAAAACTAGATATCCAACTAGTTATCTAGTTGAAAAGATTCTTAATACCAATGGAAACAAAGTTCTAGTAAAATGGTTGGGATTTTCAAACGACCATAATTCATGGATTAATAAAAAACATATATTGTAATATATACATACACACACACTCACACACACACACGAATAAAACATTTTTTTTTTATAAAATATATATAAAATATGCTTTTAATTTCATTGTTCACCTATCGCTTAAGATGTCAATAACGCTAACTTTAACTGGGAATATCTCAAACCTGGAGGCAAATTACTTTCCATCAATAAATTTGGATAGGGATTACGAATGCGGTCTTGTTGATTTTCATGCATATAACACTGTTCCCAATGTTGATTTGGAAAATAATTTGTTTCATGTACAAAACACATTCATTGAACTTCCAGTTGGCTCGTATGAATTCGAAGATATAGCTACATACTTGGAGAAAAATTATGAGAGTATAAATAAAAGTGGAGAATTTTATATTGATGCTAATTATAATACATTGAAAACAGAAATTTATTGTAGTGATGATATCGACTTTAGTGCAAATAGAACCATCGGTTCATTATTGGGTTTTAGTAAGAGAATGTTAAGAGGAGGAAAAGCGTACGAATCAGACTTACCTATCAACATAACAAAAGTCAATGCAGTACGTATTGAATGTAACATTGTAAGTGGATCATATATTAATAATGCACCAGCACACACCATTCATGAGTTTTCGCTTAATGGTAGTCCTGGATATAAAGTAGATGAAATCCCCAAAAATGTCATCTATTTACCTGTAACCACCAGACAGATAAGTTCAATAACTGTTAAAGTTATTGATCAAAACGGTAATCTAATAAATTTTCGTGGAGAAACCATCACACTTAGGCTTCATTTAAAACCAAAGGACCAATGATTATTTACAATAAAAATAACACTAAAATAAAACCCTCCATCACTTCTTCACTATCAGTCACACGACCAACAACAGTAGTTTGGAAGGAACCGTCGCGAAAAAGAAAAAAATTAACTACCAACAATAAGAAATATTTAAAATCATTAGGTTTCCTACTAAAAAAATAATGAGTGAAGTATTGGATGTTTCACAAAAGCCCGTCTATGATGAGAGCATCATAAAAAAAGAATATCATAGCTACACACCATATTTGCAATCATTTAAAAATAATGATGAAGTAAGAATATCGATTCAGAATCAAGATATCTATGTGCTACCTAGCGAAAGTTACATTTATATCGAGGGATTTATAACGCTGGATAATGGAACAATATCACATAATATAAAATTAAAAAACAATTGCGTAGCATTTCTCTTTGATGAGATCCGATATGAAATTAATGGAATAGAAGTAGATCGGACAAGATATCTAGGCATAGCAACGATGGTTAAAAATTATGTCTCATTAAATAACAATGAAAGCAAAATGTTAAAAAATGCTGGATGGTTTGAAGAGACCGATTTTAAATTAGAGAATGGGTATTTCAATTTTTGCGTACCACTCAAAATGCTCATGGGCTTTGCTGAGGACTTCAATAAAATTGTATTGAACTCTAAGCATGAGCTCATATTACTACGTTCAAAATCTGATAAGGATGCATTTTTTTCAACTGATGATAAAGAGAAAATAAAATTAAACATTATTAATATTACATGGAAGATGCCTCATATACAACTGGCTGATTTTTCAAAACTGGAAATTCTCAAAACAATAAACAGCGGACGATGTTTAACAATGTCATTTCGAAGTTGGGATTGTCATTATAATCCTGTACTATCTCAAGGACTACACAATTTTTGGAATGTGAAACTTTCTCCACAAAGTGAGAGGCCTCGGTTTATTTTAATTGTCTTCCAGTCTGCAAATGGATTTCAGCACTGTGATTTGAGTAATGTTAAAGTGCATCTTAACTCTGATTCATATCCGTATGATGATCTCAATATAAAGTTTGATCGTAATCAGTATGCCATCTTATACGATATGTATATCAAATTTCAACAGAGCTATTATATGCGTGACCCTCAACCTATTTTATCGCGTGAAGATTTCAAGAAAGTCGCGCCAATCATTGTAGTTGATGTAACACACCAAAACGAAACTATCAAAACTGGCCCTATAGATATAAGAGTGGAATTTTATACAACGAAGAATATCCCTGACCAGACTTCTGCATATTGCGTACTTATACATGAACGTATAATTGAGTATACACCTCTTACTGGAGTGATAAAACGAATCGTATAATTTTATCAGTTACAAATTTGCAGTCGTCCCATACGCATTGTTCAGTCTGAAAAGTTTTTTTTTTTTTTTTTAAACAATATAAAATTTAAAAAAATGGTTGCGAAAAATTTTATTACAATAGACGCACAAGGTTTCAAAAATGAAACTAATAGTTTTATATCTAAAGAACTCGCGATTACTTTTAACTATAATGAATATCAAAATTTTCTGATCGAACCACCATTCCCCTTTGAGAGACTACCAGTTAATAAACAAAAAGAAGCAAATTGGTTAAGAAACCATTATCATCATCTGGCTTGGAGTGATGGTTCGGTCAGCTTTAACAGTGTGCAAAAGTTTTTAAAAGAAAACATTTGCATAACCACAGTCATCTATGTGAAAGGATTAGAGAAAACAAAGTGGATCGAAGATATCCTTGGTGACAACTGGTACCAGGTTGTTAACATTGAAGACTTGGGATGTGAAAATCTAAAGTCTCTTCAAAAAAACAACTGTTTATCAATACAATGCCCACATCATTACGCTGCTGGTTGTTGTGCCTTGGAAAATAGTTTTTTAATCCGCAGTTTTGTTGATTCAAAAAAAAATTATTAAATAAAAAGTCATTTAATTATGTTACATTATATGTAAAAGAAAAATTTGTTTTATTTATTTTTTTGGTACAATTTTTATTTTCGAGGATCTTCCTATAGGACCTAAATAGGCAAGGGTGTATGGTGAACTATTTATCGTCTTAATAGCATCATCCGATAAGCTTCTATAGCGATCCGGAAGAAAAATCTATTAAAAACAAAAAAAAAAAAAAGTTATTATATTATTTTTTTATTTTTTTTTTACTTACTTGAAAATCTTTGAAGATGCATAGCATCTTTTTCCCGTACTTGGTGTTCACCACTTTGATATGTTCAATATCGTATAAGTAGTCCTTTACCAAGCTATTTACCTTTATAGTTGTTTTAAATTTATGCTCCTCTATAGTTTCAAGTTCCTTTTCAATATCCATGATGGTACTTGTAGAAAACAAATTATTAATTGTACTGTCCACTAGGAACATGAATTCACCCTATTTATATTATTTCAAAACTGTAGTTAGTTAGTAATGTTGTCATTACATAAACCACAACCCACATATCAGCTTTGTTTTTTTTTTATTATGCGTATGCTATTCATGCAATTAGTTATTGACTTAAAAAAGTGTCTTCTGAAAGTTCTGCTGAGTTTTTTTTTTTTAAATATCATATCAGTCTAAACAGATTTATCTAGTCTTAGGTTATTAATTTTTTTTTTTTCATTGAACATTTATTATGTGTGTATGATCTTCATACAATTTCACAAAACCATACCTTACAGAATTATTATTATCCGATGATAATGAAAAGTTGCCTACTTTTGGCCAATCTCTGTTCCTTTGATTGACCCACTTTATGTTTGGAAACACAAGTTTCAATGCTCTTTTTATCTTACGTATCCATGCAGAGAGGAGACGTTCTTTTTTTGTATTTTTTTCCGTTTTAACGAACGTTGGTGTTGCAGCGATAATGTTCTCATTACATTGGTATAGGGAACTGTCAGGCGTCTTAATTGGCATTATTTCATCACAATATAGTGAGTGGAATATTTCCACATCATTTTGTGTAGAAGAACTGCATTCATTTAAAGCTGTCAAGTTTTCCTCCACCATCCCAAAGAAATCTCCATTTAATAATTCTTTTTCATCAAAGAATTCTCCGCAATAGAATGAGTCGTAGCACTCTTTAAAACTTAACATCTCCTCAATTTGAGAGGGATCCAAACTGGTTGAATTGAATAATGTAGTATTTATTTTATCTAGTGTGTCCATTTTATTTGATAGTTTCTTAATGGTTTACTATCATGCATGGAATTTTTTATTTAAACAATTTCATACCTATACAATTTGTATATTGTTATCATAGTGATAATTTTCTTGTGGTAATTTGAATGATGGCTTGCTTTTATAGGGCACATTTTAATAATAAAAATGATAAAAAGTCATTGGTTAGCGTGGTGACACCTATTGTTAGTGTAGATTCCCGTAGTTATATAAAAAAAAAAATTATCATTGACCTCCTCACAAGGATTTTATATGTAGATATTTTTTAAAAATAAAAAGAAACAGTCACACTTTTTTTATACATTTATTGATTTTCATATTCAATTTTATAATGTCCCCAAGCTAAAGTACTTATATTATTTTTACATATATATCTTTTTGTATCCTCAAAGTTCAATGTCATCTTATTTAAATTTTGTGTATAAATTATATGAAGCTTATTCCTAAAAGTAGTCATATTCTTATAAATAGAGATTTTATCAAATAAACAGGTCTTATAGTTTTCTATAGTTAGTCTTTTTGTAACATACGTCTTGATCCCTTTACATTTCTGAATTGAAGTACCATCATCAATTGTAAAGGAGTACATTTTTGCACGTAAGCCAACAAATTGTACCATTTTCTTTCCACTATTCTCATCTTTAAACATACCTATTTTTTTTGCATTAACAATCGGAAAGTTGTGCACATTCAAGGGATTGTAGTCAGAAGTATCAAAATATGTGACTAAATCAGTCAAGATATCAGAGTAAAAATCTTCTGTATTTATAGTATATATGAAAGAATCTGTATCCATATAATTAAGAAGCAACCTGTTATCAAATTTTACTTTCATATATTCATAATGAAACTCATACATAAGTAATTTTGAAAGTTCTAAGACAACGAAGCCCAAATAAAGAGGTTTATCATAGACAACTTTTACCCTTTTCATTTGTATAGCAATCATATTTTCAGAAAAAATAGATACACTGTGAAAATTTGGTTTTGCTATTAGATCCCGTGCACCTTTTCTTTTACCAATATTCTCCCAATATGTAAGAATTTTAACATCAGTTCTTTTATCAACGTTTTCCATTGTCTTACCATAGACACTATTATTCATTAATTTGAAAAATTTTTTTTCGAAGGTATTTCTGGCTTTCTTACGATGGTTAGTATTCAATTCAATATACTTTTGAAGCCAATTTGATTGTTTAAATTGAATGACTCTGTGAACTTTTTTTAATATCAAACCGTGTTTTAAGGTTTGCTTCAAGTTTTCTATATGAATAACATATTTACGTTTATCATAAAAGCTGCTTACCAACTTTTTAGATTTGGTTCCCGGAGTGCAAATATTTTCTGGGCAGAATGGTAAGTCATTGTGAACATCATGTAAGGAACTGGGATAATCCAAGTCTACTTCCAAAACGTAACCAATGTCTTTATTTTTGTAAGATGTTATATAATTTTTGGTAAACTGCTCAACATCAGTCACCCACTGAAAACCACCATAGGGAAGAGTTTGATTCATAGCCCAACCATAGAGATTATTAACATCCAGGTACATCAAATATGATGAAGGTAAGTTTGGCATATATGAACTCATAAATTTGTTGTTTGCTTTCGAATATCTATGACAACATTGAGTTAAACCACCTCTAACACCCTTTTGGAAAAATTTATACATTTCTAATTCGGTTAATAATTCCAAGTCAATGTCTGTAATTTTGAGCATTGCATCCCAAGATAAACCTGGTGCTGTATAATAGTAGCAGGGATCTAATTTATAAATTTCTTGACATATTTTTCGAAAATTTTCAAAGATATCGGCAAGCAAAACAACATCACTTTGTAAATAAATTTGCATGTATTCCTTCATATTCTTACAATTGAAATATGACCACATTTTATTAGCAACTTCATATGACTCATCGGAACATTCCTCATCAGTTAGTTTGTTAAAAAAATGATATTTTTCCGGTAAAGACTTCATTTCTAAGCGATCCCATGAATTAATATAATCATAGGGAAACACACCCTTTCGTTTAATTAAATCGAATTGATTATCACAATTAAAATATGATGTTGTTAATTTAAAATCATCTTTACCTAAATTTTGTGAAAGGGAGTCAAGACTTTCGTTCAGAAAGCGATATGAATCAAGAAATCTCATTTCAAAGTAGGTCTGTGATTTTTCATCTACAAGTATCTTTTTAGATATTGATACATATTTTTCTTTATTCAAGGCAATGACATTTATTTCTCCCTCCACTGCATTCAATGAAGAGAAAAACAAATGACTGTCATAGCCTGTTAGATTGTGTAAGAATATTGGAATAAATTTGGGAAGACCTGATCTTAAATTACAACTATTATGACTAGGTCCTCTATATTCACCTGTAATATGACAGTGATCTCTTACTCTATATTCAAATTCTACAAACTTTTTCTCACATAATATGCAGCATTCTTTGTTCTCCTGACACCATTCTTGTTGCGATGTGAGATCTTTCATCGGTACAGCATATTTGTAATAATCAGCATAAAGACGTTGAATATCTTCACATAAACTAAGAATAAATTCCTTCGTACAATCTGGCCCTATAAAAAACAAGAATATTTAAAAAATAAAAAAATAAAAAAATAAAAATATAACATACCAGTAAATGTCCTCATTAAATTATTTCTTTTATCAAAGAAGCAATTAATGTAGTACGCAAATGCACAAGGAACATGCTGTTGAGTTGTTGTTGTTGATGATATGGTTGGATCAGGAAGACAAGTACTGACAGGTAATAAAATGCTCTCAAAGTCTGCATATATCACGAAAGGCACATTGATAGAATTTTCAACTTTTGAAAACTTTACACAGTTTTCTCCTTCCTTTGGCATATGTGTAACAACACCCCCGCATTCTTTCTTATGGTTCTGCAAACTTTCCTCGCTGTAATTATGATGTAAGCAACTATTGCAAAAGTATAGTTTTTTCTCTTTCGCATTAAGTATCCTATCGCGTAGAAGCCGACTTAAACTTTTTATCCAAACGTAATGTGACATTGCGTTAGCCTTGCAAAATAATAAGTTAATATGAATCGGTTTTTCAGTTTTAGTCAAATAGTATGGACCCTCAATACTATTTTCTTCATTTGAGTATCCAAAAACATTTACGCTTATATCATTTTGTGCTTCAAATTTGTATATCTGATCAATTCCCAAAGGAAAAACAAGATCTTTAAAATTTAAAACCATATTAGCAATGGGAATACAATCACTAGTTATATCTGATATGTTATAAGCATATGGGGAATTAGCATTCGACACGTTTGGATTCACAGCTGATATTATAGCCCATTTGAAACAGTATATATCATTGTTTTGAATATTAATAACAGCCTTTTTGTTATTAATGAAAGCTGGTAATTTGAAGTGCTTTGACCCCCTCAAACACTGAAATCTATTTATATTCAATTCCAATGCTTTTATCTTAATAAGAGTCCATCCACTGTCTCGCTCCTGAAATTCTTCCAGCTTCTCCATTATATTTGTCTCCATTTCTGATATTAATTGATCAATATTATCAAATGGAAGAAGAGTTCGCATACGTGTCATCATTGACTTTACATCAAAATTCATATCATCCACATTAACAATCTTCACAAATTCGGCGAATAATTCCAAATTGAATTTAATTGATCCATTCTCTACGACTTTTTCTTGCAAAAGATTTTTAATATTTGCTCTCTTCCTTGCAAAAAATGAATTCACGTCCAAATCGTCTTCTTTTTCATTTTGGATGGAATATGACACAATTCGATCTTTAAATGATGTCAATATTTTATACACGTTATCACTGCAGAACACTTGCTCTTTTATTTTATGTACACTGCTTCGCTGATGTTGTTTCCATCGTTTCTTATCAATTTCAATATTACACACTTTGCATATCATTTTTGATGATGATGATGATGATGACTCCGACGGTGATATTACTCGTAATGTTGATGTAGCTAGTGATGTCACAAGTAATTTTTCATTACTTTTTCTCCTCTGCTCAACCAAAACTATACATTTCAACATATGCTCCTTCAATTTGTATTTCCTAGTAAATCTCTTGCCACAACCCGCGCAATGATTTAAGATCTCCTCATGCATAGTTTGTATGTGACGCTTCAATGTATAATCTCGCGAAAACACTTTACTACAGATATTACACTTCATTTTTTTCTTTTTGTTTTTTATTACACGCTTCTTTTTTGAAAAAAAAATCAACTGTCCCTTTGAATTGAAAATCAATTCAACTTATACCGTTTGTAACCATCATCAATCAAAATAAATTCTAAAAATAGATCATTCATCAAACATAATATAAAAATAAAAGTATAAACAACTAAACCACAATTGGAACATCCAACTGACAATCAAACCAAAACCGTGTTTTGAACCAATTTATGAACTATACCGTTTGTAATCATTATCAGTCAAAAATAAATTCTAAAAATATATCATTCATCAAATATAATATATAAATAAAACTATAAACAACTAAATCACAATTGGAACATCATAATCACAATCCGAACATCGTAACCACAATTGGAACACCCTAACCACAATTGGAACACCCTAACCACAATTGGAACATCCAACTGTCAATCAAATCAAAACCACAAGAAGGTTGGTGTTTTGCACCACTTTACGAACGCCAGAACCTACCAATCCATAGGGTGGTGTTTGCACCACTTTACGAACGCCAGAACCTACCAATCTATACTACTCTTGTGCCATACCGTTGGTCTGCCCGTCCGTCCGTCCGTCCGTTCCCGTCCGTCTCCACTGCGCACCGTTTCGTTGTCGTATTCGTCTTTGTCGTCATCATTTAGAAAGAAGATGAAGTAGATTGAGTGAGGGAATGGTGGGTTAGGTAAGTGTGGACGGCCATACACTCTGTAAGAATGTAATAATGTGATACATGTGTGTTCGTGGGGGTGGGTGGGGGGGGGGGGTTTGCACACTAGGATTCTTTCCTCATACCCAATAACAATAAGCTTCGAAAAGTGGAAGAGATTAATGGTCACTAAAGGAAGTGAAGAAAAAAGGCAATAACTATATAGCTCTATGGTCCTTAGAAGAAGAATGTTGGGGGCGAAGGACGAATCAGCAGTAACCAGAGAAGAAATCACAAAAAAAAAAAAATAACGGAACCAAAGAAGCATTAGGTGCATGATATGCTGAGGCCATGTATCAATGCGGAAAGATATCTTGGGAGAAATGAAAGTAAGTTTTATAGCCGTTCCCGAGTGGAAAAGCTGCTCCGTTATAGCTCCCCGCGCTGCGCTGTGAGGTATTTACTGAGGCGGAAGTTATAACCTTGTCCAATAGTTCGAGTTGCTCCGACACTGCTAAAGCAAACACCATCAACCCTTACCGCTATTGCTGACCTCTAGAGTGCTAGCTGATGATACTTTACTCGACGATGGACGATGAATGCGCTAGAAGAGAGGTCAAACGAAGAAATACCCTTAATAAATGATGCCGCAACTTACTTATCGCATATAGTCGTCCTCGTCGCCTGTTTGTTAATATAATGGATCTCTAATGTACTGTTAGATATTTTTTTTTTCTTATTTTCTTTTTTATGTGCGTATATGTGTTAGGATAAATAGATGCCTGGCCTGGTTATTATGGAAAAGAATGATATATTACTGAGGTATCTGTTAATTATCTGAGCTGTTGTTTCATCAAGTGAAAGTGCTTGATTAAATGCAATTTGCGAAATTTTCCCCCCAAAAAAAATATATAAAAAATTTATATGTTTCAGAATAGGTATAATTATCAAGGGATCGTTATACAAAAGAAAATACGTAGAGGTATAGCGTAAAAATTTAAATGCTGGGTTATAAATTCGAAGGTTTATTTTCAAATCCACGGCGGCGGTTGTCTTCAAATGTTATTTCGTATTGGGAATTAAAGAGAAGACCATTATTTATGCAGTATATGGTGTTAAGGTGCTAAGCTTTCAGAGGTGAAAAGTCAGATTAATTATGTGAAAATATAATTACACGACAGGTGTTACTGTTTTTGCGGATTTATTTATGACTTGCTCCTTTGATTTGATATTAATATTGGAAGTGTAAGCACCTATTAAGATTTGAACCAGACTATGACAGCATTAAAAGCTCTAATTAGACAGCAAGTGCAATCGGTCATCGTGTTAACAGAGGGTCACCACATAATATATTTTCATTCTGTCATTTTTCCGTGAATGCGTGATCCAAATATTGGTGTCAATTTTGCCGTCAACACATTGACAGCATTTTTTCTGTGAAATCAAACTAAGCGACGTGAAACAATTAGGACAGATTTTGAGGTAATTTTTACGTCCGAGTCACTGAGGTGGTATTTTTTGGATATTCGCTCACAGGTTTTTGGATTTTTTTTTGTTGGTAAACAGTTGCATTCCGCTCATAAAAGATTTCAATCGTAATACTCGCCCTTATATAGGAATGCTCTTGAGGCATTTTTTCTTTAGTTCTTCCTTTACCAGACTGGAATTTGTCCCTCCTATTTGGATATTGAGAACTTTAAAACCCATGTTTCATCGGTATTTCCTTTCAAATCATTCCTTATTTCCATTAATTAGGGCTGTCAAAGATACGAGACCAGGCGAGACTTTTGTTAGTCTGGTCTCGGTCTCGTTAAAATCGAAAAATCTCGGCCTCGCCTTTTTCTCGTGAAAATTTTAATGTGCATTATCGTCTTGGTCTCGGTCTTGTCTCCTCTACAGTCTTATTTTCCTTTAGGTTTTTGGTGTGTGTGTGATAACGTAAAAAAAAGGGAGCAAAGTAACGTTATCAGATACCTTTGAAGAGCCGTATTTCCCAGATAAAATTTTAATTTTGTAGAGGCTCTTAATCCATTTAAATCGGAGCCTTCCCTGAATCGATTCATTGCTTTATAAGAGGCAACGTATTATATTTTGACGTTTCCATAATAGTCGAGGAAAATAAGATACACAAATGATGAAGCTTCGAAAAAATTCCGACAAAACTGAATTTTGGTGGAGAGCTTAATTTTTACTTCGTAAGCATTTCCTAAAAAGTACCTTAATTTGGAGTGGAGCAAAAATTTTTAGGGGAGAATTTTTGGGAAAGGGGAAAAATTCAGTTTTTTTTTTTTAAATAACTCGAAAACTATAGGTTCTTTTGAAAAAAAGTTTTAGGTACGCATTAGGCGTTTTTCTTTTTTAGTTCAGAGCAGAGGCTGAGTTGTCAAAAAAATTGTTTGTGTTTCTTTTTAACTCAGAGCATGCATAGCTACAAATGTGTGTTTCGTTCTTAGTTCTGAACATGTGTAGATCACACTCGATGTGCTCGAACATAATTGACTGAACATGTGTGTAAATTGCTAAATGCACCAATTGCCAAGAAGGAAAATGTGAAGAAAAAAATAATTAGATATATAAGTTGGCGAAAGAAGTTGATCGCTTGTTGATTTTCCGTAGGTGCTGTGTATAAGTGTACAATAATGGGTAGGTATTGCTTTTTATGGTTAAAAATGAAAATGTATTCTGAGGTTAAAGTGTGTTTAAAAAACATATCAGAGCTCGCCCTGTGTGGAACAAGTTCAGTACATAATCTATGCGTTCGATCTCTGTTCAGTGCTCTGCTCTGAACGAAAAAAGAAAAACGCATATTGTAGCTCATGTTATTTTACACAAACAAGATTAAGACACTTTTTATCGTACAATTGATAGATTTGGAGAAAAAAGGTCAAAAACATTCGGATGTTATACATTTTTTTCAAAAAATTTAGTAAATTTATGTTTTTGAGTGGGGAAATTTTTTTGTTTTTAGTTATGCTTGGAAAAACATGTTCTATTAATAAAACCAAGTTCGGAACCCGAAGGGATTTCCCTTCAAGCAGTTCTTAGTAAATTTTGAGAAAAATAAAGGGTCTGGGATTTATGGAACAAAATAAATAATTATTTTTAAGATTAAAAAAAAAAGAATGGAACAAAAATCGAACTCGAGATTTTAATCAAAGTTGACATTCCGTCTGTCTGTCTGTCTGTACAACTCTCTTCAGGGTTGAAGCGATTTTCTTCAAACTTGGTATTTAAGTGTTTTAGGTGATTGTCCAAAATAGATTTTGGAAACAAAAACAATATGTAAATATTTATATCTTCGAATATAATTTTCTTCGAATACAAAATAGATTTTCGAATCGTTGTTTTAGGCCCAAAAATAACGGTACTTACCATACAAATTGTTTTACCATCTTAATTATCTCGAAAGCTACTCTAACGATTTTGATAAAAATTGGTTTGGGTACTACTTTAGGTATGGTCTACATTTTTGTTTAACGGTACCTGACATACAACCATTTTATTGATTTTCGACTTTCTCATTAACGGTTTAACGGATTTCGATCAAAATTTATAATACTGCATTTAAAAATTTTCGAAAAATAGTTTTTTTGATTTCAAAATCAAAAAAAAAAAAAATAATATTTTTACTGAAATATTAAGCTGTTTCTATTAAGAATATTTTGCATATCCAGTCGTGTATTTTGTTTTTAATAATCTTGGTATTACAGTTTTAAGTATTTAACAATACAAATTTAAAAACATAATGTCAAAAAAAAAACTTTTCAGCTGTTTTCGAAATATGTATTTAATTTTCCACAAAACAAAAATTATTATTTCGAAAATTTTAGTATGCAATATTATTTACAATTTATAAGTTACTAATATGTTTGGAGCTAAAAATAAGATTTTAGAAAATAACCTGAGGAATAACATAGAGCAATTAAGTACCAAGTATTTCCGTGTTCTTTTCTATCAAAATATCGACTTCGATTTTTTTCTAAACACAAACCTTGCCCTATAGTACCTATGTGTGTGTGTATCGCAAGTAAAACTCAAAAAGAAAAGCATATATATATTTTGAAGCTTTAATGATCTACTCAATGGAGGGTTACACTTCCAATAGTCTGTCTTGGAACCGTAAATCTCGTTACATGGTTTGCATCGATACGGTTTGCCATCCGTAGATCTCTCGCAGGGTTATCTTAGTGCTACTGGGTTAAAATCATGGAACGGTACTGTGGAGTCTGCCTCAATCTTCATATAAGTAAATTATTAATTGCTGTTCCAATACAATTCAGTTTTTGGTATTGTTTGAGCCTGTCCACCAAATTAAGCGTATGTTAAAATTGGACTAATTGTTAGCTATTTCTAACCAACTAAGGATTTTATGTCTAGAACGGGACCCCTTATTTTCCAAACGAAAATTCTGTATAAAAGTCTTTTTCAACTTTATTTCCTTTTTCTGTAATGTTTTATTTTCAGTTTTGAAGAAATCAAATTGTCTTAATTTGTTTAAAGTCAAAAAAAAAAATTAAAGATGGTTTTTCGATTTAAAGACCGAATTTCCTAATTTTTATTTATATTTTTGTATAATCTACTTAAATATATTTTTTAAATATTTTCTACAATAAGCCTTGAAATCAATAATTACAATTTGCGCTAAAAGGAATTTATTTAAGGAATTTTGTTATTTTATTTTTCTTTAAACTTTGCTTTTCAAATAACTGACTAATTTTTCGTTTTTATTTTTCAGGTAATTTTTCATCTTTCGGTTACGAAAATTAAATGTGGTAAATGTAAATAATTATATGGTTATATTTACAATGTATAATTTAATTAGAAACCGCTCATTGTTTTCTAACTAACATAGGCACCGAAATATGTTGTTAAAGTGTTGTTTTAAATTTAAATGCAAAAATCTTAGGTATACTATGCATTTAAAACTGATTTTGAAACACAATTTGTAAAAATAAAAAAACTAAGCCATTATTTTTAAATGTTCTCCAAAATTATTAGTAACCAACATTTTTTTCAACTAGATTGTTGTATGTTGGAAAAAAAATATCTGCATTGTGGTATAGATTTGAATAAAAGTTAAAATTATTCTGTCACTGAAAATCGGCGTTATGAGTTAAGGCAGGCTTAAGTTAACAATTATTGATTTTAACATCTTCTAAAAATAATTTAATGCAAACAAAAAATTAAACTTAAATATATTAAAAAACGGGTTATGGCTTGCACATAAAATTATTTTTTTTTAATAAATAATTCAGTAATAACTTTTATTCTGATTCTAGTACAGAAAAAAATATAAAATGTGGAAAAATTGAATTTTTGGTGATTAAATGATAAGTCAGGTGACGAAAATCACAATTGGAAAACATGAAACTTATATTTCAGTTGCCATCTTACCGGTCACTAGTTCTCCGAAAAAGATTGTAACACACACAATACACGTATTTTTGAACCTAAGAGCAATTTACATTGCATTTTATACTACTCCGCAGATCAATCTACGAAGTAGAGACACAGAAGCACTAGCAACTAAGACTAGTGGCTTAAACTTTTACATACATTAATACAACAGAGAGAGACAGAGATAGGAAGAACACACCACAGAAGAAACACATGTCAACAGCACGTGGTTGGTTTCCGAAGGTCTCCCTTCGAAGTACTAACCACGCGCAACGATGCTTGATTTCGCTGATCTATGACAATATATATATTGACAAGAGCAATTTTTCAATTTACAATCCAACAAAATTAAATAAAAAAAATTTTTTTGGGAGTTTTTCGAAAGTTGAGCAATTCTGTCAACCCTTTTTTTAGAAATACGATTTGATACGCCTTGAAATATACTTGGTATCATTCCTAATTTGAAAACCTTGAAATTTTTTTTACGTAAACAATTTCATTTATTTCGAAATGATAGGGCCTTATTGACAAAATGAGCCTTCGTTCGAATCCACCGACGTATGCCAGGTAACATTGTATTCTCAAAATTAACTGTCTGTATGCAGATTTCTGACAAGGTGCATTCTTTCTAACCCAAATACAAGTCGCTTTGGTTCATTGAGAAAGGGCTTCACTACTTGCCTTCTAAGATCAAAGAAACATCGATTCTCAACATTATTACATCACTAATATCATTTTGCGAATTTATAGTCTAGTCAAAATAGACAAAGTGCTTGACTTACCTCTTTTACGATTATATACAGGTCTGAAGCGAGCTTGGGCAGCAATTCAGCGCTGAGTTGTAATGACTTGGTGAGAAACATCTTCACAACAACTTTTCAACACAGTTCCCAATCGATCATTCAACTAATTCGCTTTCTAGCCTAAGTCGAAAAGCGAAACAGAATTCAAATCAATTTTAAATTCTGCAAGTCTTCTATCCTAAAGTTAGCACTGAAACTCTTCTACTAGACAGTATATACCGTCCTCATTAATATCCCGAATAATTTTTGCTACTTCGCTTTAATGCCTGTAAATGCCTCATTGATAGTCCGCTTTTTCTTAGCGTAGGCAAGTCATTGAACGGACTGTTGGAAAATTGTACCGCTAGTGTTGTTTGAGCTGGTGCACAATTGCTTCAAAAGGAGGATGTTGAGGAAGTTGCCTGATAGCCTTTACCTTGGCTTTGGACTTTTCTGGACAAAAAATCTTATGTCAAATAAATGCTTTTACCAATTTTGACAGAACATTAAGCTTTCCTTAATGCATTTCTGCCAATGTTGTAAACTGTGGTGGGGTTCCATTCGTCATCGTACCAAAATTTCAAAATTGCGAAAATGATTTAGTGTGCTCCATTTTAAGTTCGACAACCCTAAAATTCTGCGTATACCTACCCTAAGTTCCGGAGGATGGAAACATTATATTTCATCATTTAAATAAAGTTTTGACGTCTTCGAAGTTAAACAGTGTGTTCTTTTCACATCTTCAGCACCGACTGTTAATCTACTACAATATTTCTTTCTTTGTATCGGCAGGCTCAAGTTTGGGGCGTGGGTGGATCTTTTTACTCCACCGCTTGCTTCTCGTGCTCCCTCGTTTTCTTTTTTCTTTTCAGAACCTGATGTTCCACCTTTCACCTTTCATATTTAATTATAATTTCTTTAAATTACTTTACTGTTTTTTTTTCGATTGGTAATCCAAAAGAACAATTTGACATGTGTGAACTTTTCTGGTATCAATTACTTTTTTCACACTGTCAGAATTGGCCGATGAGAGCTTATAGCAAGCTCCGTCTTCCGACCAATGGTTTGCCAATACAGAAAACTTTGTTATACCACCGGATTATCATTTAGTTCAGTGTTAGTTATTAGTAGGCAAACTCTATTACGAATAACACTTACACAAGTACAAAATGAAAATATAAACAAATAATATTACGTCAAAAACAAAACAAGAACATAATATGAAACAAAAATTTTTACAGGCGTTGAGTACTGGTTTTGAGTATATTTTTTAATTTAATGTTACTAATATTGAAATCAAAAATGTTTGAATTCCAATTTAAAGGTCTACCCATACGTGTCAAGGGCTCATGCATCCCATAGTTGGTCCTATGTGTTGGGACTTTAATCAAGTCGAGGCCACGGAGATTATAACCGCCTCCTCGATAATTAAAAAAAAAATGAACCTAGTAGGTCTGGTGCATCTGTGACGACAGTTATTATTTGGTGGAAGAATACAAAATCATTGTTAGTTCTTCTCTATGCAAAAGTTTGCATTTGAAGAATAGATAATCGTTGGTCATAAGGGAGGGCAATAGAAGGATCATTCCACTGAAGCCCTTTCAATGTGAAACGAGTAAAGTTTCTTTGAACAGATTCTAATCTCTTAATATGATTATCGTAAAAAGGAGTCCAAACCTGCGATGCATACTCAAGATGGGGACGAACCAAGCAGTTGTATAAAGCACGGGTAACGTTCTGATCAACAAATTCTTTGAACCAACGCTTCATAAAACCTAGAATTGAATTGGCTTTGTTAACGATGATATTAATATGGGCAGAAAAGTCTAAATTGGGCGTAAAGAGAACTCCAAGGTCCCTTATAGTTGTAACACGAGTTAAAATGTGCCATGAGATAACATAGTCATGAGAAGAAGGAGAACGTTTTTTTGAAAATATCATTGTTTGACATTTTGCCGGGTTAAGATTCATACTGTTCTTTTCACACCACAAGGCAAAGTGGTTAATATCCTCCTGCAATAGAGTTCGATCCTTTGGAGATGATATATTTTTATAAATCTTCATATCGTCTGCAAATATAAGAATTTCGCTTTTGCGTACTCAAAGAGGAGCATCATTAATAGCCAATGTAAATAGTAATGGTCCGAGATGGCTTCCCTGCGGAACACCTGATTTGGCAATAAAGGGTGTTGAGTAAGAATTTCTTAATTTGACTTGATATAACCTATCTTCAAGATACGAGAATGTCCACTTGATGAAAGATGGAGGAAACCCGTATGAATTAAGTTGAAACTTGATAATCTCATGATAGAATTGATCAGAAGCTTTCGAAAAGTCTGTGTATACACAATCAACTTCTTGACCACTTTCCAAGGAGTTTAAACATTTATTCAAAAATATACGTTTCTGAATAAAACCATGTTGTTGGTTGCGGATAATATTTTTACATATAAATGTCAAACTATCACATATAACTTGTTCGAACAACTTTGGAATGCAAGAAAGTTCAGAAATTGGTCTATAGTTGATAATATTGGTTTTGACTCCCTTTTTAAATCCTGGGGTTATAAATGCATTTTTCCAAACTGAAGGAAATTTACCTAATTTCAAAGATAGTTCAAAAATATTACTCAGGAGAAGAGCTAAAATGGACCTACATTTTTTTAATACAGCACGTGGTATTCCATCAGGTCCAATAGAAAAGTCCTCTTTTAAATGTGACAAAAAGCTCACAATTTTTCACGCTCTATTGTAGTATTGTTAAATGATACTTGAAGACAATTTCGTTAAAAATAAAAATAGTTTTCGTCAACAACTACAGGTGAATCAATGAAGTATTGGCTAAAATTACTTGCAAATCCCTCACATATGTCAGAAGTTGTACTCAAGATTACGTCATTATACATGAGATTTACTGGATACCCGTCGCATTTCTTTTTAGAATTTATAAATTTCCAGAAGTTTTTCGGGTCTAACTTCAAAGAACGCCCCATGGTTTCCAGATATTCGCTATAGAGTTCGAAAGAGAGTTTTTTGAATTCTTCAAAAAGGAAAATGTAAACTACTTGATTCTCTGCCGTCATGAACCTAATGTATTTTTTTCAAGCTTTATTACTTTTATTTCGGATACTCGTACATTTCAGTTCTTTTGTGAACCAAGGATGACAAGAAGAATTAGAGGGAATAGATCTTTTTTTTGCAACTGTTTCATTAATGCATCTCATCGAAATAGAATAGAAGCTTAAGATAGTTGAGTCAAGATCATTAGAAATCGGTAAATGTTCTATACCGGAGCTTATTAAACTATGCAAGAGCTGTTGAAAATCACATTTGCAAAAGTCAAAAGTATGGGAACAGTCATGAGGATTACTATTTTCTAGTAAATGAACGCTCAAGTCAAGAAAAATGTCAAGAGCCGGGTGATAACTATCTATGTTAGATAAAGCAGAAGTGATTATACCACTACTGTACTAACGTCGTCAGATGAGAATACAAGGTCAAGTTGATATAAATCCGTAGAGATAATATTTTCCAACATTTGAAGCTCCTGTTGTGATGAACTTGTGCAAGCTCCGAAATAGGATTCGTCATCAGAGGGAACCCAATCAATGCGAGTAAGATTAAAATCCCCTAATAGAAGGATATTACTGTCAAGGCTAGCGAAGCTAAAAATAAAATCGAGTGCTTCAAATATGGAAGCAGTTATGTCGGATATGGAATTTGCTACATTTTATCCCTGGATCTTGTATACCAAAGTTGTGTATTTTTTAAGATACATGTAAACACAAAAAAAAAACAAGAGTAAACCTGAATCATTCCACCGGATTTGATAATCGAGGTGATTTTCTTTAATTAAGAACAAGTCCTGCCATTCAGACACCAATCGAAAATGTCATTAGCGATGCGCACGATATCTTTCCATTAAAACTTTGCAATGCTATCTGATTGTGTGCTTTTTTTCTACAATTTTATTTCCAGACAAATTATGTCACAACCCAGTTAACCAAGTTAAAAGGTCACTGGTTGTTTTTTTTCTTGTTGTTTGTTCTAGCAAAGAAAAAATACAAATTTTCTCTCTCTAATTGAAAAATCAGATCAGTAGTCGTGTGCCATCTTTTTATCCAAATATACCCTTAGAAACTGTTGTTCTTTCTGTTTTACATTAGCACCTCTTTAAGAATTGCATTTTGAATGTTAAATATTTCTCTTCCTTCGAACAAAAAAAAAAAATCAAGAAAAAAACCAAAGTTTAATTCAACCTGCCACTATTTTCACAACAAAAAAAAAAACAGAAATTGGAATAGAAAGAAAAATATAATTAAATTAAAAGCAAAGTATCCTTCTGAGTAGCTAGCTATGCTGACCTTCCTTCGAGCACGAAAACGACGGAACTTAAAAGAGAAGAAACCAACACAGACAAAAAAAATCCTAGAACTTTAAATAAATAAATTTAAATATAAAAAGAAAATACATAATAATTCCACCGAGGACCGAAGAAATCATCCCTTCTCTCTTCTTTTTTTTGTTGTTGTTTTGATTCTTTATAGCAGTGCTCCTGAGTCCTGACTGTATATGTTTAATGGCTAGTGAAGTGTGCTTAATGAACTTCCGCCCTGAGGAAATTTTATTACAAATTTTTGCACTGAAAAAAAGAGAACATGATTTCATAAATTAAAGAAATGCCATCACCAAAACACAAAAGGAAAATAAAATTTAAAAAAAAGTAAATAGAAAAAATTGAGGAAACCCAAAGAGAAAAGAAAACCACCAAGTTTAATTATTATTAGCGTTGCTTTTGCGATGACATTTATATGACCACATCGAAGGACTAAAAAAAAAGGATAGGGAGGGTTGAGAATTCGAATGGTTTATTTTTTTGTTGTCTAGGTATTCCTGCTAGGAAATTACAACGCTTTGTTGACAAGTTTAAAGGGAATATTCCCCCCGCAGATGGGTTGGGTGTCCTTGTTGCCATAGTTGTCGCCCTCTACGACCTACCCAATGTGTCTATATAGTACAGAAATGCTTTCCTCAAACGATTGCATTTAACGACAGGAGTCGTTTTATTTTAAATTGCTTCAATTGTATTAAACGTATGTATATGTGTGTATGTTAATGTTAACGATGCGGCTTAGTACCTTTGCGGTGATATGGTCGGTTATGTGCAGGCGCGCACTCACAAGTTAAATTTAAGTGGGTGGGGGCATATATAGGCAGTCTATCTAAAGAATGCGCTTTTTGGCCTTGAATTTTTGGCTTCTCAATCAATGTAATGTAATGACACTTGTTAGTAGTTAAACGACACGGTCTTGTGAGCAACGTTTGCCGAAGTGGCACGATCGTGCACTTATGACACTTTTAATTTAAATGGCACTATGGCAGTCAAATGCTTCAAATGGCACTCTAGGAATCGACGAGCAAATGTTTTCAAATATATCCACGTTCATGATCCAACTTAGTTTTACAACATGGTAGTGCATCAGCTGAAACGGGTTGTTTCACGCTTAATAACATTAAAACCCATAATAAAATCCGACTTTCCTAATGCCATGCCGGTCTTCAACTGGTCGTTCAACGCACTAATTTCGAGATCAACACATTCAACTCTAATGTACGATGCACGGAGATCGTTGCTCAACGAATTGTTCAACAAGTTTACGGATAGTGTACGAGCAAGTGTTGCGCGTTGAAAATTTTGATTTAAGTTCACCAACGTTTTCAAGATAATGTGTTGCAAATTATTTGTTCAACTCGTTGATCAACTTTTCTCATTTTGTTTGGTGTTGGTTGCCGTAGAGGTGAAAATTTTGTTATGCGTTGCGTTCGAACAAGTTTATCAACTAGTGTACGAGGTTATTCAACTTTTGGATAAGTTTTTCAACTATCATTTGTACGAAGCTTCAACAATTGACGTTGATCAACTAGGTGAACGGAATTCTCCAACAATTGAACCAGTTGATCAACTAGCTGTTCGAGGTTATTCAACATTTCACTAAGTTTGTCAACTATGCGTACGGAGCTCCCAACACGTTTTATTGTGATGAACGCAAGTTTGTGCAATAGTGTAAGAGGTTGTTAAATTTTTGAATCCACAGATATAGTTGAATGAAAAGTACGTAGTGGACGACCGGCACTATAAAGTTATAAAATCATTTTTGTCGTTTAGTGAAATAATAAAGGCTGAAACTTGCCAGCTCTTCATACCAACTAAAGATTTATATTGTTAATTGATGCTTTTATTTATTTTTTATGTTTCGTTTAATGAAATTCTTGTATTTGATCTATTAATTTATAATTTATCAATTTTGAGTTTATTTATTCTTTAAATAAAATTAAAAATTACATATGAAATCTTCGGAATTTTTTCACTTTTTGTTGGTGGCACCCAGTGGAATAAAATGACACTTTCTCTTGTCAGCATTGGCCCTTACACATTTTTTTCTTCGACGACGGTGCTTGTGAGGTAAATTTTTAGGGTACCTTATTGGTGTTAATATGCGACTTAAAGAAGTCCTTCCACAAAACCTCGATATCGTTGTCCAGTTCACGTTTCATATGTATAAATGCGTAATATGAGCATACCATGTCCCATAATAAGTCGATAAGAATGCCCATTATTGCAACATGTATGTGGAACGTATACGTTCACGATACGACAGATCCTGGCAACAACCGAAGAATTTCAAATCCATACCCACTATCTCTTACTCAGTATAAATAGTGCCATGTCTGGTTTTAGCATCCTCAGAAAGCTCGTGCGACTGTGCAGAATGGGGATGATCCGCCCTGCTAAGGTTAGTACTGGCCTTCAGACGTTTCTGATGTCAAAAAATGTTTCCGACAAGGTGGTGCGCTATCGTGTGGTTTCTTCAAATTAATACTTTAAAAAATTGTAAGAAACTCCCAAGATAATTGTACTAAAATTTTTTTTTTTTAAATCTGTGCAATTCCTGGCATACTCCGAAGATCTAGACACATTGGAAGACCCCAGCTAGCTGTCACTGGATCGTTTGCTAACATTGAAGCTGAAGCGGATAAGATGTGACTAGCAGTCAATGAGGGCAAAATGAAGTACCTGTTGTCCACAAAAACGATTGGACAAAAACATCACAATAGAGGCGTTGGAGGAGAAGGCTCAATCACTAGCTGTACAGCGACATTGACCTGGTACAAAAAAAACGTCTATCATGTTTAAAATTGCTATGTCAACAACATTACTCCGGCTCGTAGGTTATTCAATGCCATCCCAGAGGCAAGACGCAGTCAAGGAAGACCTCACCTTAGGTGGCACGCATAAATAGGAGATGACCTAAACCAACTTTGAGTGCGAAAATAGAGACATTTAGCCAAAGACCGAGCTAGCTGGAGAGGCTCATTGGTTGCGGCACAGGTTCGCCCCGAACTGTAGTGCCACCTAAGTAGGTAAGTATGTGGAACTCAGCAATGCTGGCGAGCTGTTGGAACCACATGTCGTTAACCCTCTTAATCCAATTTGTAGCATTACTGATGGTGCTAGCAATACCATCGTCGTTTTTCCGAATTTCTTCATATGAAAGTGAGGCCCGCTTCCAAGTGGTTGAGAACCCAGTCAGTATGTCAATCCCCATATCTATGGTCGATGTAACTAACTATTCTGAGTACAGACTTTTGTGTATTAATATTAAGACAAAAAATTAATTTCGAACAACTATGAAAATGGTCTCATTTTTATTGTAAAACCATTTTTAATCTCCTGTTTAAAATATTCATTTGGGGAAGTCCAGTTTTCTTCGCTAAACATAACTTCAGATCTTAACTAAGTTGTCATTCGTGGAATTAGTAATAGCTTATTACTCCGAAGATGAAATTTTTGACTTCTTGGAAGTTTCTATCAATAGTCACCTTTTGTCTAAAATGATAGACATGCAGATGTTTGTTGGTCTTGTGATCGCCTATTCTATAGACTGTTAAATACTATAATGGCACGCTGCGCTGGAAGTGGCCGATAGTAGTTCACTTGCCAGCTTAAAGAAATACCATCATAGTGCATGTCTTTTCGGAAATCTTCTGCATCTTTGAAATAGTTCGCTGGAGCTTTCAGTTGCACAATACAACTTCTAATTTCATGCGACAAAATTGGATCAGTTTCCCAGAAGTCAGGATCCTTAGTTGAACCATAACCAAATACTACTCCGGAAGGGGAATGTTAAGGTTGCGAGTTTCGACTTGGAACTCGATAGTGTTTTCCAGAATTCGCCTTAGTTTTAAGGCTGTCTATCTTACATCTGCTGGAAATTTGGTTAAGGTGTCGTAAATAGAATGTCTTAAAAAGTCCCATATATCAGGCTGGATGGGATCTTATATACGACTTCTAGCAGAGATAGATGTTGTTCATAGAGCTAATAGTGGAGTACTCTTTATGCTTGTTTGGCTGATGATTTGATGCATGCACTTCGTCAAAACATCGTCTACTTATTTCGATATTTTTCACAAAACGGTGGCGTAGTTAAGTCTTTTAGTTCCATACTGTTTTTCCATAGACTGGAAGTCAAGTCGCACCAAATTATGCTCATACGTCAGCTGCTGCTTATGCTCCTTAAAATTGAAGATGCATCGACTTTTCCCCGTGCTTGGTTATCCTGTCCAATTCGAATCAAACTAATTTATAAATTGACAGAACCCTGGGGGAGTGGGTATATCGCAATTAACATTTAAGTTTCGAAAATGCTTCGGTAAGTCATTTAAGTTTCCATAAGACCTTCCGGAAACTGTATAGAAGTTAACACGTTAAAAGAGATGACAAATGAGTATTTTATTAAGAATATATATTTCCATTGTAAGTTATTTTTTTGAGAATATTGCTCCTCTTTCAAAATTTGGGGAATTTGACCCTCCTGTCGCAAGATTTTTTTCTTATCATGAGCCAACCCACACGACTACGTATACGCATATAATATTAAATCGCCAGTAGGACAATTAATCATGTAGAAATATCATAAATTCCATTCATGACTAACCCCCTTTTTGAGCCGCGCTTGTGTATATGCAAATCGAAAAAGACATTGTGTCGGGATCAGAGTTCGCAGAGCAGGAACAGGTACCTACATTTGACAAACTGATGTTGGTATGTTCTTTAATTTTGCGGGAGATTTTAATTAGTAGATTACATTGAGTCGGTTTATTACCATCAGTAGAGCAAGGATATATAATAGAGTTCAAATTGCTTGTAGATATGTATGTGTATATACATATCTACCTATACGTTGTAATTTTCCTTTGGAATTTTCCACAGTTTAAGTCAAAACAAGAAGTGTAAATTGCCTTTTTAAATTTTATTTCCATTTCAACGGATGAAAGAGCAACGAGTTAACTATTCTGATAGGGTTGAATGGAATTCACCTACCAAGTTAATAAAAAAGGGAATTTGTATACGGAAAATAATTTGTAATAAACTACAGGAAGTTTTTAATAAAGAAATTTTATTTATTAAGGGTCGTTTGTACCAAAGCTTTCTAGCAGATGTAACTTGTGATTAAGAAATAATTGAAAGATTTCCTGCCTTAAATCGTAGTAAACATACAATGAGTATTAGTGTGTTTATTTCTGATCAAGGCACATCGCTGCATCATACCCGCCAATTTGTCGTGGTCAAATAGGTGTATCTCAGTTGAAGAAAATATATCAAAGAAAAACGATTGCACATACGAAAAAAAAAACTAGTACGATGATGATTAATAATTTCATCAGGAACTTTTTCAAACAAGTGATAAGTTTACCAGGAAAAATGCAGCGAACTCGAAAATTTAACATACTAGATGAAGTGAAATGAATGAAAGAGTTCTAGAAGCTCTATTATTCAAGACTTGTCACTGGCCAGCCACATCCTAAATCCTATCCAACTAAGCTCGGATACACTCATAAGCCCAGGAGTGCGACGTTTTGACAACATAACTCGCTAGACCTGTAGGTATGTAGAAGAATTAAGTGTTTTCGTTATGTTGTGACGCAGAGAGAAATTTCCCAGCTAGGGTCCCTACGCCTCAGCAATTTATACCTTCTGATGTCTTAAGTGGGAGGGTCCGGTTAAGGGGCCAGATGGCACATTTCACTCCGCATACATCCGCTCACTCCGCATGAAATAATAACAACAGCGAATGTAAATTTTAACAATTCGCTAGGGTAAATTTCCGTATACCTAACGTTAGTCCTAGGAAACTGACTCAATTTGATTACAACCGCACCCGCAACCATGCATAATGTGCTAAACTATCGAGTTTGTTGCTTCGTATGCGATACTGGAGTGAAAAGAAATCCAACCATGTGTGTACATATCCGTCTGCTGGTGCAATGTATTAATCCTTTTTAGACCCCATGCTCTGCTTGCTTGTGTATATATCTTGTCTAGGTCTGCAAATAAGTTCGTTATACTTCGTTCGTTGCTTAACACCAAGTGATATTGACTGTTTTCGTAAGGGAGCTATGAAGAGCTGATCCTTGCATGGGCAGCTCGTCCGCCTGTACAATTCCACCTGGACCCGGAGCCTAGATTACTTGCCTTTAAGGTTAATAGCAATATTCCGGTTTTTATTGGGGTCCTGTCTAATGTTTATTATATGACCCGATCGGCGCAGTCTTTACAGCAACACTTAATCTCCTCTTGCTTCTATGCCCAAGTTTGAAAGTTAATAGACTGAGCTTGTTCTTTTCCATTTAATTTCCAAGTGTTTCTTGGTCTTCGGACTAGCCTTTCACCCTAAAGATTCCCCTCGAAAGACTGCCTCGGCATGTTTCCTCAGAATTTGGTCAATCCATCGCTATTTTCGCTACCTGCTTAATGCATGCTTCAGTAATTCCCAACAGTTTTGGCTGAAAAACGCCATCAAAGTCCAGTAGTCGAAAAGTCCTAGAATGTAATGGCTCAGAGAAGATTCCGCATCTGAATCAACCACGTAATCCATCGAAGTTTCTTGTCACGAAGCTACGTCATCCTCCCAAGCCTTCCAGGACTGAAATATAATGTAGAAATTCATATTGAGGCACATATTGTAGAAGATCTGTAGTCAGTGAGTTTCGAACTAAAAGTATCAAGGAAACGCTAACTAATGTCAGTTCTAAAGAAAAATCGCACGGACCGAAAGCTACTTTTAATAATTGGCTGAATTAGTTCTTGTGGGAATCGGTCCCATGGTCAACATCTCACCAATCTTGACGGGTACAATTATTGCAATGGAAAAAAGCATGTGGTAATTCAATACTACCCGCCTATCCTGATCGTAATTCTATTTCATCAAATTGTACAAAGTCCACCCTAAAGGCTTCGGGCAAACCAAATCCTGGTATACCAAATAGCTCTGAATTTTCGGTAGGGTTAATGAAGAACCTGAAGAAAATTGGACGAACAAACGCGACGTACATTGTATGTACTACATATTGACTATAAAATTAACATGTTAAATTCAGCAAGAACTATTTTTTTCGGGCTTAGCTGAGCGCATATGAATTTTTGGGGCTGCAATTTTATTTCTCGAAAAAAAAAACACCAGTGTTACCAGTGCGAATTACCATTATTTTATTGGTAGATTTTATGAAGATGTCAATTTTTTTCTGTCATGTCATCGCTTATTCCGAATTTAGTTTTTCCCCTCGGAATTTTTGGGCAAACGGTTAAAAAATATGCAGTTTAAGGTTTTTCACAAATCTTAAAAAAAAAAACAATATTTTTTTTGTTTAAAAGAGCAAAACCACTATAATTTTTTTTTAAACAAATTTGATTTCGACTTTTCTTTAGGATGTCTCTTCTGTCTTCTTAAAATAAATCAATATTTAATATAAAATTGTAAACACTCCGATAGAAAAAAAAAACATTCGAAATCATTCCCTGAGTCGTGTTCCGAGGTTCAGCTATTCATTTATTCCCCAAAGTCACTATACTCGTAGTGACATAGAAAATAACCTAAACCACACTTTATTATTCAGCTTGAGTGTAAACATAATACCAACTCTCCAAACTAATATAATAGTATAATTAAACCTAACACAATGTCAGCAGCAATATGCATATTTTAACATTTTACAAAATTTTGTCATTAATTTAATAAAATACTTTACGAACAAAATTTAGTATGTCGGCCGTCGTCGTGTGGGAAACATTTTTCGAGGATAAAAACACACGTCACTTTTATAGGCACTCTTGTGATATTTACCGTATGTCGCTGCCACACCTCCCACTAACTAAAATTACTCCCCTGAGAGATGCACTTAATTTCACAGTAATTTCCATTTAATATCAATTTCCCAGGTTATTGTGTGTGGTGGTGTTCCAATTCCCTGGCTTACCTTGCCAAGGAAGCTACATACTCGAACATATATATTACTCATGCTTGCCAGGCATTATGTCATTTTCTAAACACCCGCGACCGGCCCTTGCGGGCCCATCAGGACTCGAAGCCTTCCATGCTTTCAAGTATGTACCATGTACATCATATACACATATCTGCTTAATGTGTGTCATTTGTCACTCTTTTTCGCAACATAACACGACGTAAAGTGCTCTGTTGGATACTATATTTGCGCCAGCAGATGTCACTATCAGATACAAATTAGAAAAACAACCTATACAAACTTAATCGAAATACCTATACCACGCCACCAAGTATGGAATAATTGTTTGTTGGCATTTTTATGTCATTGGAACTTGGAAGTTACTGCTACTCGTACTTAAATAGATAGATAAGGGTCGAGTTTCGACGAAGACGACGAAGACGACGATGCCTACGACGTTAACATAGTTACTATTTCTCGTTTGTCATTTCCACTTAACCAAAAGTTTTCCAAGCGATAATTTTTCATTTAAATTTCCCAAAACCGAAACAAATGAAGAAAAAAAAAACACAAAACTGTCCTTGGTGTTGTTTGTGTAAGACTATTCAAGAAGTATTGCAGCCATATTTAAGCTTATAGTTAATGGGTTTTCCTTGATGAGTTTTCCAGAACGAAAATTGAAGAGGAAATGGGTGTTTAGATAAAAATGAACGGGTCAACAACTATTAACTGCCAAAATTCCACGTTTCACTGATATAAATTAGCTTTTAGTGACTTGGCGAAATTAATTCCTTCTTCCACACGATACAACTCCACTCAGATCACACCCCCATTCCACACCGAACAACATAGTTTGTTGCTTGTAGCAAAAAAAAAAAAAAAATAGGTGGCAGCTTATTATATGCTTGTCTATATTGGAAATGTTTTGCATTCGTCGAGAAAATTCCAGAGCAAAGAGGACAAATTCCTATCCCCACAATATTTGCATTCAAATGAAAAAAATAAAAGGAAAAAAACGCCCAAGGACACATGTTCCCAACACTATGCTGATGTATAAAAAAAAGTTCCAAGTCATGTTAAGAACGATGACACATTCGACTTTTTTTGTCTGTTTTTGTTTTATATTTTTCTCTGAAGTGACTGACTCTCTGCGGAGGGATCTTCCTTCATCCTTTTACACTAAACAAAAAACAACATTGACATGAGCGGTTATATCATTTTTCAAAGAATGAGAAGTCAAATGGGAAACGCATAGCACACCTGTTTCAACAAAAAGGCAACTTTTAACCATCAGCATACTTTTTTTTCAATATTTTTGAAACAAAACCCCCAAAGGAACATACCCAAAAGACTTCTCTCTCTCTGTGTGACGTCTGACCGCATTAAAGAAATACAAACCAATTTTGCAATTCATAAAAGTGTCGATAAGTTTGCATCAGGCCCGTAGGTAGTTTAGACGGTTTTTTTTTGTGGGGGTAATGATGATATTGATGAAGTGGGAAATCTTACTAAAACGTTGACTATTTAAATATTGAATATGTTTTTTTTTGTACCAAGTAAATTGAAGCAAAGTGGCAACGATGTTTAGATAGTAATGAAAAGTGGGAACACGGGGCATGAAAAATATACGGAATCCACTATCAGAGAATATTAATTTCTCATTTCGTGTAGGAATTTTACGAAACAAGGTTCTGAGAGTTTTTTAGACTATTTTCAATTTTTTTTCAGTCTAGAGTGTGTTGAAAGTTAAACAAAATTGTAACGGAGATACATTGATTTTAAATTTTTGCGATTTACAATATTATTTTAGTTTGGTTATTTATTATTAATTTGTCATTATATATATTTAGCGCACATTAGGGGTTAAATTCAAGCTTATGTGCAGTTCGCCATAAACGTCACAAAATAAATAAAAATACGAATAATTTATGATACAAAACCTGATAGTTCAAAGAATAAACAAAAGGTATAATCTCGTTTCTCAACGCTTTTTATAAGATCTTCGCAACAATATTAAACGATCGTTTGACAAATTGTATTCTACACAACATGTAAATAGGAGAATTCCAAGGTGGAAGAAACTGTACGTCTTTCTTGTCGATTTAAAAGAAGCCTTTGACACAGTTAACCGAGGAGCTCTGTTTTTCAAATTGTATAATATTGGAATGTCAGCGAAGCTTGGAAGAGTGTTGGATAGTATTTACAATGGCAATCTTTCAGCAGCTTGGAACGGAACTGAATTGTCAGGTTTGAGTCAAAAATGGTAGTACTCGTAAAACAAGGATGTCACCTTAGCCCAAGCCTCTTGGCATTATTTATCAACGATCTGATCGATTTTTTACCTAGTGAATTGAAGTTTCGAGAATACTCGTCAAAGACCTCTTATTTGCTGATGATGTGGTGTAATTCCCACACTGAACTCAAACTCTGCAGCTAATGATTAATCTACCTGAAATTTACTGCAGATTATGAATGATTTTTCAAAAAGGATTCAGGTCGAAATGCAAGAAATAAGAAATGGAATGTGAATGGGGAATCCATTGAAGTCGTCAAATATTTGGGAATAGTAATCTCTAGCAATCTTAGCATGGAACCGCACCTCAAAGATAAGTTGGTGAAGGCAAAAAGTACAATAAATGTCACATGGAAGAAATGTTTTTTCAAACAGGTCAATAACACATGATGTAGAATATAAAGTTTTTGTTGAAGTATCCGAATCGGTTCTGTTATATGCACAGCACAAGCATTGGGATTTGAAAAATATGGAAGGTAAAATAATTACATACTAAGCTTTATCATGAAAAGATCCTTTTGTCTACCTAAAACAACTCCTAACTACATGATTACAATAGAAACAGGACTGCCGCCCCACTTCATTAAAAGTCTCAGTTATCATGTCGAATACACTGCAAACGTTCTTGATAGGCTCTCCTTGTAGTACTTATAATTAGAAAACAAAATTAATGGGTTTTAAAGTTGAACGAACTTGGAAGTAGCTGTCAAATCAATATTAGATTGCTAGATTAAAACGGACGATACCGTAAATAAAAATGAACTATCTGGTGTTACGTACTGTTAATTGAATTTCAAAATTTTACTGACTAACGAATGGATAATTTAAATATGTGTCACACACGTAACAAATTGCCATTCCAAAACTACGTGTTTCTGTTTTTTATTGTTGTTTCGAAATAATAGGGTTATCCATTTTGCGGTTTCAAAACTAAACGTAAATAAACCACATATAAAATATGTTTCTTCATGATATTTCTCTTTCATTATAAAGCTTGAACATTGACATTATGTGTGAAACACTACATCATTTAAATGACCACCACGCCAATTGTTGCAAGCATCTATTCTTTTGAGGTAATTTTCGATCACTTTTTGACATATATTGGGCGGTATCTCAGCCATATCTTGACGAATGATGGTTTTGAAGTGCTCAAGAGTTAGAGGTTCATCTGCATAAACACGGTCTTTCGCGTAGCCCCACAAAAATATGTCCAGCGGTGTCAAATCGCATGATCTTGGTGGCCAGTTTATATCGCCACGACGAGAAATTACGCGGCCAGGAAATGTATCTTGCAATAAAGTCATATTCGCTCGAGTTGTGTGGCATGTGGTACCGTCTTGTTGAAACCACCTATTCTCCAAGTCGTATTTTTCAATAGCAGTCAAATAAAAGTCGGTTATCATATGAACATAACGCTCCGAATTGAAGGTGACAGTCGTGTTCCATCGTCGTTTTCGAAGAAGTAAGGTCCAATCACACCTCTGGACCAAAGAGCGACCCAAACAGTGACTTTTTGTGGATGTAATGGCTTATCTTCAATTACTTGAGGATTCTCAGATTATGTAAACCATAATCTCCTCTTGAAGCACGATATGTGGCTGTGGCAGAATCACCATATTTGTTGTAGGTTTTAATAATTTTTATGCGTTGTGCGATAGTTAAGCGATCCATTTGACTTTCAAATGAATAAAAAATTGGTTTAACTTAACAACTTAGTTTGACAGATGTCGAATTCCAGCCCTATAATTTTGAAACCGCAAAATGGATAACCCTTTGCATACCAATATTTTTAATTAATATTTTTTTTTTGTATTTTAAAAGCATATAAACAAATTAAATATATATTTTGAAAACTGCTCATTCAATTTTGTTTTCAAAAATAACAGGTAGGCATATGAATTGGCGTTTTTGAATTTTTTTTGAAAAATGTTTTCCAAAAGTTGAAAAAAAAAACTTTTTTTCTCAAAAACCGCTCCACAGATTCTTCATTTTTTTTCTCATAAATTCAAATTTATACAAGAAATAAAATGGCGTACTTTTTTTCAGCTCAAATTAGTTAAAGTATTTATTTCAGAATTTTGAATTATTTTTTATTTTTCCTTTTTAAATTTGTATTATAATATTTAAAATTGTCATACCAATTTTTTTTAGAAAAAAAATTAAACCAATTTTGTATATATAAAAAAATAATTAAAAAACGACTTTAAAAATATATTTAGATTTTTAATAGAAACCTTTTGCATACGATGTGACCGACCATAAAAGCAAGTTCGTGCGATCCATTCGTTCATTTTTTTCATTTAGTTTCAAAATCCTCGCAGCTATAAATTCAACATTTAAGTTTATGGGCAGTTCGCCATAAACGTCACAAAATAAATAAAAATACTACTTATTTTTTAATACAAAACCTAATAGTTCATAGAATAAATAAAATGGTGTGGCAAACTGTCAGGCCAAATTTCATTGAATTTCAACATTTTACTGACTGACGAATGGATAATTTAAATATGTGAACACATATGTGTGTGTGAAGACGAAACAGATTGTCATTCCAAAAATACGTGTTTCTGTAAGAACAGAACAGTAAAGATACTGTGGTTTCGAAATAATATTAGCAACCTTAAATTACAAGAATAAAACTTTGTCACATTCGTAACATTTACTTGTCACAAAAGGAACAATTTGAGATTGGCACTTGAGTCAGTTTGGTTTGGAACATACCATTCTTTTAAACCAACTGAAAATGTGAAAAATTACTCAAACTAACCAACCCCACTACAGTTTTTTTTTAAGGTGACACCCACTCGCGACGCCGCAACTTATGTAAATGATATCTTTGTATTATAATATTCAAGTGTCTTATAATATTCAAAAATCACACAATGTATGATTTTGTCCACAACCCAGGCACCCTTATTTGCACGGGCCTGCTCAGTTCGTTGGCGGTGTATCCCGAATCAACTTCAACAACGCCACCTGTGCTTATGTTGACTTACAACCGGTTAGTTATGCAGAAAATACCGTTTCCTCGTTCTTTTATCGGTTTCGAAATTATTTGGAAATAAAACAAGAAAAAAGTCACCACATGCGTCATTTTAAATTTATGATTTTTTAGATTAAGATTTTGGTCCTTTTGAATACACACCAAAAAAAAAGGAGAAAGAATTGAACTCTTCTATAATGAATTTAACCAGCCCCTACCAAAAAAAAAACGAAAAATATGCCAGAACGGGTAGTTGTGAAATATGTGTACGTGAATGCCTATACTCGGTTGAAGTTACTTTGGTAAACTTGACACAACCACTGACTGACACAGGACATACCGAAAGAAAGACAGTCGAAGTGAGACAATTTAGTTGGTGGGATTCGAACTCGCAGTCATTTGGTATGCAAAACAGTTTTTAGAATCTGTATGCTTTTTTGCATTCTGATTTGTTTGTGTGTTTGTACCTTCTATCAATTTTTATTATCATTTTTATGAATTTTTTTTCTGTTCTTCCTTTTTTTTCCTTCCGTGGATGATATAATAAAAAAAAAATTTATAGAAACGATGCCACTAATGATACGCCAGTGAATTTTGTGACTTTAATGCACTGAAGGGGCAGAGTTTATCGTGGGTGTTGTTTTTTTTTTGTCAATGCAGACTTTCGCTTCTGTTTTGTATCTATTTTTTGTTAGGGGGATTGCTTTTTTGTTTGGTTTTTCCGTAAAAATTAATCTATTGCTTTGTGCTAATTTTGTGTAAAAAAAAATGTTTTTGTGGATACATTTGAAGTTGTTAGTGTGGGTGATTTAATCATCGAATAAGAGAACAAGGGTTATGAAATTCGACTTTGTTTAACAGGATAGTGAACAGCGGTTAATTTTTAAACAAATATTACATTAAGTGATAGTTTTTTTTTGAGGAAGGGACGATTTCGATTGTGTCGCCATCTCCATTTCGAAATTTAAGGGAGTAATTTCCATAGTGTCGCACATCGATTTCCAGTGATTTTTGACAATTAAAACTTATAAACTTATTTTTCCGCGTAAAACCTGTTTTTGTGTTAATACTTTAGCAGTCAAAAAATGGGGTATGTACATTTCCAGTTAAACCAGGTTCTGCGCCTCAACATATTAACATCTAAGAGAAAGTCTTAAAAGATCATATAAAAACAGCGCTCAATAAAATACACTTTTCTATAAAGTTGTAAGCTATCAATATTTAGAAGCCTTTGCCAGCGACTAAAAATTCTTTTATATCACTAAAAATTTAAAGGCACACTAATGGTCAAATGCGTCTGCCCTGTGGGACTCCAGAGTGCAACTTGAAAAAGGTTCAGAAAATTTAAATAATCTGGTCCCAACCAGTCAAAATTTCTTTGAGTTTTTGCCGTCAATAGAATAAGTAAAGGGACAAGAATAGCTTACATCATTACACTTACATAGCTTAGACATACATTTTTAATTGCGATTATAGGGACTATAAGGCATGTTATGCACTCGTAAAAAAAAAATTCTAACAATCAAACACAACTTTACTTTACATTACTTTAGATGGCGCTTACAATCCAGGATGGATCACGGCCTCAACCAGCAAACCTCTCCAGCTAGCCCGGTCCCTAGCTAGCTGCCAAGTTACGCACACCAAGTTGGTTGAGGTCGTTCACCACTTGATCGCGCCACCTAAGATAAGGCCTTCCTCTGTCGCGATGTCCACCGGGGTTGGATACGAAGACTCGTCGGGCTGGTGCGTCGATGTGCATGCGCTCCACGTGACTTAGCCATCTCAGTTGCTGTATTTTTAGCTTTTTGACCAGGTTGATATCGCTGTAGAGCCCGTAAAGTTCGTCGTTAAATCTTCTTCTCAACTCACTACCGATGCACACTGGGCCAAACATAACTCGAAGAATCTTTCTCTCAAAGCAACCCAGCTGGTTTTCATCCGATTTTGTCAGTGTCCATGCCTCTGCCCCATACAGCAGGACTGGGATGATTTAAGTTTTATATAGGGTCTTTTTGGTTCTTTGAGAGAGGGCTTTACTACAGCGATTTGCAAGTGTGATTCTTCGTTTGATCTCCGCACTGATATTGTTGTGCGATGTAATAGTGGATCCCAGGGGAAAAAAAGTCTCTGACTACTTCGAAGTTATAACCGCCAATGGTGACGTTTTGTCCCAGTCGATGGTGTTGGACTTCTCTTCTCGATGACAGCATATACTTAATTTTCGTCTCGTTAACAGTCAAACCCATCTTCGCCGCTTCCGCTTCAATACTTGTAAATGCTCCACTGACAGCTCGCTTTTTTTCTGCCTATGATGTCAATGTCATCAGCAGAAGCAAGGAACTGAACGGACTTTTGAAAAATTGTGCGTCTGGTGTTGACATTTGCGTTGCGCACAATTGCTTCCAGCACGATGTTAAAGAGATTGCAAGATAGCGCAGCACCCTGTCTCAAACCTTTCTCGACATCAAAGTCGTCGGTGAAGTTCTTACCGACTCTGACGGAGCAGCGAGATTACTTCATTGTCATTCTGCACAAGCGGACGAGTTTGGCAGGGATGCCGAGATGTGACAAGGCTCTGTATAACCCGTCTCTATCAACGCTATCCTAGGCGGTTTTAAAGTCGATGACGAGATGGTGCGTATCGACTTGGAATTCTTGGGCTTTTTCCAGGATCTGCCTAAGTGTGAAAATCAGATCGTTAGTTGATTTTCCTCGCCTAAAGCCACACTGATAAGATCCGATCAGGTCGTTGGTAAAAGGTTCTAGGCGGATACACAAAATAGCCGACATAATTTTGTATGCAATGTTGAGGAGACTTATACCTCTGTTGTTGGCGCAGTTCACATCATCTCCTTTTTTGTGAATAGGGCACCCTATGCCGAGCTTCCATTCATTGGGCATACTTTCCTCCGACCAGATTCTAGAAATGAGTTGGTGTATGCTCCTGACCAAGTCATCTCCCGCTGCCTTTAACAGTTCAGCTGGAAGGCCATCTGAACCCGAGGCCTTGTGCGACTTAAGTTTGGATATCGCCGTTCTTACTTCTTCTAGGTCAGGTGGACGGATATTAAGACCATCATCGTCCAAGTTGAATGGGTTGTTCTGCATAGCAACGGATGATTGGCAGTCTTCGCCGCTTAGCAGCTTGGAAAAGTGTTCCTTCCAAATTCTCAGCACCGTCTGCGTATCTCCTACGACATTACCATTTTTATCCCAAGCTTTCACCTGATGATGGAATTTATTCCGAAACGCGTTGCTAAATAATTAAAATTTAAGTTGTGTAAATTTTGTATTTTAAAAAAATTTGAATTTAAACATATTTAGTAATTATAATTTTTTTATTTATTTTTTATTGATTTCTTTTTACTTTAATTAAAATAATATTGGTAGTTAAATAAACTATATACCTAAAATAAGAACAACGATACCTCACATACAAATGTTAAACAATTTATTTCAATTTATTTCTCGAAAACGGCTCCAAGAATTTTTATAAAAAAAATGTATACATTTGTAGGTACCTACCTATGTAACTATTCCTTGAATCATCCAATCCACAATTCATTATAACTAAGATCAAGGTAATCTTACCTACATCGGCTTAAAATATGCAAAGGATAACTAGATTAACAGCGTCAATGTTTATCGTGCATTTTAACATGTGTTTGATTTGTTCAAAAAAAGAAAAAAAAATAATAATAAAAACTAAATGTTTTCCTTAATAATCGACTAATTTTTAAAATAAATAAATTAACCTTCTCAGTAAGTCCTTTGTTGACTGGTTAAGCCTAATTTTTATTTATGTTTAACTCACCATTTAATATTTTTTTTTTCATTTCCATTTTATACCCCAAAGGACATCAAAGGATCAAGTTCAGTTCATAAAATGCAATTTTCTCTCATATTTTCTAACGGTCCTGATGCCGATTGATGCTATATACCTTATAGAATTTATGATTAAAATTGCTTTCTCTCCATAAATTAATTATAAAGAAAAGAAAAACTAATTAAACTCATCGTCCAGTGTTTGCATTTGCGTTGTCGGTGGTCCACGTTATGCGTTAAATGGGTCGGTCGAGCTTCGAGCAATATCAATTAAAATTCGATTTATTGTCGTGAAATTAAAAAAAAAAAATAAAAAGGAAACTTCACTAAATGCAAAAAATTAAAAAGAAAAAAAAACCGCACAGCTTGTATGAGTTTTTTCACAAGATTTCCAAGCACCTACCATTACCCGTATACTGGCACATACCTGCCCTTAAGCTAAATTGAATTTTTTCGAGCGAAGGCAAGCGAAAATTTTTGCAGAATTTCTTTGAATTTTTTTTCCAATGCACACACCAACTATGCACACATCCGTATATATTTTATTTTTTGTACTTTATGTGCTTATTGAAAAGCATAATCATTTTTTCCGTCACATAAGCTTTCGAATTTTCATATTGCTTTTTGTTTTTTATTTTTTTTTGTATCGTGAATTCGTATAGGTAACACACATTCCGGTGCTTACGAGTGCGTCCAGTCGAAAAAAAAAATTTAAAATTTAATTAAGTACCTACGTACGTTCTCGCGGCATTGTCCCTCTTCAGAAATTCAATAAACCAAGCACAGCAGAACACATCCTTGATCCATCCATCGCATCGCATCGCTGTTTTTTCGGCTCGCTGTGTGTTGGAGCGATCCTTTTTCGTGCTGTGCCTTCAATATTGTGGCAAAAAATACTTAATAGGCTAATTGTGTTAAAAGCCCATCGTTGCTTTTAGTTGCGTTGGTTGTGCGCCTATACGCTGCTGCTGGCAGCATGTGTCGCAAATTAAAGCGACCGAAAAACGAAATACCCAGCAATTTTATGTAGGCACCTTACAACCAACGAGTAGGTATAACAAGGACATTATGTGCCCCGAACAGTCCATTCGAATTGTTTTTTCCTTATTTCTTTTGTAAATTAATGCCAGTAGTAGAGTATGAGAGTGCAAAGGAAAAGAAATAAATTCCCCAGGATAAAAGGAGTATAAAATAATAATCCTTCAGAAACTGTCATTCCGAATTGAAATTAATTTTGCAAACGGGAAAAGAGGTTCCTGGACAGAAAAAAAATATGTAAGTAGAGGCAGGGAAGCGAATGGTGACACGGCAATTTCCCAATTGAAACCGAAATTATACTGTAGTACCTACATTTAATGGCGGTGGGTCCGGTATGTGCGCCAAAACCACCAGGGCCGGCTCGTTGGCTTATAAATAAAAGCTAGATTAACTAATTATATATGTGGGTGTAAGGGCTCGCGAAGCAGATTGTCCATCGAGTACTTGGTTGCTCGAACTTGTTAATTAGAATTGATTCAAATATTTAGTAGGGCAAATTTTCCGTCATTTCTATGTGCATTAGGGTGGTTCAGATTTGTTTTAAAAAAGTTAGTGGTCCGCAAACTGGCTCTAAAAATACGAGTTATTTTTTTTTTGTTTTAGCAAACTTGTATTTTATGGAGTTACTTTTGAATTCTCTAACGGATAAACATGGAAAAATTCGTTGACATATGTAAATGACAAATTTGATGTCTTAAAAATAAGCGCTTAATGGGTTAAACTTAGCGTTTAGAAGATATAATCATTATCGGCGCAACAACCGAGGTCGGTCCTGGCCTCCTTCAGATGTTCTCTCCATCTATCCTGATTGCGAGACGATATCAATATCATCCAGCTGCGCACCCCAAGTCTTCGGGCGCGACATTTCTCCAACGTAAGCTGTCGTCTGGTATTAAATGAGATACAAAGACTTTCCGAGCCGGTTCCTCTTCGCCGTTGACATGTCCACCGGAGTCTACCGGTCAATATCTGGATCGAGGTGGATCGCACACAGTTCGTGATTTTAACCTTCGTCTCCGAAATCGTCCTTCCTCACATAACGGTTCAACAATTCTCCGCCAGAATTTTCTCGCTAAGAGGTCGGTGGACGTTTTACTAAGCCCGCTAGTCTCGGGAATCCATATGTGACTACCGGTAGGGCCATGGTCTTATACAACACCAGCTTAGAACTTATGGTTAGATTTCTTGATTTAAAAAGCCTTGTAGTAGATTTTAATGGAATTGAGCAGCTGCCGGCGTATTTCTTCTTCCAAATTGTTACCGGCTCCTCCGTTTAACGAAAGGTGTTTGAAGGATTGCACTACTTCAAATTCATGCCCCGCTATCCTGGTCGTTTGTCCAACTCCTCTCGTAAATAACCCCAGCATGCACTTTGTTTCATGTATATCTTGTTTGGTTCTTCCGATGGTGTCAATTCATAATCCAAGTATCTGGCTCGACTACGATGGGCACTCATGATAGCGTTACAGTCACGGATTGCTTTCTTTAACGCCATGTTGGAGACAGACTACATAGTCGTGTCAAATTATTTGGGATGCCGAATTCTCATGGCTTTGTATAGTTCTACTGTTGCTATGCTTTCGTAGGCGGTCTATAAACTACCTAAGTTGGAATGTTAAGTTCTAGATTTTTTTAAACAAAAGTATCTATCTTAAGGCTCAAAGTTAAATGATGGGCTTTTGGGCATTCCTGGCCTGGCGTGGTGCTTCAGGGAGGGAGTGGAAAAACTCTGCTAGATTTCAATCGTAGGCCAGAGACATTTGTACGATTGTTAAAGCTCTGTTCTGAATTCTGTCTAATAGACCTAAATTATGTTAAGTGCGCCCGACCATATTTGAGAGTTATACTCTTGTGCAAGGATCAATGGGCAAAATAGTTTTCACAGCGTCTGTCTAAACCTAAGTATTTTGCTGCAATTTTGGCAATATCATATATTATTTGGTCGTTCCACAGCTGATGGTTAGGAATGTAAAGAATCAAAATGGTGAACTTAACGATCGATTTAATGACAGAAAGCAGCTTGGGCTCTCATACAGTTATAATTCAACACTGCAAGATGACGATGAGTTTGGACAAGTGTGAAAAGATGAAGGGTGTTGAGAAATTTCAGGAAGAGAGCATTAGTGAAAATATGAAACAAGCTAGGAGAAAGAATGTACCCTTGAGGTTCGTCAGCATTTATTTTCCGAATGTATTTTAGACCTATGAACATATCAAAAACAACGTGGAAGTAATTCTTCAATACCAGAAACACGCAACTTCGAAAAAGAAAGCTTAATATCAGACTCTATTGAAAGCTTTAGAAATAATGAGGAGATTTAACTTCCACCTCCTTTTCGATTAGGTATGCTATCAAATCACATCGCTAGGAGTGCTTTCGCGAAAGTTGTGTTGACGGTCATTGAGAAGCTCTTCGCTCTTCTTTATATTTTTAAAGCTTACGGTTAATCAGTATTTCCGTTAAATTCAAATTGGTTGAACAAATGCTTTCCCCTATCATTCTCTCTGAAGATGCCCTGAAGAATTCTAGACAAGCAAAAGTCTTGTAAGATAATACCACTAGAACTTCTCACAATAGATCTCAAATCTGATATATTCACAGCTTATCTTAATCCGCGATTCATCGCTTTTGGCCATTTAAGCGTCAAGGGAGCGTATAGAAATCCCGATTTATTTTTAAATCCCGCTTTGCGAAAATCCCGAAATAAGTTTTAAATTCCCTTTTTCTAAAATACCGCTTTTTCAAATTCCGATTCTAAATATCCCACTTATTCGAAATCCCGATCTATTATAATCCCGCTTTTTAAAATCCCATTTAATCCCGCTTAGCCCGTTTTGTACTTTGATATATGTTATAAAAAAAACTTTGCATACACCCAAACTTGATCCCACCCCAAATCCTATATTGGCCAAGCAGGGGGTACAGCCTGCTTCCCTAACGCGCTGTCCATTTTGCAACTTATGTTGATTCCAAAAGCGGGATAATAATATACGGGATTTTAAAAAGTGGGATTTAAAAAAAGCGGGATTTAAAGAAGCGGGGTTATAAGAAACGGGATATTGAACCCAGCTCTTGACATTATTTGACAACAGTAAAGTAACCTACATTTTTTGTAATTTTTCGGTCAGTAGCTTTTATATCAGCAGCCGAAATCTGCAATTAGAATTTAAATTCAAAATGGTGGACAAGAGATAAATTTATAAATTTTATGATATTTGATCAGTAAAAATTGCTTGATCAAGTGAATTGTGAATCAGGAGGAATGGTTGGGACTTATAATTTTGGCGAATGCACTTTATCAAAAAAGAAAAGAATTTGTCACTGAAAAAACATTTTTGTTTTTAGGTGGCAAAGTCTGCGACTAGTTCATCAACTTTCTCTTACAACTAAACATTATGTAATGGGCTGCTACAGTAACTGATATTTCACCAAGGACCATACCCATATAACCAAAAATTCAACCAAGTTGTTCTCAAAAGCGAAAAGGCTTTTCTTAATGGTTTTATTTTCAAAGATAATTGATCTTAAAACCCAACAATTAGATATTCATACTTTTTGAGGCCCCAAATTTTCTAAGGACGATTCTGGACTATACCTTCCAAGCACATGTGACTGAAGGGACAAAAAGAACGCGCCTTGCAATTGAAACTCGTTTTTGTCATCATATTTTCCATTTTTTTTTTCTGTACTCTGCTTATTGGCATAGACTTTCCCAAGAGGGATTTTCACCAGCAAAGGACTCTTCTGCTACCTACATACAAACATACTACATATAGCATGTTTATCTTGTTAAGTATACACATATTGTGTTTGTGTTCCCCCTGGGGGCTCATAATAAAACACAAATTAAGTTATAAACATGTACGGTATACATGCCGCATGGCATTACTGAAACGTATGGCTGTTATTATCACAATTTTGTTGTTCGATTTATTGTGCAATTGGTTTTTGGCTGTTGGGTATAGTAAGGTTCTCGCTCCAAAGGACGAACAAAAAAAAAAACCCTCAAGGAGGAACAGGTGAAGACTTTGTCAAGCTGAAGGATAAAATTCATTAACCAGGTACATGTTGCTGTGCTGCTTAACGTGTGTCAAAAAAGAGACGATATGCGTGATTGAATAATTATTTTTTTGAATTACTTACTTTGGCGCCATCGACATGAATTGGAACTTCAGACAGAATTGATTAAATTCAATGGGAACTTCAATCACGAAATAAACATTCAATTAAAATTAACTGCTTATGTGTTAAATGAAGCATTTCGATTATTATATTTTTACTTACATATACCTTGGGCTTACCGGGCGTCCCAGAAGTCAACTTCGAAAAACTCACTTAGCACATAGACAAATTTCTTTTTAGCTCTGCTTAATTAGATGGCTTCAAAAAGCCTTTAATGAAAAATAAATTAAAAGTAAAGAAGTCTTAAAAAAACAATGTGTCCTAAAGCTTTTATGGTTTTTTTTATAGTCGGATTTTGGAACACCCTGTTTAAGTAGGTATAAACTGCTTATACGTTCAAGTAGAAAGAGTAATTGGATATTTGCGTTTCATTAACGAGTTCACTTAACGTATATCTGCCAACGTTTATATTGGAAAAAAGGTGTGTTTGGAAAATGGTGTGTCACGTGATATGTGTGTTTGGGTGGACAATTAATTTGAAAAGAAGTACATACACACACAAACAACTGTTAACAAAAATAAATGAGCACAGTTTTGTAATTAATTGATGTTTTTAATTGTCGAAAAAAAATTAAAAAAACAGGGGTCTATGTTGTGCTAGTCTTCTGTCTCTAAGGAGTAACATTTCATTTAAATGAATGGATTTTATTAAAAATATGTGTGTATACATGAATCGATAAATAATTCTGCGCAGGAAGCACTTATCCAGACCAAAAAATCCTTAATAGAATTTTCTTTCACTTGCGTGGGTCGCCAATTTTACTGTGAACTTTCAACCCACTCATATTAGATTTTCAATCTCTACACTCTGTTTTCTTATTCATTACAATCCTAAGGCAGAGTAGATAATCCTGAATGCGGAATAACCAATTATAGATTTCGGAATGCCATATTCTATATAATGACAAAATCACGAATAGCTTAGCACTACATTTTATAAAGGGTGTTTTTTTGTTAGTGGAATGAACGATGAATGAATAGTAGTACTATGGGGTTGTTGTACTGCGACCTTGAGATCTATTGTGTCCCGCCTAGAGATGGAAGAGAATAGTTCATTTTACAGTTCTCCCTCCAAATTTATTTCCTTCGTGAATTTGAGTATTTGGAGTGTTTTTTGAGATGGTAAGTCACTCTCTTCCACCTGGTACCGACCAAGGTGTTTTTTCTCTTGGTAGACAAGTACTTCACAATTGCCCAGAATATGGTCCGGCGTTTGCTCTTTTGTATCACAGAATCTGCATATGGCACTACTTGCTAGGCCAAGGATATTAAGGTGTCTTTTTAATTTGCAGTGTCCTGTGAGGAAGCCTTTAATATTATTCTGAGGTTGTCTGTGTCTGCTTAAGCTTATACAGTCTGTGAAACGTTGTTGCTTATGATTCCCAAGTAGTAGTTTGGCCTGTCTCAGTTTGCGGAGTTTTTTCCATTTGTTGGGTCTTATGGCTCCTCTTCTTTTTTGATTTTGTACCTAATCAAATGTCCTCCTATTCTGCAATATGGTTCAGACCCCACTAATGGATTCGACCCACATATTTTTGCTAAGGAGTCTGATTCCTAATTGGTCTACCTGACAAGGTACCCAATGAAGTGTGCCATTTTTATTTTTGCCAAGTTCATTTAACCTGCCTACACATTCCCATATGACGATTTAGAACTGCTGATGGAGTAGGAGCTCAGAGCTTTGAGTACGACTTGGCTATCTGGCATAGGTAATGTCAATGTTTTGTTAATTGTAATTTCTTTCGAGGCTACGATCTGCACATTTTTCTATAGCTTGTGCTTCAGCTTGGAAAATACTAGTAGACTGTCCCATCAGGTATAAAAATTTTGGTTTTTCGCCCGAAAATTCCTGTACCAGTCCCTTCCGTCGTTTTCGATCCATCAGTGTCCCAATTGATGGTGTTTGCTTTCAGAGTATAGTTAACAGTTTGCCCAACCCACTCTTTCTTGCTACTTAACTTCGTTTGAAAGTTTTTCTCGAAGTTATATTTTTTAATCATACCATCTCTTGGAATGTCAATAACGTTTGTTACTGAAGATTTCTAAATGTTGTCTCTTTCCCTGGGACCCATACATTTGCCAATCCCAGTTCCATCTTTGGCAAATCTTACTCGTATAGTGGTCTGCAGCACTTCAATTATCTCGTGTAGTGGGGACAGATGAAGGACAACTTCCACAGATGATGAGGGCAGGTTCTCATCGTCCCAGCTCAAAATGCGAGCATTTGTACCTTCTCTAGAGTTTTCCTAGTTGTTAATAGTTCTGTTTGTTTGTGGCATGCGTGCGCACGATAGGTCTAACTATCCATCTTAGGGTTTTCGGCTTGCAACCCCAAGATTTGCCTGCAGATCTCTTATATATCATTATGGCCTTTGTGGCTTTCCCGACGCACTGCTGATTCTACATATTTGTTCCATAGGAATATAACTATATAATGAAATAAGACATAGGCAATTGTATAATTGCCATACAATTATTGAACTTATGTATTTGAAAGATCATTCTTTGTCTTTTTTACTTACGAATATTGGTTAGTACAAGTAGAGCAAGTTTTGCATTTGCAAAACAAATTGAACTCGAGATTTTAATCAAACTTGATATTACGATGATACAGAGCACCAACAAAGTGGTTCCGGCAACACCGACTGTCTGTACAAAGCTCTGCAGCCTAAGCGGCTGAAGCGATTTTTATCAAACTTGGTACTTAAGTCTTTTAGGTGATTGTCTCAAATAGATTTTTGAATGTTTTTTTTAGCCCCAGAAATAACAGTACTTGCGATAAAAAATTTTCTACCATCTCTATCTCGGAAACGGTTCAAACGGTTTTGTTAAAAAAGTGTGTGTTCTCCCCTTAACTATATTTCATATTTTGGTCAACATTTTTTTGATTTTCGACTTTCTCATAAACCGCTAGACGTACTTCGATCAACATTTTTATGTATACCAAAATTTACGAAAAATATTTTTTTAATATTTCGAAAACTCGTGGATGATTTCTTTAAAATTTTATTTTAGTTTGTATTATTAAATATTTAAAATTGTCATACCATTTTTTTTTTGAAAACAAAAAATAACAAATTGTGTAAAAAAATAAGTAAAAACGACTAAAAATATACATTTTTCGATCTTAATAAATATCTTTTGCATACGTGCATTTTTTTTTTGAATTTCCAATATAATTTCTGGCATACAGCCATCGCTGCTGGCGCGGATGTATTTATATAGTCCAATCTTGAGGTCCAATTTCCCATCACTTTTTGAGGCATTTAGGGCGGCGAATTTTGTTTTCAATCCAATACCAAATCGACTGGAACCATTCCCCACGGACTTACACAATTTCGGTGCGGTCATTCATTGCGCAAGTGGCGCCGAACGCACCCTGTGGGCATTCTTTGTTTCCAAACATGAAGAAATGGCGCGGAGGTAAGAGTTTTAGGTCTAATAAATAGGTCGTCGCTGAAACAAACGAATATTTTGAGGAGCTATAGAAATTGTATTATTTGAATGTGAATAGAGGTGCTGGAATATTTGGAAGCAAAATTGGAGAAACTTTGGATGAAATGTATTGAGCTAAAATGGGACTGTTGAAAAATAAATTGTTTGTATACCGGAAAGTAATTTATTGACCCTGCCTTATTTCGATTTTTTCCCTCTTGTGCCAGTACGATTGACAAGGCAAACCTTCAACGATCGCACGGCTTGACTATATCCGCCTATGCCGCAAAATTCTACATGGCCAATGCGTTGACTGACTATCCGAAAAAATCTGCTTCCTAACAGTGATTACACTTTAAATGAAATTAGTCAACCCGATGGCACATACAGCCTGAGAATTTAAGTGCCAACCCAGAGACAGAGTTTTGAAATTAAAAAAAATCTAAGTCTTATAAAATATTCTAAACACAAGTTTTCCAATAAATTTTTGCCAAACAATAAATTTTCTTATCGCAATCAAACAACCCCAAGTTTTGAAGTCTTGTCGCTCAATTTAAATTCCAAAAAAGCAACTGATAAGATCTTAAACGCAAGAGACGTTGTAGATCCCTGTACATCAACTTTTGAACTACTTCGCATTCTGACCTTATTATGTACTCGCCGTACAATGCTCTCTTTTCGCCCCGATTATTTGCCATGAATAGAAAAGGGAACAAAACAGAAAAGATTAACAAACAGCGTTTCGGCTATATTTTTACGGCAAACTTCAATTTTTGCAGAAACATTCTAAGTTCATATTGTTTACTCCCGTCAAAGAGGGGGGAATACAAATATGCCCGGGACCATTGCACTCAGTCTTTGTTTCATAACCGTTTTACTGTTTTTTTTTTTACTGAATTGTGTCTGAATCCATTTCTGCACTCAAACATATTAAACGCTCCACTTTTTTTTTGTTTGTCGAAATGTCAAAAAAAAAAAATGAAAACGTCCATTCCAATTCTCGCAGTGACTGATGTTCTTAAATTCCCCTGTTTATCCATCAAAAGAGGAATCCATCTAACCAGTAGCAGGACTACTGGGCCTTATCACTTTATACCTATCTGCCTGCCTGTATCATCATCATCAATGAATCCTGCTTTATGCATAGAGGCTGCCAAAAATGCACCTTGCCGCCTTTGCGCTGTTGGGAAATCGCATGTGACTAAGGTGGGGTTGGCAAATAGAAAGGTATATGACATAAAAGAAAATGGGGCCACATAATTGAAGCATTCATTATGATTATGACGTTGGATGATAATGATGATTATGAGAATTATTATGATGTTCGCTTGGATGAATGTGCAGGACGACAAAGCATATATCTGTTTATGTGCGTTGCTTTTGGAGTTATGTCAAACGATGAGACAATGACGCCAAAGCCAGCAACGTCACATTTTCTACCGAAGATGACGGAGTCGAATTGACGGTAGCAGCAGCTGCAGCAATAGCACCAACAGAAAGCTATGTATACGAATAACCATTTTCTAATTGAAAAGGGAGTTTTTTTTTTTTTACTTTAAACACAGGACACTTGAGTTCCCATAGTCAGCATGTCGCTCAGTAATAACGAAAGAGAGAACGAGAGAATCAGTTCCACCCGCCATGTATGAAAATGAAAACAGCCTTTGGCCCAGTTTGCACAAAGCGATTTGCCTGCATATAGGATTTGGAATTATGGTATTCGATTTAAGGCAAGGCAAGCAGCTATTCGTATCGTTGTTGGTCGGTTGTATCGATATTTCAATACTGATGGAAATGTACAACCTGCATTGGATCCAATCAAACGGTCTCTATCTCATGTATAAACAAGCATTCATCATTGTCAGGTGGTTTAGTAGAAGTGGGGTTGAATCGGCAGAGGTGAGGAATTCGAAAATGAATCAAGCATTCGACATCGACAGAATAGAATTTCTGCTAAGCCATTTAACTACTCCGTACAACCAATAACCCCTTGGGGCTCTCCATAAAGTTCTTTCCAAAAAGTCAGCTAAATTTAGGAAAGGAGCTGATTAACATCGGGGCTTTAAATTTGTACCGGACGAATTATTCAGAGTCAGCTGCTGATGACTCCGCCACCGATATTTTCATGGTTGATTGTTAGATTTTTGCGCCAGCATTAAAGAACTGTGTGTGATTACTTTAGGTTGTGTACTCATTAAACTTGAAACAGATTGGTAGCGTGCACTTGTACATTCCCGATAGGCTAACTATAGATATACTCTCCGTATTCACAACATGCAAATACACCTTCTCCCCAATTTACTGCCACCATTTTCACCAGTTGCTGCTGGCTTCTTAGTTTAAACAAAGTATTAGTAGTATAGGTGAGGCACTACTGCCGTGTGCCTTGCCTTAATCCATCTATACAGGGGCCCTTCCTTCACCCTTCTTGCCAAGCATTTAATCTTCTGCCGCCTAAATTCGAAACATTTTTGCCGGCCGCCCGTCGGTTGTGTTACTTGCATTCAGTGTGCCTTGTGGGATATCAAATATTATGCGGGCTCGTTTCAATATGTCTTTCTCTGCCCGGCTTTAAATAATGATTATTGGTATTTCATTACGAACACAACGAACAATGGCCTGTTCCAATTTATATGATATATGATAGGAAGGTAATGGAATCTAGCAACAGAATGACCAACTGGTATAGAGTCAGCAGGTGCATAAGCCTAGGGAAGTTCTAAAGTTTCAACCCCTGCATAATAGGTACACAGTTAGAGTTTAATAGACAGGGTGGTATGCAATTCAATGAAACTTATTGAGATTCAGATTCAGAAAAGGAAGTCAAAAACGAGCGTTTTATGAAAAGAAATAAGACTTTTTGAGAAGATTGATGTCAAGAAAAATCCACCATTTTGGAACGCAAATTGATAAATATTATTCGAAACTTGGTTTTAGCGGAACAATTGTGGGCAGGCAATCCTATTTTATTTCTACTTTAATTTTCTTAACTTTTTCGTAGGGTTCCCGTTCTCAATAAAGCTAACGTACATTTTCTTAAATACAAAAATTCTAAACCGTAAAATTTTCAACATTTTAATATTTTTTTTATAAGAATTTTCGAGACTGAGACATTACTGAATTAAACTTAAAGAGTTATTAACACTAAATGTATTTTTTTGAAAACTGAACGATGCCTAGATGTTTTCTATAACTTTGTGTGAATCGTTCAATGGCGCAAAAACATAAGGCATTTTCATGAAGCTCCAAATGTTACTATCAACTCGAAAAAATCTTCAAAGAATTTTCATCCATCACCAATAGCATCTTTGAAAAGTTCTTAGGAAACTACAGTTCAAAACTGCGACGACCATAATCTTCGAAGTTGTAGATCAACCTTACATGAGAAATTATGACATTGCTGAAGTAAATGCTGAATAAAATCGTTTTAGAAAATTTCTTTAGAAGAGGCATTGTCAATTTTGACAAATTTCTACCCTTGATTTGTTGGTATGCTTTTGACTTACTTCAGATAAAAACAATTTTAGTTGTGGAAAGCTTTCACTGCTTTTGAGATTGGGGCATTTTATTTCAGAAACTAATTGGAAATAGTACTAATTGTGACAAGACTTATTCACAAGAGATAAGTTGTCCTTTCTGTTATTCGTAAGACAATATACCACAGATGTCTTCTACCTTACTAGACAATAGGTAGGCAAGATTCAGAGACTTGTTTAACAGTGTTGTAAAGATGTCAACTCTTTCCCTAGGTGGATGTAGTAGTAAAATTCTGAATACACCATTGTATCCTGCTGATTGCTTTTTCATTAGTGAATTAAAAATAAACTAGGACCAAATTCACTCAATGACTTATTATGGCATTTGTCAAGTATTTTGCATGACGCCTATTGAAACATGGTAGTGCACTATATAGTTTTAAAAGAAGAAGTTGCGAAGAAAGGCTTTATTCTTCAATTTATATTTTGGGGGCATATTTCCGATTCTTTTCGAACATCAGCAGCTCTAATATCCATTCTACCACTAGGATCTTCTATAAAAATAAACATGTCATTCGCCAAGATGGTGTGATTTCTAAATCTATAAGCCTGCTATCTATAAGAACATCTAGTGCGCCAAAGGTTGATTTTTATAATTTCTTCTGAAGATCTTATTCATCTTCGAAAAATTCTATGGGCGCTTGAATTAGCATCCCAAATTCTGTTCTTCCAATATAAATGCATTAATGGGTAGCCGATAGTTGGTTGATACTTCTGCGGTAATACCGCCAGATCGGTTGTTTCAGTGAATCATTAAGGATTGGTGTTTTTATGATTGCAACTTCTTGAAAAAATGGAAACAATTTCCAGAAGATCGACCTTATTCTGAATATGGTATCGACATATCCAATGAAATATTGCTTACCAAAACGACTAATACTTTTTCGTGCAAAGAGGCCTTCTTCAGCTTGGGCTGAATTCTTTTGGCTGGACTTTAATTTTTGAGATACAATTTATGCTTCTACTTAATCTTACTTTTGTTAGACATAAACACGTTTAGACTTGGTATTCTAGCAATTTCTTGGAAACTAGTAAGTGCAGTAAAAATTAGTGAATTCACAATCAGAGCAAAGATCACTTGTATGACCTCCCGGACACCGCCTTCAATTGAGGGGTACCAAAGCTCGCTGTAAATAGTCGAAGTTATTTATTGTAGTCACTCGCTCTCGGTTGTGCGTATTTAGTCTGTATTACAATCTAAAAGTAAATCGTTTAATTTTACTATCATAAAGGGAGGAAACTTGTTGCTTACCATAATTGCAGTATTTTTACACACGTGTTAATTCTCAATGTTTAATGTGTAAATGTTAGAACTTTTATGCTTAATTTCAAATAAAGATTTAAACTAAAAAGTTTTTTAAATATATATATATAATAAATTTAAACTTTTTATTTGTAAATTTATAGCGAAATTCGACAAACAATGTTTAAACTCCCAACAAAATTACGTATGAAAACTTTTAAAATTAGGCCTTATGTGATTTCGCTCTAATGAGAGTTTAATTTTTACTTGTGATTATAGGTACTATAAGGCAAGTTATGCATTCGTCGAAAAAAAGTTTTGAGCTAACAATCAAACATGGCATTACAGTGGTAGCGAAGACGAAAAAAGATGGTCTACAAATTCTGTCCGTGTGTATGTCTGTCTGTCAGTCGATCTGTCTGTCTGTATGACACCTACGAATTGTTTCAAACTTGGTGCCCACAAGTTTTTTTCATTTTTTTAAGACGACAAATAATACATTTTTTTTGGGCCAAAAACGAAAATCTTATTTTTCTCAAAAACAGCTCCAACAATTTTTATAGAAAAAAAACAAGTCAATTAATAAAGGGAAAACGAAAATTTTGGTATTTTTTTTGGAAAAGAATTGTTATTTTTGCTACAATTTTTTTGTTTTTTGATTTTATGAGAAACGTTTAACTAAATTTGTTGATGGTTTTTGCGCAGAAGCTCCTAAAAAACTATTGTTAGCCAAAAATTTTCCAAAAAACTTCTTTTTTTTTGAAAACTCAAAATTTCGAAAACGACTTAATGGATTTCTTCGAAACTTCGTATTTGGTAGTTTTTTGACATTATATTGAAAAGTTAAAAAAAAAAACTATATTTCTAAAATAAAGGACAACGGTACCTTACATACAAATGTTAAAAAAACCATTAAGAAAAAAATTTATTTCTCGAAAACGGCTCCAAGAATTTTTATAAAAAAATAAATGTGTGTGTTCTTAAATTAGTACAGTCCACTTTCTAGCATTAAAATATTTTTTTTTTCGTACTTATTAACGGTACTTTCCATATAACCACTTTTCATATTTTCGACTTTCTCGAAAAACTTCATACTAAAATGTTCAAAAAAAAAAGTTGTTCGATTTTTACAAAATAAATTAAATTTTTTTTTGAAAAATCAATTTTTGTTTTTTAAATTTTTTTTTTAAACTAGCGTTTCAAATTTTTTTTTTCTAAAAATGTTGTCAAGATTTTATACATAAAAAATTAATTTATTAAAAAACCGCTCCAGCGACTTTTGGATTTTTTTGATATATTCTTGTTTATCCATGAATCAAATGACATCTTTGTTTTCCCTCAAACTATAACGACTACGCAATATAAAAACATTTAAGTATGTGTATTATCCATTTATTTCTACCTTATTATTATTCCCTTTTTTCGAATTTTTGCGTACGTCACTGAATACTAAAATCAATGTAGGCCCTCATACATGTATATACATACATATGACTATATTTTACTCTCCCAACTTAAATAATTAAAATCCATTAATAGATTTAAATATACATTTCTAGGTAAAGGTACCTACTAACTCTTCCTTGAATCATCCATTCGAAACTTGATTATACTAAGAATCAAGGTAATCTTACCTACACAGGATTTAAACCTGCATAGGATAACTACACCTAACTAACTAAACCTCAATGGTTAGCTACATTAAAGTTGTTAGCTACAAGAGCAAGTTCGTACAATCCAGTCGTGCATTTTATTTAAAGATATATCAGCATAAAATGTGTAAATTTAAACTTTTATGTTCAAATTCATAGCGAAATTCAACAAGTAATGTGTAAACTTCCGACAAAATTATATATGAAAACTCTTAAAATAATACCTTATGTATCTAATTTCGCTTTTAAAGATCTTAAATTTTTGCAGTCAAATATGTAAATTTAAACAAAATTTTAAGCTTGTATGCTTAAATACAAGTTGCTTAAAATGTGTACAAATTAACACAAATAAATTGATCATTAGTATAATACCTACTAAGCACAATTTTATCAGAAATAAGGCATCACCGTTTTCATTTTTATATATTTAAATTTTATTTATTAAAAAAAACTCATTCGTGAGTATCTCATAAATTATAGCTTCGACTTCTAACAACCAATTTATTTATTTGTTCATTAGTACTTTCTACTGTACAACTTTTTTTTTAACACGATTATTGGAGAGCAAAAGATTTTATGTTCTGTGTTCGCCAACGGTCTGATTACGAATGAAATGAACTTGCAGATTTACACATAAAATGTTTAACTTACAGCAAAGATCAAATGGTAGTAAATTTATAAGCATTGATTCTTTAATCACAAACACTTTATGTCTTGTTTTCATAACGTCTTTGAATTTAAACAATATTTTTTTTAATTATAAACATTGTAGGTGTAATGTTTAAACATTATTAGCTTAATACTGATCAATGGTGAATGAAAGTTACACATAGGGCGAAAATTTACAACAAATGTTTGTAATATCCAACATAATGTGTTCAATTTTTTGTTTAGCTACTGTCCTGTGTATAAATACGCAACTTGCCTACTTTTACACTAAAAATTTCATACAATTTCATGGTAAATTTAAACGTTCTTAGAGTGTAACCAATGGCGTAATTGCTTGAACGTTACACTATCACGCCAAAAGTTCAATTCTTAGTCTAAGCTAACTAACACAAAACTTCCTTCGAGAAAGTTTCTCATCTTAGATCTTCGAATTCGATATTGTAGGTTCCCTCCATTCCTGCCGATTGGCAATACACACACACACACAAATTGGTTGAGAGTTGTAAGTGACTAGAACCTAATTCTGCTGTTGCACCACCAAAATTAATTTTTGTTAAATTCCTTAAAGCTTTTAATTTCCGCCTGTGCTTGGGTACTCATAGACATGCGGCATCCTCGGCTACTTTGCATTTAAAAATTTTTCCAGAATATCTTTCAAAATCATCCCCTGCAAACAATTTTTATTTCATCACACCCTGTACATTATTGTTCCTCAAAGAGTCGGGGAAGCCAGAATAGAGTCTCTGAAAAAGCAGCTATCTAAAATCAGAATTCATTCTTATTCTTTTAAAGGAAAAAACAAGATTAAATTTTACCCTCAAGTAAACTTAATATTAAGCCAATAAGTGAATCGAAAAAAAACTGCTCATATTAAGTTGCCTTAGGTGGGACGTGGGGATAACGATATATACGATATATAAGTAGGCTTCGCCTTACCCACCTAAGTAACTGAAAATTAATAATAAAAAAAAAATACCTGAGGAAGGTACTTCTCTTTTACCAAATAGAGCCTAATTCATCAATCATTATAGAATTCCAAGAACAAAATTTGAACCAACTTCAATATTGAATAATAAATTGGATCCTTAAAAGTAAATCAAACTCAAAATGATTGATGCCAGTGTGTGCGGTGGGCAAAGAAGGAATTTCGTTGAATATTCCGCTTGGCAAGTACAGAACAAAAATATTTATTTATTATTTTTGGTTTGTATTTGTGTCCCTATTTGGAAAGTCAATTTAAATTTATGACTGACGCTGAGAGGATTGATTTTCAAGAAGACATTGGATCTGGTGCTTCAAAATTACAAAAAAAGGGGAAAATTAAAAAAGTAAATCACTGCCAGCCAGCGATTTGAAAAATGCAAAAATATCGAATAGCTTTTCGCTGGGGAAACAAACGGTAAGTTAATATTATCCTTGTTAGTAGAAGGTATACAAGATTTATGTACAGAATAGTCTCACTGTTGCGCGGATTATTCGAAAGAGTTATCTGATTATTTTAATTTGAATTATGGAAAAAATTTGACTGGTTGATTCGACCGTGGAAGCGAGGCGGTGGTGATTTATTTTCGACTTTAATAGTTAAGCGCTTTGTTTTTTTTGGCAGCTAACATTTTTACATTGAAGAATTGATGCATATAATTTACCTGGTGTGAAGTTTACTTTTGAAGCAGTAAGAAAGCCTTGGGTTAAAAAATCACTCGTCTAATAACCTTTGTATTAAAATTTTAAAACTTCTGTGAAAAGATAAATTAGACACGGTCCATTAGAAGCAGTAAACTTTGGGGAGGAAATTGTAGTCGGAATTACGGGAAAGAATTTTTTTTTGATCCGGTGGAAATCTTCAAAAGACATTTGGTGGTAATTAGTACCAAGTAGGGTGGGACTTTACCGCACCAAAACCACCGGTAAATCAGGATCAGTCTATATTTCTTTACGATCATATTATGGGAAGTTAAAAGTTTTAATACTTTCCCATCGCTTTGTATTATCAGGTCATGAGGCTTGGTTCTTCTTAATCTCAGAAGATCGTCTCGTACATTTCAGACGGTCTCCATTTCGGCTTTGAAATGAGTGCAGTGATGTGATACAGCGTGTGTTTTTTTAACCATTTCTGTAACCATTTATATTTTAAGGTCGCGAAGTAAATCGCTATTTCTTATGTACCTTGAAGCATTTATTCTATTCCACGAAGGACTTTATTTTTAAATTTTTGGATAGGTTTCCTTGTGCAGTCCAATAGGATGCAATATTTCAAAGTGATTTGTTCTTCCGTATCCGTAAATCGATGCAGTTATAGTCAGTCGTGGAATGTTTATAATATCCAAATCCAAACTGATGGTTCCAATTTAAACTTCTTTTTTCTCTAATTTTGGTAAGCTTGTTCAAGAGGAGTTTTTCTCGAAAACTTTTGCCATGATTGCTAAGAGCGATATTGGTCTGTAAGATTTTACTTCTGTTGGTAGCTTATCTTTTATAATAATAACAACTTCTGCAATTTTCCAATGATGTGGCAGTAATCTTAGTGAAGGGCATGCATTTATTATAAATTGGAATTTTTTGAAGGCTATTGATTGTAATTCTTCCAAAAGATGGACAGTAATAAGATCGTTCTCTGGTGATTTTTTTTTTACATAACTTATGTTGACACATACTTCTTACTTCTTTGATCGTGACGAAAGGAATTTCCCATTCGTCACTTCTCTTGGCAAATTGTAACGGATATGTACCTGTTCTTGCTGGAGATGGCTTAAAACCATTGGAAAGATGGTCAGCGAAAAGATCAGCATTTTGCTTCTGGTTGCCAATGCATTTACTATCTTGATATCTTAGCCTGGGCCGTGTTAGATGCTCAGATGTTTTTAATAAGAACAATTCGTTTAAGCGTTCGTCGGTCAGATTTTTTCAGGAAAAAAGTGTGAATCATTTCTAAACCAACAAATTCTTTTTTTTATTTGCTATAAAGAAGGTTAAATTATGTCCTATCGCCTGGGAATCGTAGTTTGACACTTTTTCCAAGCTCTTCTCTGTTCCAATATTAGCTCCTTTTTTCGACGGAATATTATATTTCAGTTCCCCTTGAGTTCGAAATAATTGGAGTACTTTCTTTTGCAGCCCTTTGCACATCTTCAACAATCTTTACTATACTATTCGCAGGACACAAAGTTTTGAGCTATTCACGAGCTTCGAATTTCTTCCTGTTAGGCACCTTTACTTTTTCGTTTTTAAGTTTTTGTTTTGATAAAGAATTTAAAAAAAAGCATGGTTCATTTTTTCAATTGTTTCCATGGGACATCTTAGGCTTATACAAATTAAAAATTTACAATAAATTCCTTGAAATATTTATTATCTTTCGAAATTTTATTTAAATTAGAAAACGAGTCTTATGACTAAAATTCTGTAAATCTATCGAAAATATGAACAAAATATTTTACTATTCTGTAGAACAAATATTCTGTATTTACTGTCATTTTTAAAAATATAGTTTTTTGGATACTGTCTTGTTATGTTCTTGTACAATTTTACTTATTCGAATTTTGAAAAATAAATACAAAATTTCGAGCACAAAATTTTAGTACTTGCAGATTAGGGCAATTTCAGATTTTGCTGATTTTTTTTTGCAGTAGTCTTGTCTTGAAGAATTTGTGTTTGCCAGTATTTTCAAGTGTTTTGAAAAATATTAGTTTCGCAAATATGTGATAGGGGTCAGTTATAGCGATCAGGAAAACAAATCAGGAAAAAAAATCTAATGGATAATTTATGATAATTTAACGCGTTTCAAAATACAAATGCTACACTAATCGATGACGAATAACTCAGACATTTTTTTTTGCAAAAAATATTTGCAATAGAATAATTATTTTTTGTGAAAAATGTATTTAATTATTTTCCTGATGAAAATTCATTTTTCGTGCCAGCTGATTGCCATTTGACACAAAATGGATCAAATGATTCCATCGGTTTTTGCCCCAATTTCTCTCGTTCCTCTGACAAAATTGTGGACGAAAAACTATCGTGTATGTTTCAATCAGGAAAACTTGATGTCAGACTATTAGGATGCCAAGTGGCATAATTTTCATGTTTGTTATAAAGGACCACCAGGAAAAAATATTCACTTTCATACTGTTTCAACTTTTCCTGATGCGTTTTCCTGATCGCTATAACTGGTCCCATAGCCCAAATTTTTATTCGTCCAAAAGTAATACCACGAATCCAAAAATGTTTTCAACATTAAAATGGAGAAATCTTTTTGATACTTCTGAGATTGCTGAACTCTCAGAAATCTAGTTTGTATGAAATAGTCCAGTTATTAAATAAAAAACAGCTAAATTAATAAACCAGAATCTGAGTTCATAAAAATTGGCATGTGCAATGGGTGTAGATTTGTAGAGTGTTTTGTAGTTGATGACAAAGAAGCTTCTTATAAAGCGTGCGAGACTTCTTATGCATATGATCACTAGGACCACTTTCGGGTACTCTTGGCTCATGCAGCTTTGATAGAAAATGTATAATTCGAGTTGCTGGTCTGCCTTAGGACCTAATTGTCAGTCTGATCGCATATATCAAACACTTTTTTTTTTTTTTTTTTATAAATTCATTTTTATTTCATATTAACTTATAACTATCTTAAAGCTAGACAAAAATGTTTAAAACTAGCCTAATTATCAATAACTTACAACTAATTTACTGGCCCTTTACGGGCGCTCTAAATTAAACAATAACTCTTACAACTAATGTCTTTCGACCTAAAAACTATTTTAATTAAATCTAAATTTTTTTTTTTTATTTATTTTATATTTCAAGAAACTTTTATACAGAAAACTTGGTATCTGATCATTTTTTTTTTTTTTTTTTTTTTTTTTTTTTTTTTTTACCTATAAACTAAACTTAAATATATATTAAAAATAATTAAAACTAAATAAAACTAACTTATACTAACTAAAAATAACTTAAACTACTTAAAATACCTAATAATACTTATAACTACTTAAAAACTAGAACAGCCACAGCAGCATTTTTTTCGTTTTTTAATTTTTTTTTTTGTTTATTTTTTATATGCATGCAGACACACACTAGCATGCAACCCACCCACACATGTACATACGCACATACATATACGTACGCACACACATGTACAGACACGCAGACACATGCACGCATGCCCCCGCATACATACATATTTTTAATTTTTTTTTTGGTGCCACCCTGACTGTTACCTATAACTAATGCCCTAAATCTATGTAAGTCGGCCAAGATATATCATCTTCATCGACTTTAAATATCACGATGCTGTTCAGAGAGCCACCAGAACTGGTTCTCCTGTTTCGCCCTATCCCTCCGGTCCCGATCGGACACAGTCCTACTGAACCGAAGGCGCTCTTCTCCACCTTGAGCGATGACGTCTCGACTATACAGGAGTCGCCTATCCACAGTTTTCCGGCTGACGTGGTAGATGAGCGGAACCGCCCCTCCATCCTGTATCAGCCCTCGACTGTCTAAATAGAGGAATGCCTCAGGAGGGATGTAACCACTTAACCGCGCACTCTCAAAATATTCGTTATTGGGGTAATAAGCCCCAAAAATTAAGCTGTTAGTTGAGGACATCGCTCTTGCAACGTGACCCCGAATCAGCTTGAACAAAAAATTATCTATTCTGTTTATGTTGGCTCCGTTGTATAGAACCTGGTTAGAATAATATCTTGTGTACTCCGACTCTGGTGTTCTGTGTAATCCAAGGCAACGTCTAAGACATTGCCTCTCAAACACCCGAATCTTTTCCATTTGAGATGGGGCAACGTTGAACCACACCGGGCATCCGTAGGCAATCATCGGCCTGATGAGGGCCATGTAGCAAATCACCTTCACCCTGCTGTCAAGACGGCTGCTATAAAACAGTCGTTTTGTCAAGGCTAAGGCTCCCCTAGCCCTGGCCAAAGCAGCACCTATATGTCTGTCGAAATACAGGTACTGATCCAACCAGATGCCAAGGTACTTTACTACACTTTTACTCGCCAGTGGATGTCCATGTGGCCCTACGATCACCAGCTTGCGCCAGTTCTTTCTCGTATCCCTTGAGGCGCCAGACAGCGGAGTCCTAAACAAAATAGTTTCTGATTTCTGGAAGTTGATTTTCAACTTCCAGTCATCACAATATCGCTGAATCTTGTCGAAGTCACTCTGCAAGAGACTTTTGATGACCTCAACTGTATGAGCTGTTCTGTACGCAATTAGATCGTCGGCGTACGCAATTGCCTGAGTTAGACTACCTATCAGATCGCTGGTGTAAATGTTGAATAGAATCGGCGAGTTAACCGCTCCCTGCTGAAGACCATTATTAATATTAAAAATTGCAGTAGAAGTTACATTGCCACTCTTGACAACAAACTTTCTACCATTTAGCATGTCATAAAGCATATACAATAGAGGTTTACTTATACCTAGTCTGGTTAGCTTTAGATAGAGACCTTCTAACCATACGGTGTCGAAGGCCTTCTCCAAATCAACCAGACAGGCACCCGTACACTGTTTTTTAGTTTTGTTCCATTGGATATCAGAAACAAGTTTAGACGCGGCATGAATTGTGTCATGTCCCGCCTTAAAACCGAACTGATTATCCGGGATGATATTTTTGTCCTCCGCCCATTTGAACAGGGCTCTATTAATAACCTTTTCAAACACTTTGCTGATACTCGGAAGAAGACTTATCGACCGGAGATTCGCCGGATTGGAGTTGTCCTTTCCCTTTTTTGGGAGAGGGTGCACCACAGCTGTCTTCCACCGCACTGGATAATATGCATTATTCAGCGCGTTGTTAAACAGTGTGGTATAAATGTCAACTGCTTCTTGAGGCAAATGTCGTAGTACAACGTTGGATATACCATCGAGTCCTGCAGACTTCTTTTTCTTTAATGAATCGAAGATGAGCTGGAGCTCATTCTTCGAAATTAACAGGGGGCTGGGCCCATTTCGGTCGGCGATTATGGCGTTTGCCAAATCTTCATCATTAAACCTGGTAAAACCAAGGTTCTCAGATCGCCATTCGGTTATATCGTTCCGGAGCCATAAGTGATGAAGCAGAGCTCTGTTCTCCAGGTCATGATTCGGGCGAATGCTAGCATTCACCTTGTACACTTGCTGGAAAGCAGCCCCCACAGCCTCCACTCTCTCCTGCGGATCTTCGATTATATAGAGGTCATCGTCCAATACGGCATCTTCTGGGTCTATGCCTGCTGTCAGAAGTACGTCTCTGTTCTCTGTCGTCCTCTGGAGCTTAAGACACGGAAGATCGTTTTGATCCTTTCTTCTAAAAATCTTATTAATTTTTGGGAACATACTTGGGTCGCTGGAGTTAACGGCACGAATTTTATTGTCCCAGAACGAATTAATAGCCAATCTATAATTTTCTTTGATCAATTGGTTGATGTTTTTGATGGACGACTTCAGTGTCCTAATCTCCAGGTCTCGTGTATCAGTAAACCGCCTGTACAAGCGTTTTAGTCTTGTCAGTAGTCCACTTTTTTGTCTGTGAAGTGCGTCAATTGTCGCGTTACGGTACATGTCAGTTGCGTTACGTTCTTTGTATTTCGGTATTGTTCTGTTCATTGTTCGTAGAATCGTTTCGTCAATTTGTTCTAAGTATCTGTCGATTTCAGTATTTGTTAGGTTCCTGTCATTTGGTGGGGATATACCATTTGAACGTAATTCACTCAATAAGGCATTGGAGAAACGTGGCCAGCGCACCTTACTGTAATTGTAAGTATGCACAGGCACATACTCCTCCAACTCCATAAGCTGGTTCGGAAGTTGTATTACGGCTGCGAGTCCGCAGTGGTCACTGTCGTACTCGATCGTTCGTAAACAATTTCTTGGCCGTTGACCCACAGCGTCAGTAATTGTTAGTCTTGCGTCTTTAAGCAATAGATCCAGATAGGCACCGCTTCTTGGGAACGATGGCCTGTCTGTGGCTAGAAGATCGATGCGATACTCAAGGTTGTATCGACCCATCCAATTAAATAGATGGTTACCTCGAGGATTTTGTATTTGATTTCCCCAATCTGTGTGCTTGGCGTTTAAATCACCCGCCAATATATAGTAATTCTCTTCCGAGCTCAATCTTAAGCATTCAAAAAGCTTTTCAAGCTCTGTTATAAACTGCGTGGGCTGAGGTGTTTCCGGTGCATAGGCAGCGATCACATACATTCGCTTCCCCTGTTGGAGATGAATGCATATGATGCATGCCTCTAACGTCCGAAATTTTCGCACATCACTATTATATATTACCTTATGACTAATGCCTTTACGTATAAAGATTGCGACGCCTCCTCCTTGCGTGGAGTTGGGTCGGTCTCTTCTTACGATATTGTAATTGTTGTTAGTCAATTTATGTTTCTGGTTAAGCTTAGTTTCGCTAGCCATAAACACATCTGGACTTATGTCTTTAAGCAATTGGAATAAATTCGCTCTACGTTCGGTCCTAATCAATGAATTTACATTCACAGCTAGGATCTTAAAGGGCCTCTCCGGCAGCGCGCCCTTAACCTCTAAGTTGCGTTAAGCTCGGCAAAACAGAGTAGAGATAATCCACCCTAGTCGCCTGCTCCCTGATCTGGTTTTGGAGGCCGTTCAACTGGCCCTGGATGGCCAGTAGAACGCCCATAATATCCGCCTGTGCCGCCGGCGCCTTAGGCACGGGGGCCTGTTGGGCGACCTTTGGTGTAGGCTGTACCGTGCTTCCCCTTCCTGACGCCATTTGGGCGTAAGAAATTTGGGGGTTGACGGACGTTGTTGTAGGAGGGCGCACTGTTGGACGCTTTTCTACCACTGTTTGCTTTGCTGCTTTATTGTTTTTTATAAGCTGAAACGTCGGGCATCCCCGATAATTAGCGGGGTGTCCGGCGCCTCGGCAGAGTACACATTTAAGCTGGGTCCTATCTTCGACCCGTTCTTTTCCTAACTTGCATTCATCTGCATTGTGGTTCTCTCCACACTTAACGCAGCGTGACTGCATTTCGCAGTTTGCTGCGGCGTGGCCGAACCTTTGGCAGCGCATGCATTGAAGCATGTCGCCGCGCCTTTTTAATTTGTCCCAAGTTACAACCTGGCAGTTGAGGACGGATATACTCCTCAAACTATCCAGTTTGCTGCTGGGTGAAAGTTGAACGAGGAAGAAGGGAAGACTCCGCTTCTCCCGCCTAGCTCTAACTGTAGCGAACGGCTTGACCCCGATAAAGTCGAGATCGTCATTCGCTTTTTGGCGGAGTTCATTTAAGAGCACCTGTGGTTCCGTGTAGGAATCTATGCCCTTCAAAAGGACCGTTTGAAATTTTTCGGTTTTAGGGGTGAAACTAAAGAATTCGGTAGTAGTTTCTTTCAGCAACTCTTTAATTTTTTTGTGCTGTTCCAGTGTGAAGCACTGGATAGCATGTCTATCGTTATTTAATCTTTTAATAGTAAAATTTTGACCTTTGGTCAACTTACATAGATTTATGGTATCCTGTGACTCCATTTTATAAGTATTAATGGGTGGCACCTTTTCTTTTTTCATGATCGGCGGCTGTGGCTGCTGCTGCTGAGACTGATTTTTCTGCGGCTGTTGATTCTGCTGCTTTTGAATCTGCTGCTGCTGTTTTTCTTGCGGTTGTTTCTGGACTTGTGTCTGCTGCTGTTGCTGTTGTTGTTGTTGTTTTTGCCGTTGTTGTTTTGGCTGCTGCTGTGGCTGTTGTTTTTGTATTTGTTCTTTTTTCTGTTGTTGTTCTTTTTCTTCGAGTTCTTTTAGTTGCCTCGCTCGGCGCGCTTCTTGGCTGGCCTTAACTTTACTTTTTATCTTTTCTATTTCTGCCTCCAAAGCATCAATTTGGGCGAACATTCTTTGTTCGTCCTCCTCAGATGACGCCTCTGATGTGGAGAGGTTCACGAAGGCAGTACTATCGCCCGTCGTGAAGTGCCCTTCTCCTTCTTCAGACATATATGCTATACCCTCTTCGGGTGAAGTGTCTAACTCGGTTTGTCTTGCTGCCTCTGACGTCTCGTCTATATCGGACGTATGCACCCCAGCTGGCAGCTTTGCTGAGGTGGCCGTGGATCTCCTTTTTACCAAATTTGGTGCGCACTTGATCCTCTTTCTGCGCTTTTGATTAGCATCGGATGATGTTGCCGTTGTTGTTATTGCTGTTGATGTTGTTGCTGCAGAATCACTGCTTGTAGTTGGAACATCTTTCGATGTTCCCTCAGCTGATGCCATCGCTGGCCTCATTGGCCCTAGGACACCTTTCGATGCCCCGGTGCTTAAACTCCTCCTCCTTTGCTCGTTTTCCCAACCAATAAAGTTAACTACTTCACGGTTGTGAAAAAAAGCTGATAAAGTTCTGATGCCCTCCTGGGAATCGAACTGGCGACCCTCGGATTCTCGGTCGGCCACTCTATCCCTGTGCTACTGCACCACTTGTGAAATTTTGATTTAATTTAGAACTTAAGCTCACACACGAATTTTAATTGGAAAAACTGGGAAGCCGAAAACGTCTTAACACTTCCACAGTACGAGCTCGACTGATATATCAAACACTTCGAGCACCTCGATGCCAGCTTTCTATCCAGTACAATTCCTCAATTTGTGGAGGAAAAAACTGGTTAATCAGTATCGCTATTACCCACTGCGCGGTGACATTTCTTTGAAAAATTTGAGCTCAATGATGCGTCCATCGACATGTTCGTCCTGTTTTTTTTTAAGTTTTTTTCACTACAAAGTCTCTGTCAATTTTTTTAAAAATAGGAAATTAATTGCAAGTATTTCTAGCATGGCTTATAGGCTAGTATTGTGCATCGATTTACTTCAAAAATATCGAACAAATAGCAAACTAAAATTTGCAATTGTTGGGACACCCTGTATTTAATCGACAATTTGCTTACGATCTGCCAGTCAGTCTCTTGATGCTAAGGTCTTATTTTTTTTGTCCATTATAACTAATAAGAAACTGGGATTAAAATTAGGTAGTTTCCGATTGACAGACTGATTTAGAAAATGATTCAACGTTGCGCCAGAAATTTTCTGCGATGTTATGGTACGAATTTCCTTAACTGGTGAAATAATAATTTTTGTGCTCCATTGTGCTTGTTCATTAATTGACCAGTTCAGCAAAATGATTTTACACATCTTTAGTTTTCGCAAAAAAATTTGTCAAGAAGATTTATAACAGTAATACCAGCCCGCTGCTCATAAAAAAGTGTCCGTTTTTTACTTTATAAAACTCACCTCCCTTATTTTCGTTTGATTACAATTGTATAATCAACTTGTATAAATTTCGTTTGGCAGGGATCTTCCTGTAATGTTTTCTCATTGCTTTGTTTCGTATAACATCATAGTTGTAAATACGCTGTAGATAAGTCCATACTGGTTTCTATTATGATGCCTTCTTGGGATATATCGCTTATGTAAGAAATGAACAAGGTCGGACCACTAGCACTTACTTGGGGAACACCAGCATTTATTTCTTATGTCCTCTATTTCGGCCCCTGGGAAAAGCCATGCAGAAGCCACTAATCTCGTTACACTTTTTGTTTAAACATTTTTGTCGAAAAAATTTTGCCTTTTTAAACTCTGCATGCATAATATGGTTTTAGTCTAGGCCATCGTGTCAGTAATTGTCAAGTGTTTTGTAGACCTCAAGAAATGAGCTGGACACACCAATAAATAGAAGTTCATGAGATATTTTATAGACTCCGGTCAATATTGCTGAGTCGCTTTTTTTGATAGTCAAACCATCAGTTTGACTATCCACTAGTATGAGCTGCACTCTCATTAGCAGGGTTTTCTCATATAGCTTGGAGCTAAGCGGTGACAAAAAAATCGGTCAACAATTGATTTCTAGTTTTTGACTATTTATGGACGCGATCACTTATTAAATCGTGCCCTTATTGTTTTCCATGTTTTCAAATCCCGTATATTGCAAATGTGTTTTTTTTTAAATTTTTCTAATCCTTATTGTCATCTTATTTTTGTTTTGTGTTTTCTGCTTTTATAATTACTTTTGACGACAAAAGTTTTCTATCAAATATGTTTTAAATATACAGTGAAACCTGCTAATCGGGTCACTCTATATTCGGACCGCACCTTATGCATTCTCTGCTATTTTCCATACTAATTAACCTTTATAATCGGGGTACCTGCTAATCGGACCATGGACTACTAAGATAACATGCGGTGCTTAATGTATTCACCTGTCTAATACCGCCGGCCGTGTCGCTGGTTAATTTTGGTTGATTTGGTAATTTCTTAATAAGTTTGTAATTTTAGCTATCGTTAGTTGTTGGCAAATGATACAATTTGAATTTGAATGGAGGTGTTTGTTTTTTGGCTCTCAATAAGCTACTAAGCTTAAAAACAAAATTAAAGGACATTGAGTAATCGAAATTACAGTGAGCTTGATCTGGAAGATGCACATTTGTCTCAGAGGGATCATGCAAAAAAAATTGATTGCAGCAAATCTCAAATCCAAAGAATTTTTGAGCGCGAAGAAGGACTGTCATTTGAAAAACTCGTACAAAACGTATGAAATCATCTGTATATTTTGCCGAAATTGATGACTGATAATACAATGGCTTAGCTTACCTAGACAAAAAAATGTGTCAATTTCTGGTACGATTCTTCAAGCAAAAGCACTGGCTATAGCAACAAATCTAATTGTAAATATATTTTCTGGAATTTTATAGGTGGTATATGCACTGGCGGTAGATATTATATTTATTTACAAACACATTGGTATATATGCTCTTAACAGACATGTATGCATGAGGGAACAACCTTTCTAAGTGGATCGATCCAATTAAAAAGAACCTCTACAATCGAACCACCTCCTAATAGGATCACTTTTCTTCGGTCCCAAGGGTGGTCTAATTTGACAGGTTTTACTGTATTCGAATTGGGTTTAAGTTTCCACCTAAGCTCAACTACCTGACTTTCATTCCTCAATAAAATTCCCTCATTTTCCCTAAGTATTCAGCAAAATGTTTGCTAATTTACAGAGAAAAAGAGTGACCAGATGATCTAAAGACATCTTGACGAAGTCCTACGCAATGAGGGGCCGAAGTACACAAGTCGAACAAGGTCATTTTGTCAATTTATGAAATATTTTTTTTTTTTAGATCTTCTAGTCAAATGTTTCTCAGAAAAAACGTTTTCCTTTTCAACTACAAGAATTTTCTACTTCTATTTACTTCTGGCCAAAACTCTTACTGGAATTGCATATAACCTAATTTTAATAATACAACTGACTGTACTTGTTTCCCTGGACCTACAAAAACTATGTATGTCAACATTTTCTAAATTTACCTATTTCAAAGAGTGAATGCAAAACTAAAAGGCGCATCGTTTTCCTTTTCATTTTCCAAAGCTTTTGTTTTCACTAAAAAAAAAAGAAAAATTCAATTGAATTATATAGGTAAATAGAAAAAAATAGAAAAAAAACTGCAAAGTTTTGTGAAGAGAAACGGGCAATTATTTACATAAAATAATGTTTGAGGCTTCTTCATTCATTCATAATTTGTTGATATCTAAGAATCTTAGCTTTTGAGTTGCACACAAAAACTCTCAAAAGGATTTTTTATAGCTGGTACTCAAGAATTTTTGTATAAAGGAAGTTCCCATTTCATCCAGTGCTGGATCGTCCATGCCTACACTGAATCTAATCTTCTAGGGGGTCTCTTATAACTCTGGAAATATTTCACTCTTTAAGCGTCATAGGATGGTTTATATTTATTATCGCCAGCCAGTCAATGTAGTCATCAACTTGACTTATGTCAAATTTGTTTTCTCAGCTAAATATTTCGTATGTTGGTTAAATTCGTTTCTTCTCGTCATTCCAGTTTTATTTAACAATTCCGGCATGTTTTGACTTTTTTTTAGATTAAATGCGCATCTCACTGGAGGCGAGCTTTTCGTTCAGCAATCAGAGAACCGTAAACCAGGATGTGTAAGGAGTTTTGAACAAACCACTAGGGTGTAATCTGTGGAGTTAATGTTTTGTCTAGGAAAGTTTCAGCTGTAATAGTCTTTTGTCCTAGGAGATTGTTTATTGATATCAGAATTTTGCTTACTGCCAAACCAATAAATTTAAGTAGTTAATCACCAAGAATGATTTTACTAGCTGTTGAGATTGGTAGCAGGAGATTGTCGAAATCAAATTATAACACACGCCTCTTCCGGCTCGCAAAAGTTGGAAAGAATGATTTCATCCAGCATTTCCATTCCATTTTTTTCAGGACGAGTCGTCTATCAATCATATGACGCGTTATGGAGTAGATGAAGCGATATTGGGAATTGACATAAAATTTACTGGTGTTTTTCGGGTCAATCTTCCAAGCCAGATTTTCCGGTGGTACCTACTCATAATTCGTTGGATAGAATTTGCCTCGATTAGCTCTTGAATGATCGCTGTTTAAATAGACTTTTAAGTTTCCTTCCGCTTCAATACTTTTTTTTTTTTTTTTTTTTTTTTTTTGATGAACATGTGTCCTATGAAAACATCCCCACCGTGCTTAAAGGGCTGCCTTGATATTCTATTAAAAGTAACGTCGGCCTTGTTGGTTTTAATCTTTTATAGCTAAGTCTTTTCTTTTTCTATAGGTAATGGGTGCGGGAACTGGGTCTTTTTCACGCCCTTTTACTCACGATATCTGCTATTTCCTATATTTGACTGACTAAGTTACACTTGATATTTTGGAGAACTCAAGTCCTTGTAGTGTATTGCATTCAGCATACGTACTTGGGAAAACATTCGTTTGTGGTTTCGATCGCTATGCTGTTCGATCTTCTTGTAGTTTAAAATTTGTCTGACTTGATATTATTTCCTGAAGAGTTTTCGTTTTTTTTTTATCGCTGGTATTTATCGACAAAAATTAGCTCTGAAATTTCTGGTAGCTTATGGTTGTTCTTGATACCTGTTTGACGATATCACGGTTTTGGTTGATGTGTTGGTTTTGGTGAGTGAATAGTGGAGGGCTTCTCGCTCATCTGATCTCTAAAGACTAAAAATGAATCAAGTCGTCCAAAGTCGAATTTCTTCTTCTTGTGGGAGGTTCGCGCCTAGTTTTCGTTACCCAGCCGTTTTCTGGTATTCTTACCGCATCAGTGAAATGATCAGAGTAGACGTACTAGCGCCTAGAGATCACAGTATAACAAGCTGCGGGATAGTCAGAAGCCTAAAATTAAAAATAAAAAAGAAAATGATATAACAAAACCAAAAAAAGGCCTTGAGTACTCGCTTTTCTTCTAAGGACGACCATGACACCATTTGTTGATTGTAATAAAAAAAAAAAAAAACTTAATAAAAGTACCTATTCTATGGGAAATATTTTCAACTTAAAATTGCTTACCTATGTAAATTGAGCACCTTTTTATTTGTTGGTGTTAATTGTTTGCATTACAGAAATGTAAATAAATATTTTCATTGTAAATTACATCAAAATGAATATATTTCTCTTGAATGAATAGATGTAGTTTTGTTCAAGGCAATGCTTGTGGGTTTATTTTCATAAACTATAAAGTATCGTCATGTCTATAGGATTGGCAAGGAAATTATATATATACATTTTTATATCTTCATTTAAATCCCTTTTGAAATTAAAAAAAATGCTAGCCATACTTATGAGGTTCTTGAGAAGAGAAAATACAGGATGCTTGGTTATTATATTGGCTCATTTACTTTATCTTATTATGCTTTGTTAATTTAGAAATATTTACCTGCCAACATTTCATTGCGGACTCAAATGAATGTTATATTTCTCAGAAAATAAGTCCTTTAGAAATTCCTTTAAATAAATCATGGTTGTAGTTTTTCTGAGAATGAACGATTTATTCGTAAATAAACCAAAACCAAATTCAGAAATAGAATTTTCAGTACTTTTCAATTAGCGTACTTTTGATTTTGAAAATACAGCGAACGTTTTGCGGTTTGACGGATTACCTTCGAATAATGAAACAAAATCGGAATAATTCTAAAATTGATTCAATCAAATTTAACTTGCTGTCCTTCGCGTTCTCGCAAACCGGTAGACCGAATTTCTTTAAATTCTGCGAATACACCTAATTTCTTTTTTTTTTTAATTTTCTCGAAAATTACTCTTAGGACTTAGATTAAACTTCATACTTGTATTAACTAATTTGGCTGTAATACAATTGAATTTCAGGATTTTAGCAGAAAATTCACATAACGGAAATACGGATTTGCGTGTTTTTTTTTTCTTAGCTAATAGTGTAATTTTATTTGAGCAATTCCCATAAATCTCCTTAATGGCTGGACCAATTTTGTTAAAATTTTTCTCACAAGTATATTTTCAAACAAGGTTCGGGTCAAAATTCTGTATTTAAAATACTGTATGTACAAATTACTGTATGATTAAAACACTGTAAGTCAAAATTCTGTGTTTCGAAATTCTAGAAAAATAAAAATCGTTTTGATAATGTAAAAAAGTGTGCACTTTTTTTATTTTTCAGCCTATTTACAGCATTTTGAAATACAGAATTTTGAAAACAGAATATTTTTTTTAAGAATACATACTTATATCATAATAATTTATAAAAAATTTAACAATTTATAACATGTAACTATATGATAATTTATAAGTCTTTGAATTAATTAAAACCAAAACAAATTAATGGTATCTTGTTCTTATTTTCTCTTTCTCATTAATTAATGTATTCCGGTTTTACATTTATTTGGATTGGATTTCCAAAAAAATGATACATACTTAAATTAAATTCTGCCTTTTATTTTTCTCTGAAATGGAAGTTTAAGAACGGAATTCTACAAAAATACAGTATTTTTTGGATACAGTATTTTAAAATACAGTGTTTTATTCATGCTGCATTTTCTGATGAAGAATTTTGAGACACAGTATTATAGGATACAGTTCTTTGCTAATACAACATTTTGATATACTGTAGTTTAGATTTACAGTATTTTTAAATACAGAATATTAACCATACAGTATTATGACCATATAGTATCAAACAGAATTTTGACCATACAGTATTTTAAAATACAGCATTTCAACCCGTTCCCTTTCAAACAGTATTATGTTATTTATTAATAAATTCATGTTTATGCGGTCAATGCTCAGCCACTCCCAACTGAACTTGCCTTTATAAACATATAAGACACGGCAAGTGTTGAACATAGGACCACATTTGCAACAATCTATTTATCTTTCTGAAATAACTGCCATCAGAAGCATGGTATGATGAAATTAATAATAAATAATGTGATCTAAAAACTTCTTGGATAGCTTATATTAGGGCTATTTTGAAATAACTATAGCTTAAGTGGTGGATTTGGTGACAGATTACTCAGTTATTTAGCAAACGTCTACTATGACATTTCAGAAGTAGGATAAACACAATATTAAATCCTAAAAAGCATTTGGCTATGCTCTACCCTTATCTTATTAGGATTCGGTATTTTGAAATCCCGGGATTATAGGCTTAGATGGATCTTTTTTTTCATAATTTAGTGCAGTTTCATAGGGCATTTATTTTTAAAGTGTTTTATGACCTTAACTTTCTCAAATAGATCAAGAAAGCTCTGTAAACTTTTGAACTTAGGCCGCTGGATGAGTTCATCAGAAATTGCCAGCATTTGATGTCCTGTAAATCAAGAGCTTGATGTTCCTCGTTTTCAAGATCAATCTATGATCAGACCCGAATGCACTCACTTGGGAGAGAGTAGGTGTTTGAAACACATAACAGAAGAAGAATTTTACAACTCAAAAGACAGAAGCAATAGATACTGTCCCATGACCTTTTAACCACTCTTCTCAGAAAAGGACCTCAGAAATTGATATGTGCCTCAGAACAATCCTCAAAGGCGTTTATTTTAGTCCCATTTTCAGGAGAACGAACAACTATTCAGAACACTTGTTTTTCTTTTATTTGACCTCACTCCTTTTCGCAAAGATTTTAATAGCTTGCCATGCCAAAATCTCGAATGATACTGAAAGTGGAAGTGCTTCATATAAATTAAATACTTTTCAGAAATTGGGTGGATACAACGCCCCATAAACAAAAAATGTCAAATTTTGTATTTTTCTCCTTTTATGCAATTTAATGCCTTGACCAATTTTCAGGAAGTATTCTGATACCACGTCCCCTGAAAGCAAAACCTCAAACTTTCCATTTGATTATTTGCTTGCATCACACGACCTACCTTACTATACTTACTTACTTAAGTCCTCGGACCTGTCACGTCCATGAGGTTTCGCATGCATAGGACATATGGACTCCACTACTTCTATGCGCCATCATGTATGGATTCTTTATAGATGTACCTCAACTATTCCCAACTCTTCCACATTTGTACAGATTCCTCTTCGAACGTTGTTCACCAAGTACTTTTAACACGACCCACACGTCTACCTCGCTTCGTGAGAGGGTAACATTGCATCGCCTGACTCGCAATGAACTCGTGATCTTGTGAAAAATCCACTGCCACTTAGGTTTTTGTATTATAGAGTCGATGGGTTTCTGATCTATGTTCACATAAAGTTCATAATTGAAACACGGTTTACCCAGAAAATCCTCAGGATGTTTCGCAAACATCTACCCAGAATGTTTGCAGCCTTCTTGTGACAGCGGGTGTTACTTTCCAAGAGCTGCACCCATAAAGAAGCAATGACTTAACATTGGAGTGGAACAGTCGTACCTTGTTCTTTAGGCTTATAGTGTTTAATCTTTATATTTTGTAAAGCATTCCGAATGCAGCCTTTGCTTTCCCGATTCGGTTGGTTATATCTAGTTCGGGTCCGCAATCAGTAGAGACAATACTCCGAAGATATTGAAACTCTCTGCCATCTCTACTGGTTGTCAGGAAATATCTACTTGGGTAGATGAGTTCCAAGGCTGTTCCAAGGCTGTTCCTTACTGTTTTTGCCGTATGTCAGCTTTTCTCTCCAACCTTGTTGTCATTTGATGGAGATCCATGATCCTATGAGAGTGTTATCATACGTTGCGTCTTCCGCGTAGTCCAGAAGTTTGGGGAATAATTGAAGATTCCACTAAATTCCTCCATTTGCAGTGGACAAAGCTGCATGCATTCAAAACTAATCTACTAAATTTAATGTAACTAAATTCTCTCCTTTTTTCCTAAATGCTCGCTTTGTGTTAAAACATTTAAAGGGCAGTCATAACCCCTTCAGTGGGCGTATAGTGTACAAAAAATCACATATCAACACCAGGAACAGTACTGGTGACAGTATACAACCCTGTCTAACTCCACTTTGGTAGCTTGACAATCATTCCCTTTTTCCATTCCTTTCCCAAGCTCTGTCAATGAGTGGGTGCAGTAGCTCACTAGATGTTGTTGGCGCTGTTGTGTAAAATTACAGTATGTAAGATTACCGTGTGTAAAATTACAAGGATCTACAATGTCTCAAAGTGCTCCATAATTTTGATGATATATCTGTCAGTGAGTCAGTTATGGTTTTTGTAATTTTTGAGTTCTATATCTGAGGAACCACTTATGCTTAAAATAAAAAAGTTGAAAATTGGTGAGGCACCTGTGCTTATGATTAGGTAATAAAATATTCGGAATTTAAAGATTCTGGCTTCATTGGTGCCTACCGAACATCGCCTGTACGTGTCCCTATCTAAAAGGGTGTAGTGCTACAATTTGGCTGGGCTGCCCTTTGATTTAAATCAACTCAGACGCTATGGAATGGTCGAAAAGAAATAAAAGAAATTGTATCACCGCAGTAGGCTTCATGATCTGTAGGCTCAATGTTCCCAATTAAGTCCGTTGTATTACAATTGTGGAGTTCCAAATATCCTTTAAAATCAATCTATTCGAAAATTCTGCGGTGTCCTTTCCAACTGTAGACTATGCGGCAAAACTTGTTGAATTAAAATCTTCCTCCGAAAATGATTTTCCAAGCAAAATCGTCCAATAAATTGTAGTAGATTGAAATATCCCAAATTTCAGGAGCCCTTAAAGAGCTTGCCAATATTAATGCCTAAATAATAAACATCCTTAAACCCAATTTATTAAAACAAAAACAAAAGGTCCAGCTTAATTTACAAATATAACCCAATAAATTTGCTGTGTATAAATAATGAATAGCAAATCCATCGATCTACATTTATAATGTACCCTCAAATTATATTTAGCTGTGGAATGAATTAATTAAATCGAAGCCATTCTATTAATATCATAAGGACACCCGATTGAATAATTGTGAAAAAGGCGGCTGTGCCATACACAGACACAATGTCCCACAAAAAAAAAAAAAAAACGATGATGAATAAATAACTTTGGTCTGCAGAGATTCTAAACCACCACTACTGATTGCTTTCACACAAACCGGATCATGATGTCCTTTTCTTCTTTTTTTAGTTGGACTTAGATTATCCTTAGTGATTTTATTTTTATTTGAAGTCATAACACTTTAATAGGGCTTCCCGCATATTCTTCTTTCCTTATTCATTGTCACAGATTGTAGACAAGCCAACCAAATGACAGTACCAAAAAAGGACATTCATAAAAATTGTCATTCCGTAAGAACCAAGAAAAAAGTCAATCAATAACTTTGAAAATCATCTTTTATCTTCATGACATTAAAGCTTTTATCCTCTTAAGAGACATCATAACGAATAACGAACACACACACACACCAACACGCAAAAAAAATTAGAGGAAAGAAAGTACATATAACAGTGTCCTTATCAAAAATGTGTCCTCAAACTAAAGGAACGAACACAAAAGAAAAAAAATACGAAAAAACAAAAGGTCGATCAAATCTAAAATGGCACGCGAAAAATATTTAAGTCTTTGAAAACGAAGGAGTTTTCTTTCTTAAAATAAATTTCACAGCTAATCGCATTAAATTTTCTTTCTCTCAACACAAAAAAAAACATTCTGATTAAATTGAAATCAATTTGCCTAAATGTAGTTAAAAATACCAAGTATCTTGCCACTTTAGAAAGACATTGCCGCATGACGACGCGACGGCGGGCGACGACGAAACAACGGCAACAAGGGAATTTTAAGAATTATTAAACAAAAAAAAAAAACAGAAAAAAAAATCCTTGAAAGACTATTTCAGTTGAAATGGTCGAGTCGTCGAAACTCTTCGGCACGCTATGCGAAGGATGTTCTATAACTAAATATAATTCATAATATCGGTCAAGAGATTCTGTCCGTTGTCGTCGTCGACTTAAGCTCGTCCTTGTGATTATTGCTCCGTTCCTTATTTGAATTTTGTCATTTTTTTACATATAACATTTGTTTCTTGAACCTTTTTAAGATATTTAGGTAATTTTGTTGGTTATGCTTATTATACAAGGCCAAAGCCTCGCAAGCCTTGCCAATTCCAATTTATTTTGTGTGGTCTTTCACATTACGAGTATTTGTACCAGTAATGCTTGTTTTCGTCCTTAAAACAAAAAGAGAAACCTCTCATCTCAATTGGGCCCCTTGGAACAGTTAAGTTGGATGATGTTTTTTTTCTGCCTTTCTACTTTTATTGTTAATTCGTTATTTTTTGTTTGTATTGCTTCAACAGTTGATAAAAGTCTTCCTTTCAAAGCAGCTCCCCAGAGATCAAATATTATATACAAGACTGTGCAAGCTTATGCTTCAAAACTCGACAGCAGTTGTGGGCAAAAAATGTACAAACCTTTTCATATAGTTATCGCTGTTACTGGCTTCTCACTGGGGTCTGTGGAGTTCACCCATTTGATCTCACTCAGACAATGTGCGCAAGCGGTTTATAAGATTGTTTAAAGTATGTTTTTAGACCTTTCGTTCTTCCTAAAATCATCGGAAAGTCGTATGATATTGCTCTTTGAACAATACGAGGTGTTGGTCAGCATTTTTTGAATGGAAGGTTTAACTGGATCTTCTTGGTTTTGGTTCGATCAATTTGGGTAAGTAAGCTTATCGCAATGGGAAAGAGCCAGCTGACATCAATTGCATAGTGAGTACAAAATGAAGAGAGATCCCGCTCGCAGCTTAATTAACAAGGAACCAGTAGTTTCACTAACCAATTTAGAAGTCCTTGACAACTCTGAGAAATCTTCAGAAAAATAAGTCTATTGGTTATGATGGTTGAACTGAAGAGTGATGTCAGATCATGTACCAATCACGACTGGAAAAGGCGCATGCACTAGAACTGGCTATCAGCCCCATATATATACACCATCTACGGCCAAATCGGTTTTTTTGTCCTCGATGAATCATTAACGCATTTCCCTGCTTAACGTTCTATATAAGATGTGCCGTACTGTCCTAGCGTTCTAAGTTGTTTAAATTGAAGGGCCATAACATAGACCAAACATTGACACTGAAAATCCTGACAAAACCCAAACAATTTTAAGTCGAGAACCACTCTCTTTTCATCAAGTTCTAACCAGCTTATAATGGGATATTCTCGAGCTTGAGATCCATTAGAATCTGATGCATCTGTACCACACAGCGAGGAAGGGTTTCTCCAAACAATCCCCGTCATACCCACTATACTGGACTGAAAATGGAGGATACAATAAAACCGCGCAAACTGGATCTATTCCTCAATCCGGATGTAGTCCCAAAAGACTAGATTGATTCGGCCACATAGCCGGAACAGTGTACTCCATCGAAAAAAAGTCTTTGAATCCCAGTCCTTTAAAGAAAAGGAAAATCTAACATTCAGTAATAAAAACCAAGGCATCTTGAGGCTGCACTGTTGTTGTGTACGATAGGAAGGAGCAACATGATCTCGGAAAATGGAAAACCTTTGTCGTTCATTTCTCGTACAAAGTTTCCTTTCATGGATCGGACACCCGAAGAATTCTAGGAATATATTGTAGACCCGCAATAAATATCGAAATTGCATATCAACCCGATGTATCACAAAGTCCATAATTCAGAAGGAATGTCGTGCGGTACAATTATAAGGGGTTATCCATTTTGCGGTTTTAAAAGTATAGGGCTCTAATTCGACATCTGTCAAACTAAGTTGTTTAACCAATTTTTTTTTCAGTTGAAAGCCGAATGGAACGCTTAACTATCGCACAACGCATAACAATTGTTAAAACCTACTACAGATATGGTGAGTCTGCCAAAGCCACATATAGTGCTTTAAGAGGAGATTATGGTTTACATAATCGTCCAACTACGCAAGCAATTGCCAATTGTCTAGCTCACACAACAACTGAAGCCAGCTGGCCATTCACAACGTCGTCGTAGATACGTTGAATGGGTGTTTGAACAACAGGCGGTGGACGGTGGTTTTTCGAACAAAATTTTCTTCAGCGACGAAGCACACTTCTCACTCGGTGGATATGTTAATAAACAAAATTTTCGTATTTGGTGTTCTGAGAATCCTCAAGTAATTGAAGAGAAGCCATTACATCCACAAAAAGTCACCTTACTTCTTCGAAAACGTCGATTGAACGACTGTCACCTTCAATTCGGAGCGTCATGGTCATATGATAACCGACTTTTATTTGCCTGCTATTGACAAATACGACTTGGAGAATATGTGGTTTCAACAAGATGGTGCCACATGCCACACAACTCGAGCGAATATGGCTTTATTGCAAGAGACATTTCCTGGCCGCGTAATTTATCGTCGTGGCGATATCCAACTGGCCACCAAGATCATGCGATTTGACACCGCTGTACATTTTTTGTGGGGTTACGCGAAAGACCGTGTTTATGCAGATAAACCTTACACTCTTGACCACTTGAAAACCAACATTCGTCAAGTTATGACTGAGATACCGCCCAATATGTGTCAAAAAGTGGTCGAAAATTACCTCAAAAGAATCGATGCTTGCAACAATTCGCGTGGTGGTTATTTAAATGATGTAGTATTTCACACATAATTTCAATTTCAACGTTCAAATTTTATAATAAAAAAGAAATATCATGAAGAAACATATTTTATATGTGTTTTATTTACGTTTACTTTTGAAACCGCAAAATGGATAACCCATTATGTATGTGATCGCAGTAAGATGTGGGTATTGGGAAGCTTGGGCTGGGAAAATTCAAATTTGAATGAATTAAGTTACCCAATTTGGTGGGTCTTGATTTTAAACGTTAACAAAATGCCAGTAACTGGTTTTACGAAAAATGGTTGTCTTTCGAAAAAAAAAGATTTAATTGAAAAGCGTTCAAAGTCCTTTAAAGCCTTTCTTTTCATTTCTTGAAGTCAAAAATGTACGTAAGGAAATTCGTTTAAAAAGTGTTTTGTTTTGAATTTTTTTTGTCTGCACATCACTGTAACAAAAAAACACAACTAATGCATATAAATGCGCACAAGAGATTAATCCTTGTCGAGAACCACAAGAACACCCTATAAAACTCGACCAAGCAACTGCAATCTGCAAAAATCAATCTAAGTACCGACCTGGTTCAATTGAATGTTTCCCATCGCTATCTAGATCCTTATTTCTACTTGCCTTGAATCGCTTTTCAAGGAAAAAAAAAGGAAAAAAAAGGAAGGGATGACTCCTATCGGGCCCATTGTCTGATTAAGTTTTAGTTATTATGGCAATTGCAAAGGCGATCAAGCACCACCACCAGCTCCAGCATGGGGCATATAGAAACAAATAAAATACACAATGGACTATGCACACCGAAGAAGGCATACCAACCTACACTAGATAGTAGGTAGGTACAACAAAAAAAAAAAGTATACAATTGGCCGAATGGGGCCATATCCTTAAGGAGAGATACCAACCAGTAGGTGGTATTGGCTTCCATATCGATGGCTGTGGTATAGCTCAAGGAAAAGTTTTATTCCGCTTAGTGGCCCATTCAAACTGTGATTCAGGTCCGGTTATTGCTAGGCTTCATCATAGCATAGAGCAGACAATATTTGTGATGATAGTTGAGAAACTACCACTAAGCTTCACCATAAGGACCATCCCACAGTGCGAGTACCCCATTCCCGTTCAGCACGTTGCCGCCGCGCCGCACCGCAAATACAAGTTGTCGGTATAGGGGTATTTTACAAAAGTTCTATTTATTTTGCTCTCTTTGTTGGAAGGAAAAGTTTCTTGTTATTCTTTTTATTTGCTCAGCTAAAGGGTTTTATATTTATTTTTTTTTCCCTTAAAACTCTCCTGGATCATTCAAGGAATTAATAAAACTTGTAGATAGTAGTTGTTATTCCTTTCTCTAAGAAGGATACTTTTACTTAAAAAAAAAAAACTATCGCTAATTTCATTGCAATTCTCATTTTCTTTTTCTTGTAACTTCATTTCTGTCTTTTTTTTTCTAGATATGTCCATGGGATAGGTTCAGAGACACGGAACTCACTATTTCATTTGCATAACGGACGAGACCTAGTTTTGGTAACAACGTGCCGTCATGGCAAAAGCTGGCGGGAGCTTCAAGATGCCAGATGCGACGAAGACAATCGCGAGTACGATAGGTAAGTTCAGTTGTATAAGAAGTATCTAATGCATTTATAGAGTTTTTTTTTTGCAAAAAAAGGAATGATTTGTCAAGATTAAGTGTAACGGACCGTTTGTCCATCCTGCGTCGTCGGTCCGCACCTAAGACGCTAAGTATACATAGGTTGTCTGGCAAAAAAGAAAGTAGAGGGAATGCAATTGATAAAGATTACATGATTTTTTAGGTTGGAAAAGGGATATAAAGCACAGGATATAGTGTGTCTTTCCTTTTTTTTAATGGCGTTGCGTAAGAATTTTGGGATTTTTTTTTCTTAACTTTCTGCTTACCAGTCAGAAAGACTTTGCTAAAGAAAATCCTTTGAAACATTGGAAAAGTTGTCCTGAATAATGAGAAGGACACGAAAAGCTTTACATGAATATTTTAACTTTAGATTTAAAAAAAAAAAAATAATTTAAAGCATAAGGTTAAACAAGTTTGAATAATTCAATTTTTAGGTAGAGAGGTATAGATGTGGTGTTGATTAGTGATTTAGTTTTTGATAAACTTTGTTTTCAATTAAAAGACACTATATCTGTGTTCCAACACGGTTTTATGCCTGTTCGATCTACTTTAACTAATTTACTTTAACTAGTTATACGAGGGCGGGTCAATAAGTCCGTGACTTTTGGAATAAAACACAGATTTTTTGATAAAAAAATAATTTTATTTTTCAACGTAGTCTCCCTTGAGCTCTATACACTTTGTCCAATGCTTCTCCAATTTTTTTTATCCCTTCCAAAAAAAATGATTTGCCGAGGTCCTCAAAATAGGCATATGTTTGCGAGATGACTTCATCATTGGAGTCAAATCTTTTTCCACCAAGCCATTTCTTCAGGTTTGGGAACAAGAAGTAGTCGCTCGGAGCCAAATCTGGAGAATAGGGTGGATGAGGGAGCAATTCATAGCCCAATTCATGGATTTTTGCCGTGGCAACTGCACATGTGTGCACCCTTGCATTGTCTTGGTGGAAAAGAACTTTTTTCTTGGCCAAATGAGGTCGGTTTTTTTTCAAATCGTCATTGAATCGGTCTAATAAGTTGGCATAATATTCCCCATTGATTGTTCTTTCCTTTTGAAGGTAGTCAATGTGGATTATCCCGCGTGCATCCCAAAAACAGTCGCCATAACTTTATTGGCTGACAAACCCAACTTGGCCTTCTTTGGCGCCGATTCACCCTTAGAAACCCACTGTTTTGACTGTTGTTTGGTCTCTGGTGTGTTGTGATGAATCCATGTTTCGTCCACGGTTACAAAACGGCGCAAAATTCCTCCATATTGCGATTAAACAACGCCAAACCTTCCTGTGAAGTTGTTACACGATTGCGTTTGTGGTCGACTGTGAGCAAACGCGGCACCCATCTTGCGGAAAGCTTTCTCATGCCCAAGTGATCATTCAAAATTGAAACCACTGAGCCATGCGAGATCCCTACGGCTTCCACAATCTATCGCACTTTCAATCTTCGGTCGGCCAACACCATATCGTGAATTTTTTCGATTATTTCGGGTGTAAAGACCTCAACTGGGCGTCCAGGACGTTCGGCATCTTCAGTGCTTATACAGCCACAACGAAATTCAGTAAACCACTTTTTTACCATTGAAATCGATGGTGCAGAGTCCCCATAGTATTTATCAAGCTTAGCCTTGGTCTCGGTAATGGTTTTTTTTCGCAAGAAATACTCGTAATGTTTAATAAGAACACGAAATTCACTTTTTTTCCATTTTCTCCTCAAATTAGTGAGTAGTCTGATAAAAATAGCTGTCAAACACAAACTAACTGACGCAGCAAGTTTAAATTTTGACAGGAGTCAACTGACAGATGCCTGTTGACAGGAGCAGTATTGCTGTTTCAGTAGAGGTCAGAAATTCAAAAAGTCACGGACTTATTGACCCTCCCTCGTATAATAAAAAAATTTGAGTCGAATCTCCAAACAGATATTATATTTACTGATTTCGCCAAAGCATTTGATCGCGTTAATCATAAGGTTCCTATGCACAAGCTCTTGTAGTTGGGTTTTCACTCCAACATATTCGATTGGTTAGCATCTTATTTAACCTGTAGACTTCAAATTGTTAAAATTGATGATCATTTGTCAGATAAAATCCCATTAACATCTGGCGTTCCCCAAGGTAGCCATTTGGGTCCGCTTTTATTCCTATTGTTTATAAATGATATTCCTGATATTTTTAGGAATTCGTCGTGTCTTCTATTTGCAGATGACCTTAAACTATACCGAATGGCTAAGTGTGTAGGAGATTGCATTTTGTTAAATGATGACTTAAATAGATTAGCTGATTGGTGTAGTTTAAATTTCTTGCACCTAAATGTTTCTAAGTGCCAAGTGATGTCCTATTCTCGTAATACCTCACCAATTCTATTTAACTACTTAATAAACGGCTCTCAATTAGAACGCGTAGTGCAGAAAAAGGATTTAGGGGTCATCGTTGATACAAAGCTTTCATTCCTTCCACATATGAATTACATAATCAATAAAGCAAATCAAATGCAAGGGTTTATTAAGAGGAATACTAAAGAATTTATTGACCCATACACAATCAAGTCTCTTTTTAGCTCTCTAGTCCGATCTGTACTTGAGTACTGGAGTCCGGTTTGGAACCCTTATTATTAAAACTCAACTGAAAGAATAGAAAAAATTCAGGGAAAATTTTCAAGGTACATATTTTATAAATTAAATTGGAGAATTGATACTCCAACTTATAAAACCAGTTGTCAGATAGTTGGCATGCAAAGTCTGGAAACTTGTCGTCCATACTTTGGGATAATGATTATCAGAGATATACTTACATATCACATTAAATGCACTCCATTAATTTATATACGCTTGTTCTCGTGATTTCAGTTTGTTTCAAGAGCAACTCCATAGAACGAATTTCGGCCGTAATGAGCCCATTTCTCGTTGTATCAGGGAAGCTAATTTAGTTTGCAATAGATTATACTTTTTTGAAAATTGCACTAGCGATACTTTTAAAGTATATGTATTTAACATTCTTAATTTTTTACAAAAAAAACCTGAAATTAAAAAAAAATAAAATTTGACATCACTTTTTTACTTGCATTTAGCAAAAAAATCGAACTCGAGATTTTAATCAAACTTGATATTAATTTCGTCTACCTGTCTGTCTGTCTATACAACGCTATATAGCCTAACGGCTGAAGCGATTTGCTTCAAACTATCAAATCAAATCTACGCAACTACATGTGATCGGGCATTATCTGGCATTAATAGGAGTTGATCCTATCCTATGAGCCCCACATATGGGAGCACGTGTTACTGAAGGATCTCCTCATTGTATCGCCTTGCATTTAATCGAATATCAATGAAGGCCAATTGTGTACGTCCTTCGAGACTTATTCCTCCCCATACCATGATATGTGCTCTATAAAAAGTCCCCACGTTTCGGTGGTGGTGATGGGTAAAAACAACTTTTTTTTTTTCTCGATCCACCTTGCCGACCATCTGGGGCATGTACAGCGATTCTGCCCTCATCTGTGAACAGAACTCTAGCTCATTGCTCGTGTGTCCAATTTGCGTAGTCTCTAACAAATCGAATCCAGGCTACTCTGTGATTTCAGAGCAATGTTGGACCGCGTGTCGGCCTGCGAGCTCTTAAATTCGTTACCTCCATGCGTGTCTTATCGCACGCTCGCTTACGTTGACTTCCCTTGCATTTTGAAGCCGCTGACGGACCTTAACGGTGAAGAAGCGGCTCCCTAAAATTTGAAGTAAAATAAATGGGGGGGTGCCGTGGCGCGATAGTTGTGTGCTCGCCTGTCAACCCCATGGTCACAGGTTCGACCCCTGCCGTAGTCTATGTCTTCTTATTTTTCTATTAAAAACCAATTCTAAAAATAAATGTCATACTACGAGTTGCTGGATTACCCATTACATGCTGTTTAGGCATAGAACTAACAACATGTGATTGAGTAAAACTAGTATACCGATGAAATATGACAAAGAATAAAAAAATTAATGCGAATTATAAGGGACATAGATAAATAAGACACGGAAATTTCTCCGCATTAGTTCAGCAGCCATCCCTGGAGATAAAATCTGAGACAACAACCACCTACAGTCTCCGAATATCGCGCCACACATCTTTCATATCATTCTCTCTCTTCCTTAACCTCACCCTCACGCCCACGCTGTGTTGAAACATTTAAAGGGTATTCATAATCCCTTGAGCGCGTGTAGATTATAAAAAAAAATAAAATAAAAAATAAATAAATATGCTCCGAGCATAGAAGCCATTTCACATTGTTCAGATTGCGCTCGCAAAAAACCTATTTTGTATGCTTATAGAGCTAAGAGGTTAAACCTCTGATAAAAATCACGACAAAACATGATTATGTTGGATTTATAGGATTGTCAGAATTTCTGTCAAAAATTAGCAAAATCAATTTATAATGACTTACAGGCAGGAAGTGTACCATCTTTGTTTATTTTGACATAATTGGTCAAATAGCGTCAGTACAATTGGCCAGTTCAGATCTTACTTATTTCGGTCCACCAAAAACTCAAAAAGGGAATTCAAAATTTGTTTTCATCTACATATATATTTGACAGCAAAATTGGCACATTAATCTGAGGAATCTCATATTTCTAGACTAAGGGGGATATCGTGAATAGAAATGTCATTGGCACTCTTTCTCTCATTCGAATGCAGTGAACGAATGATGCTCAAAAGTTTCCCTCGAAATTTATTGGTATCGGGAATAAACTTTTGTTCGAAGAACCTTAATTCCGTTGGAGATTCACGATCGACAGAAAAATTTCGAGGTAATATAATATTTCGTGGAATACGCAATTCCCTGGTAGATTCACGTTTGGCCGAATATTTATACGAAACACGAGTTATGTCAAAATTAAACTGAAGGCGAATTTAGAAAATTCGAAGATCTCAGCAATTTCACTTACCTGAACTGTATTCTTTAGCAAAATTGTTCAGTTTTTGTTGTCAAATACTGAGGAAAAAGTATTTTGGATTCGCTTGTTCCCTTTTTGAATTGACCAATACCAACACGATGATGTCAAAAATAATAAAAAAAATAGAAGGAATTATGGCAACTTGTCAATAGTCCAATCGTCTAATGAATGTAATTGAATTCCTTAAAGATTGCATTCACAACAAATTGCATTCATGTAGAATTCTTAACGATTTAGTGGAGGAAGATTTCTAATAATATTGTAAGCGTGTCTATTTTCTCGGTGTTCAGCTTCTTCAATCTCACACAACTTCCATCTTCTTCAAGATGACTGATATTCTGGTGAAAGAATATACCGATAATGGGCTAGGCTTCATTGTGATCATGCCCGTTTTCAGTGTACATTTATTAGTTGAGTAGGCTGATTTTCTCTACGCACCAAAAATTACGAATTTGGGTGACATACCCAAGCTTATGATCGGTGGCCTTATTTTTTACGAGAAATGTTGGACTGTCACAGTGACTGTTGAACGTTACTTGATAATGCTGGAATATTTGTTTGAACTTTAATTGAAGAAATTGAGTAATTATTGTCAAAAGAAAGAATTTTAAAGCATATTTTAAATGAAATTTAGGCAATTTTTCTCTGTGTCGTGGACTTGCTCGGAATACTCGAATTTATGTCCCTTCAATTTATAGACTTCAATGCTTGGATTGCTGGGCAAGTGTGAAACTTTAATTTTAAACTTTCCTTAAAATAGTAAACAATTTAAAACATTAAAAGGGTGTTTTTCTTTAGAGGTGTCCAACTTTAAATTGAAGTTAAACATTGTAAGCTTCATTTTACAGATAATTTTATGGAACTAATGTTTGAATAAGATTTCGGGCAAGTGGCTGACGATGATTGGGAATTGGTACGTGTAGATCAAGCTGTATTTCATCAGTCAGGCGTCGAATGTTGGCTTTTAAGTGCTGAACTCTTTCTAGTTCATCAGATATAGACATACATAAGAGCTTACAATATCCCAAGACAAAAAAAAATGACGTCAAATCGTTTTGAGAAATGAGTCAATTCGTTATGAATTGCGGAACCGAATATAACATTAAAATAATCTACTACCTACTGTCAAATCGCGGCTATGACTGCAAACGATATTGGCAATGTACTCAATAGCCTTTATTTCTAGGCTTTCTAACGCAATTAAATCACCAACACCCAAAAATGAACCTAGCCTTCCGACCCGGAGTGTACCAAAACGATATAAAATGTAACTCATCCGCCGGTCCGGAGTGTAGATACCAACCAACAAGCAATATCAGCGGCCGTCAACCGCACCTACTTGATGTCACCCAAAATAAGCTTATTTTTTAAAATTAATGTTAGTCCTCTCATAATTCACATTCACTTTTAACCAACATTATTATAAGTAAAAGTAAAATTCCCATTGAAAATTGAATCATATCAAATCTGAATTTCTGTTGTAATTTTTCTTTATAAAATGTAAATCAGAATAAGTTTTACACCTGGTGGAATTTAGAAATTCCGACCGGTGACATTTTTGGCAATGAAAATTAGTTTCCTGTACCCTTTCCTGCTCTTGTAAGATTTGGGTCAACTCCCTGCTTCTAGATTTCTTACCACACCGAGAGTTGGGCGACTTCCTTCTCCTAATAAAGTGGCGTTTGTTTAGTTGTTAAGACCATAATAATAAAAAATAATAAAAATTATTTTATTGAAATTGCTAATTGGACAGAATTCTTCTTCCTTATCCGAGTTTTACTGTGCTTTCTTCGGGAAAAGGTCCGCCGAGCTTTCCTCAGCCGTTGGAAAAAAAGCATCACCACTTGAAAATATTATTGACCTTTTTGAACCTAACATTTCAAATTTCGTTTACAATTCATTTCTCAGAACATTTCAATTAACCTCATCGATAAGTTCTCTCGACCATCTAAGAGTCCTCATGACCGACCTTTCGTTATCAGATATGATGTAATAATTGAACATCAATTAATTCTTAAATGATTTATTATTTCTCAAACTTCTCCTTAACTACATACCAATTTATAATAATTTCCATTTCCATGAATCCTTGATTTTTATATTGTTTCTTAAAAGTCCACAACCTGTTTTTGACATTTATTCGGATATAATTGGAAAACCACTTCAAGAGCAATATTTATTCATTGTTCGTTTTCGTTCAAGAACAAACTTTTTTTCATACACGAACACACATAAAAAAGACGAAGATTTTTGTCCTGAACCAGGAGGACCATAACCATTTTCGAAGAAAATGCCCAAGGATATCTCTATTTGCTCCGTTCTGTTCGCCCGCATATATATCTACTCTCACATAAGAAAAAATTTCAAGAAACTTCTTCGATATTAGTATACATATGTACGAGTATGTGTAGTGTAGTGTAGTGTATGTCTTGCTTGATAGCCTTTTAAACGATAAAATAAATCATTTTTTTGATTTTAAACTTTTCTTGCGTCTTGAACCAATTTTCATTTTAGTGAAAGATGATGCATACTTTTTGTATTTTTTTCCTTTGTTTTGTATTATTATTTATCGATTTTGTTTTATTAAAAAAAATACGAGTAAAAAAAAAATAAAACATTTGAGGCTTAGTATTGAAGGAAGAATTTTAAATCTACAGAAATGATAATAATTTTTGGACGCACAGGCTCAGGATGCTACGCCTATACGTGATGGAAATTTATAAAAAAGGTAACAAGTTCTATGGGCTTTAAAGGATTAATTTGATCAAATTGGTTTTGCCATTTTAATTTCTGACATTGATGAAGATTGTAAGAGACCCTAGTTTAATCGCATACACAGCTCAAGTAGAAATAAATTATTCATATAGGAAATCTTTATAACGTTGTGCAATTCTTAACTTCATATTCAACAACTTGAATTGTTATTATCACGAATTTAGAAATTTAATATACAGGGTGTTTTTTTTTATAGCAGTACTAACTCCATACAGTTTGCAATAGGATGTATACAAAATTTGATCGAAATTAGTAGAGTCGTTAATTAGAAATTCGAAAATAAAAAAAACGGTTCTATGCCTAGTACTAACTTACGAAAGAGTTAGTTGTCGTGAGTGCTCTACGACTAAGAGGAAAAAAAAAATAAAAAATAAAAATAAAATATCTCTTCGCATGCAAAATGGGCAACCAAAGCCATTTCCTCAATCGTATCACAGTCAAGACTAGAATATCATTGCTCGTACTTTGTCATCCTAATATGTGTCCGACGACATAGTGACATATAATAAATTAAAATCGTAGACGAACTGGCCAAAACCGGATCATGACTTGAACCGAGCCAAATAGTTCCCGGGATACTAGTGTAATTTGAGGAGGAAAATTATAGAATGCAACAAACTCAAAACGGCAAACGACAAATTGTCAGGAATCGGCAGTTGTCGGGTTTCAAAGAATCTTTGGCCAAATATCTCAAAGAAAAACACAGACTACTTACTAGGGCTAAACAGAAGTAAACTGTCCCGCCTGATGGGCACCTAAACAGGTCAGAAATTCAATGGAAACCTACATGACCAAAAGGGCCCTCAGGACATCTGACTTTTGTAGAGGTTGTGTGGACGAAGAGTAGAAACAGGGCTCATATCACTTCCTTTGTGAATGTCCCAACCTAGAGCGACTAGGAAAGCATACCTCAAAAAATACTTCTTCGATGAACTTAATAAGCCATTTCAACGTATCCTGAAATTTGTTCAATGGTCAAAATTATTTACGGAGGCACCCCACACCTAATCTCCGCACTTCCTCCCATTCTGTTTCTCTCCAACTTAAACTATCCCACTCCTACCCTGTCGACTGCATTAGATCCATTAAGATCACAGCGAGGTAAGGCGGCTTGCCGGTTCATCAACCCTTCTAACCTAAACTACGCCTAGTGCTGCCAAATTTGCCCTACAGTTGCAAGTAAAAAGAATATCAGTCGAATGAAAAAATACGAGTGGTCGTTTTTCGTCATTTTTACTTATTGCTCGCGTAAAATCTGCCTCTTAATTGCTTATTTCTTCTTCAAAAAGCCTCCACGGAAGAAGTCTGGAACCGTCAGATCCGACGATCTGTTCGACCAGTTCAAATTGCGAAAAACCGGAGAAACAATGCCGCCATAAGATAGTTGTTTCAATATCTCCATCGCTAGCCGAAATGTGCCGGCTGTTACTCCTACCTGTTGGAACCAACAGTTCTCCAGGCTCAATTCAATATTTTTGGGGGTAAAAAAACTTCCTTAACTTACATAATATGTGTTCTTAGTCTCGTCAATGTTTGCGGATTCTCCTGGAGATCTTCGGCCACAGTAGTGATATCCTGAGTCGAACAAGCTCTACACATCTTGCGAAATCTGTAGTAGATTAATTTTGAAACAAATGGTTACTACAATCCCGTATAGCTCACTACTTTAATAATGTCGGTACTTAGACGGTTTTTTGGGCACATAAAGCGAAAAATCGTAAGTAATTGTCCTAATATGACCATTCGGCTTATATCTGAAGGAGAAGACTACTTCGCAGGACTTCCTAATCCGCCTATTCCATCTGGCATCTTGCGATATTTTTAGCAAACCAACGTCTTCGAACACATAAATTCGACTTAAAACTTCTTCACAGCGAAACAATGATGGGATTGATCAATTCATCATCCACGACTCTTTTTAATGACTTTTAAGCTACATTGACACACAATTGTGTGTACAGTTTGAACAAAACTTTCAAGTCTCCATCCCATCCAGGTCCTTCTCGGAGGACATAGAATTCTACCAAGCCCAATCCATACATTTCTGTACGGATGGATGAAAAACCGTTGATGAAGTTGGTAAAGGCATGTAGTCGGACTAAATTGAGTCTCGTATTACCAAAATTTGTAGTGTGTTCCCGGCGGAACTCTTGAGCATTAATGAAGTCTTGTCTGTGAAACGTGATATCAACTTCTGATATCGGCATCTTCCCACATAGTCAGGGTACCAGGCACTCTCGATTCTGTCCCTATAAACTCTATTAAGCTTTAAGACCATTTCCTATGTAGATAGCTGAGCAGTGTTACTCGTATGTTGCCGTCTGTATTCCATTCCAGAGAACTGCATATCTGACCAATTTGCCAAAGTCACGACTTTCCTGGTAGCTAAACGGATCTGACCAACTTTAGATCTAAGAGCTTATAAAATATTTGCTATCTCTGATTAGATTGCACAATAGATCCGCCATATGTGCCATATTTGGACACTGTTGTCTATCAGGCAAGAGTGCGAAACGGTTCTCAAACGATTTCTGCAAAAGCTGTATGCACGAGTAAAAATTGAATTTTGTTTTGCAAATTTTATCAATCCCTGAATATTTTTGGATATTTTCCCACTAAACTTTTTGCACAATTTTTATCGCAGTATCTGCTTTATGTATATTTTATATTCCTTCCCTTTACTCTAAGCCAGTCACGGTTTTGACAGAGCTTATAAATTCCTCCAACAAATAAAAGTTCAAAATATATCATGATTGCCATTGAATTGGTTGAATTTCAATTAGAAAACAATTTAACCCTTCTTATACTGACGCCTTGCTTTCCTTTCAAAAAAAAAATGAAGACAGGTTGTTCCGTGTCCTGGAGCTTAAATAAATTTTTAAAATTTCTCATTAATTTCATTATTAAGTCCCGACATTGAAATATTGCATGCTTTCGACATCAACATTCTTTTCTTCTAATTATACTTTCCCCAAACCGTGCATGTTTCATCCTCCAATCACACTTAGGTTAATCCAATGGCAACACAAAAAAAATACTAGTTACTTCCTTCCAACACCGCCACTACCCTTACCCTTGTAGCGCCGAGATAACATTCCATTACAATTGGAATGGTTTTGCTAAAATCGCTTTACTTCCTAAATTATAACCAAATGTGACTTTCATTTGGCATATCCTTCACACAACAATTAAATGAGGGTCCTTGATATAAAAATACATACACACATACTAGTATATATTTTTGGATTTGTGTGTTTGTGCATAAAGTATGAAAGTTACTTTGTATAATTAGTCTTTGACACGCCATTGTTGAAAGACAGGGAAATTGCCTCTTTCCACATCCGCATCCACATCCCGGAAAATGGAAAGAAAAACCAAAAAAAAAACTACCGAATGGCTGGCTATATGCTGACCATTTGGAGAAGAAGTTGAATTAGATTTTTGTTTTGATTGTTATTGCTGATGTTGTCGATGGGCTGTCAGATTTCGGTGATTAACTCTTACAACTTAAGTAGGCATTTAAGCAATTATGTTTTGGGATTGGTTTGAAGGGTTTTTCTGTAGAGAAACTTTAACTTTAATGGGTGTCCTTTATGATTGTTGCGATTGCGAGAAATTGTTGGCCCAACTCAAATTTATTTTTAATTGAGTTAAGTTTTCATATTTGGAATTCTGGAAAACTTTTGAAGGAAATTTTAAATTTACTTGTAAATATTTACAAAAAGAAACATCTTTATCCATTGTTGTGCCACAAAGTTCAAAATAAGTTAGATTGTGGGATGTATTTAATTTTAATTTCACGGTAACTAGAAGCACTCATACTATAAAACTTTTGTAAACAAAAAACAAATTGGAAACAATCAGAAAATGTAGATTTTCGTAAGCTTAAACTTAAACAATCGCTGTCGAAAATATTTAACTATTTAATTAAATCTAAGCAAGTGCGGAATACCTTGAAGTGCTGAATGAATCAATGAATGAATGTATGAATTTAAGGTATTGATGCACTGCGTCCTTGAGATCTATTGTGTCACCCTACAGATTTGGATAAGATTTCTCATTCTACAATATAGTCCTTCGAATTAATTCCTTTTAGGAATTTTAGTATTTTTTGTGACATTTCAATAGAGGGTAGTTCTTTTTCCCCTATTAGGTGATGCCCCAGAAATTTGTATACATTACAGGACCTACAGAAAACATTGCTCTCCAATCCCAAGATATTGAAGTGCCTGTTCAGTTTACAGTGGCCTGTGAGGAGACCTGGAGCCCTGGAACGTAACTTGATACAATCGAGTTTTGTCGATACAATCGAGAATTGAAAGCACTTATTTTGGTTCAATCGAGTTTTCTCTAACGATACAATCGAGGACACTTGATTGAACAATTCTCGATAGTATCGACAAAATTCGAGTGTATCAAGTTACGGGCGGGGGTCCCTGTTATTACCCACAATTTGTTCTTACTTAGGTTGTAGTTCCCAAGTAGTAGTTCTGCCTGTCTTAACCTGGGGAGTTTATTCCAAATATTTGATCTTTTGGCCTCCTCTTCGGATCTGATCTTGTTTTTTATCACATTTTCTACCATTCCGCAATAGGGCTCTGGTCCCATTAAAGGTGACGTTGCTCCTATTTTTGCTAGGGAGTCTGGCTCTCCGTTATCCTGGATTCATATATGCACAGGTACCCAATGAGGTGAGACTTTATTATATTTGCCCAGCTCATTCAGCCTGCTTACACATTCCCATAACAGCTTTGATCTGATGGAGTAAGTGCTTAGTGCCCTAAGTGCAGCTTGACTATCTGACATGATGGCAAATGTTCTGGTTTCGTTTGTTTGTTTCGAGATTACGTTCTGCGCATTTACCTATTGGTTTAACTTCCGCCTTGAAAATTATAGTGAAATATCCCATCGGAACGGAGAGTCTGGTTCTAGGCCCAAAAACTCCTGCACCAATCTGCTCAGTTGTTCTCGATCCATCAGTGTACCACTTGATGGCATTTTCAGTGATGACATTAAGTGTTTAGTTTAAATTCTTAACAACCCATTGTTAAGAGGAAGGCCTCATCTTAGGTGGCGCGATCAAGTGGTGAACGACCTCAACCAACTTGGTGTGCGTACTGGTGGCAGCTAGCTAGAGACCGGGCTAGCTGGAGAGGTTTGCTGGTTGAGGACGTGATCTATCCTGGATTGTAAGCGCCATCTAAAGTAAATTAAACCATTGTTAAGAATGTATAAATTTAAAAATATAATTTCAAAATAAATCTTGATTTCTTTTTTCAAAAATCGAAAAAAAAAATATTTTTCGAATATTTACAATTCTAAGGACCTCCTATGCAAAAATTTTTATCCAAATCCGTCGAGCCGTATATGAGTCGACGATAAAAAAATGGTTGTATGGCAGTGGCAGGTAGGTAAAATGTTGGTCACAGCGAACTCGCATCTAGACTCAAGTAGCGCTGGGAAGCGCCGTTTTGATACCAAAAACTCGTGCGGACCTGAATAAAAGATTTATTAGCGGAAAAAGAGGGGGAACAACTCAAGCGCAACGACGCTAGAGCCATTACGACCAGTGGATTAAAGGGAGTAAGTTTTTAACTTCTGTATCAGACAGTTCTTTTATATCAGAAAAGAAAGCCGTTCCAAGGGAATGGATTCTTAGCCTGGCCAAGGAGGGACACTTGCAAAGGAAGTGAAGCACTGTTTCCTTTCCCAACTGGTTTTTACAGCTACGGCAGTATCCTTGCTGTGTCCCGCCATATCATTCTAGATATCGCGCAGTCGGTTATATTATTCCTGTCCTGGAGCCCAGACTAAAGTGATTCTATGGTTAATTCTCAGGTTTTCAGGCTCATTTCGAAATAGTTGGACCAGTTTTGATGATATTTTTGTTGAATTTACGGCTTTGATAGCCGCATTGCTATCTGTGAATATTGCCGAATTTAGGTTTTGAGTTCGGCTTAATTTAAGAATGTTGCATGCTTCTATTATGGCTAGTACTTCAGCTTGAAAGACAAAGTCGGGAAGTCGGAAAGATCTAGACACTCTCAGCGACTCTGAGAAGACTCCTGCTCCTACACCGCACTCCATTTTAGATCCGTCGGTAAAAATCTGTACATCGAAATCTTGGGACAATTCGTCATCTTCTCAATTCTTCCTGGACGGATAGATAACTATAAAACCTTTGCCGAGATTTAGAATAGGGGTGCAGTAGTCAGTGTTTGTCGACAGAATATCTGGTGGAATCAGCTTTGCAGTGTTGCTATGGCCGTAAGGTTTGGCAAACCAGCATTTTGACTATTTAAGTCTTAACGCACTGCAACATACCAGATGTTTAATGCGAAGGTCAAGAGGTAGAAGATGTAGAATAACACTTAAGGCATCTGTTGGGCAATATATTACGGCCCCTGTGGCACCAACTGTGGCAGTTCTCTGAATTTTCTTAAGCCTATTGATGTCAGGTACCGTTAGTCTTATTCAAAAATCTATTTGAGACAAAAATGGATTCACCTACATCGACCTAAGAACACACAGACAGGCGGAATTGTGGTAGCCACTTTTTTTGTGTTCCTATAATCCTTATTTCAAGTTTCATTAAAATTTCGAATTCGATTTTTTTCCAAATACAAAACTTTACCTATATCGCAAGTAAAAAACAAGCACAGAAATCCAAAAAGCAATGTTTGCCATACAGTTCAGCGGCGACGTCACCCAGCTTGATAATAAAGTTGTGCAGATTGGTGTTTATTGGCTATACACAATTCTTCATCACACTCTTAGGCCATTTGTCGATTGCGCATTAAAATGTCCACTTCCCTAGTTGAAATTCTATGATTTTTGGTTTCACTTTATTAGTTTCCAAAATCAAATTCACACTTGGCCTTTTTGTATGGTTAAAATTACCAAACTTTACAGATAGCATTTGATCACCACGCACACATTTGAAATCCTCGTGTAAACTTTTAGCATCCACAAACTAAATGTATGTTCAGAGTTGAAGCAAGCTTGGAGAATCTTTGGAATCTTACTCATTTATCGATTTGAAATACACTTTGTCCCGATTGTTTTCACAAATTGTTAATATCAGAGGTAAATTAAAAGAAAAATTCAAATATTCCGCGATTATAGGTACCATGAGGCAAGTTATGCATTCGTCGACAAAAAAAAAGTTTTCATATAACAATCAATCATGACATTACGATGATAGCGAAGACGAAAAAAGATGGTCTAAACTTTCTGTCAGTCTGTATGTCTGTCTGTATGTATGTATAGACACCTACACGGGTGGGGCGAATTGCTTAAAACTTGGTATATAGAGTATTTTACGTATCAGAGGGGAAATTGATTTTTTTTAGCTCAAAAAATAACGGTACCTGCCATATAATGTTTACGTTAAAGACAACTTTTCTCGAAAACGGCTCTAACGATTTTGATTTTTTAAAAAAATTTGTGCAGCTTTTTAGGTACAACCGATCATATGGTTAAAAAAAAATTTTAAATGTTTGGAAACTTTACTTTCCATACTACGTTTTTTTTTTCGACTATCTCATAAATGGCTTAACTGATTCTTTTGAAATTTCACACATATATAGGTTTAGGTTGCCCAATTCATACTGCGTACCAATATTTTTAATTAATATTTTTAAAAAAATAAATTTATATTTTGAAAACGGCTCAATAATTTGTTTTTCAAAAATTATAGTTACAGGTATATTTGTTGAATTGGCGTTTTTTTTATTTTTTTTTGAAAAATGTTTTCAAAAAGTTAAAAAAAAAATGTTTTTCTAAAAAACCGCTCCACAGAGTTTTTAAATATCTTTCTTATAAATTCAAATTTATCCAAGAAATAAAATGGCGTACTTTTTTGAGCTCAAATTAGTCATTTAAGAATTTTGAATTATTTTTTCTTTGATTAAATCGATTTAATCTTCTGTTTTTAAGTTTATATAATTAAATTTTTAAGATTGTCATACCAATTTTATTTAGAAAAAATATTAAAAAAATTTTGTATATACACAAAATTAAGTAAAAAACGACTTTAAAAATATATTTAGATTTTTAATAGAAATCTTTTGCATACGATGTGATCGAACATTAAAGCAAGTTCGCGCGATCCAGTCGTGCATTTTTGTTTTATTTAGTCAGTCAGTACAAACTGAGCACAAATATAACAACTTAATTCTTTTTGAAAATTAATAATGGCTTAAAGCTATGGAAAACTAATTTAACGCTAAAACCTAGTATGCTGCTGATGCAAAACGAAAATGTTCGGTGGCCTCCACTAGGAGAGCGAAATGCTAACGAATACATTAACAAAAAATTAGTTGAAGGAAAAACAAACCCAATCAGAAACAAATCACAAATAAACAAACTTTGATTCGAATAAACAACAAAAACAACACGACTTAAAATTGAAATCTAATTTTCCGCACACAATTAATTGGTCTGGGTAAAGACTTTTTAAATTTCGTCATGGAACAGCGTACTGCAGAACGAAAAGCACAACGAACATTTTCGTTTATAATTTCGTTCTGTAATTTTTGAATGAGAGTTTTCATTTCGCATCAGCAGCGTACTAGACTTAAGGAAAAAAAATTGGCTACAAAATTTTCAAATGTTCGAATATTTAAGAAAACTAAATGATTTTTTTTCCGAAAAAATACAATGGCATTACAAGTTGAGTACGAACATCTTGTGAAAAATAAAAATGATGTTAATTGCAAGTGATGTTAACTTCAGTAAAACTTTAACCCTCCGTTTACTCCGATTTTTTTAACAAGTCCGGCACTTCATAGCGCAATCTTAATTTTTCAGAAAATGTATAATAGGAGTTCTTCACAAAAATGTACATGAGTAGGAGTTATTTTAATTTAATTTCTTAGAAGGTATTTCAACTTTCTCAGGAGTTGTAGTTTCTTTTCTTGTTGGAATGGCCTGTTTAGCGGGATAAAATGAGTAAACTAAAGGGTTATCCATTTCGCGGTTTCAAAATTATAGGGCTGGAATTCGACATCTGTCGAACTAAGTTGTTAAACTATTTTTTTTTTAATTATGAGTCTGACATTTACGAAAATGGATCGCTTAACTATCGCACAACGCATAAAAATTGTTAAAACCTACAACAAATATGGTGATTCTGCCACAGCCACATATCGTGCCTTAAGAGAAGATTATGGTCTCCATAATCGTCCAACTGCGGAAGCAATTGGCAAAATTGTGAAGAAATTTGAAGAGACTGGATTGGGTACCGTTTCGCTCGTACCACTAAAAATATCGCTGCTGTAAGTGAAAGTGTTACCGAAGACCCGAATGTTTCGATTTCTCGTCGTTCTCAGGAATTAGGACTGTCTTACGGCACATTATGGCGTATTTTGCATTTGGAACTACACCTACATCCATATAAAGTCCAGCTCACACAACAACTGAATCCAGCTGGCCATTCACAACGTCTCGTAGATACGTCGAATGGGTGTTTGAATAACAGGCGGTGGACGGCGATTTTTCGAAAAAAAATTTCTTCAGCGACGAAGTATATTTCTCACTCGGTGGGTATGTTAATAAACAAAATTGTCGTATTTGGGGTTCTGAGAATCCTCAAGTAATTGAAGAGAGGCCATTACATCCACAAAAAGTCACATTACTTCTTCGAAAACGACGATTGAACGACTGTCACCGTCAATTCGGAGCGTCATGGTCATATGATAACCGACTTCTATTTGCCTGCTATTGACAAATACGACTTGGAGAATATGTGGTTTCAACAAGATGGTGCCACATGCCACACAACTCGAGCGAATATGGCTTTATTGCAAGAGAAATTTCCTGGCCGCGTAATTTATCGTCGTGGCGATATCAACTGGCCACCAAGATCATGCGATTTGACACCGCTGGACATTTTTTGAGGGGTTACGCGAAAGACCGTGTTTATGCAGATAAACCTTTAACTCGTGAGCACTTGAAAACCATCTTTCGTCAAGTTATGGCTGAGATTCCGCCCAATATGTGTCAAAAAGTGGTCGGAAATTACCTCAAAAGAATCGATGCTGGCAACAATTCGCGTGGAGGTCGTTTAAATGATGTAGTGTTTCACACATAATGCCAACGTTCAAACTTTATAATAAAAAAGAAATATCATGAAAAAAAATATTTTATATGTGTTTTGTTTACGTTTACTTTTGAAACCGCAAAATGGATAACCCATTATTATAGTTTTCTTCGTTTGCTAACAATTCGTTAAAAATTAATAAGTTAGGTGGCACTAATTTCATCACAATCCATTAAGTGGTTAAACATACAGTTGGCATCATCAAATTCTCACTAAACTGTCATTCAAAATTTACAAATTTATTCTTAACATTTTTTGCATACTGAAACATATATAAATAATTTAATTTAATTTCTACCAACTATTTTTTTTTTTTTTTGAATTAAAAACAAAAGATTTAATGAAAAATGGTTTAATCAATTTTTCAATTTTATTTTTTTATAAAAAAAAGAACGGATGACATTCTCTGCAGACGAACCAATTAAAATCAATGTGATAATTGGACAAAGTATAAAAATAAAATAGTTTTTTTTTTAAAGGACAAAAAAGTATAAAAATATTTCCACACTTTAATGAATCTAATAACAATATTATTTGTTGTGTTAAAACTAAAAAAAATTTATATATTTTATACCACGTTCGGAGCAAAAAAAGAAGCTATTTACGTGTCAAGGTTGTTATGGATTTTTTTCTTTTTGTGTTCTGTCACACATGGTTTAATGTAATATGAAATTCTTTTTTTAGAGAGTGTTGTCATGGATGCAATTAATTTATTTGCTGGTTAGAATGAGTTTTAAAAATATGTTCAGTTTGAGTAATTGATGTTTTGTTTGGGTGCTAAAAACAAGGCAGCCATTTAAGCAAAAAAAAAAATCATACTCCTCTTTGACATTTGTCATTGAAATCATAAACAAAAACAAAAATAATGCGTTGGCGTTGTAACAATTAAAGTGGACAAAAAATATACAAAACAAAAAATCACCTATTGAAAAATTCACGAAAACCATTAATGATGAGTGGCGTACCTATAAAGCTATTGTTTAAGCAAAAAAAAAAACTTTTAATTTATATTTCCGTATTTCGATCAAGGCGTGAGTTTCCAGTTTAGTAAACTGAAATAAGTCATAGGGTTCGACGTTAAAAAAAATAGAAAATAAAAACAGCCGTCATCTACCCTCGCTAATTCCATTCATCTGCCTATACCCAGAGCTTTGACATCCTGGATGGGTTGGGTTTGGGTGTCAAAGAACCTTCGGTTCTTAATTGCCTGTTTTTTTTTTGTTATGAAAATTGTATGTGGCTGTTATTAAAAGAAAATTTAGATCGAAGCACCATTACATTTTAATTGTATCTAAAGGGAAAAGACATTGGGCTTAGTTTTTTTAAGGAAGCTTCAGAATTTTTCTTGGTTTATAAAAACTCAAATTATAGATTCTCCTGTACTAAATCCTAACTTATATATTCCTAATTTAAATACCGCCTTAATGATATTTGCAATATAAAACTTTGTTCTTAAAAATCGGGGTTCCACAAGGTGCACTACTAAGTCCATTACTTTTTTTTTGTTATTTATTAATCCCAACTCATTTTTTGATGAATCTTCTTTATGGAGTTTATTTATTTTTTGTTCAGAGTTTGTTAGTAATATCCGAGAGGGTTGGCATTACAAAACGATCATTGTTAATTTGGAGGGAATCAGCTGATATATGTCGAAAAATCAGAGTTATTATAATGTGTTGTAATGGTTTCCGTTGAGTTCAAACAAAGCAGTTAATGGGATGTTAATAAAGTCTTAAATTTGCGACCATTCTCCAAAAGTATATCTTATCTCGAAAAGTGCATTTTACCTCAGCCAGTAGGCCACAACTATTCCTGCCGATAACAACAAGTTAAAAGTTAGGCAAGGTTAATTTGGTTGGCTAACAGTTGATCTTGTTACTGACACGCTTAGATCAAAATAGATTCATTGTGGTGCCCCGAAGAGTTGTAACTTCTAATTGTATACCCTTTGAGCTCTATGGATAATTATGATCGTGCCATTTAGAGGATGTTATGAAGCTCGAATTTGTTCCTTATATGACAGAGTGCTGAGCAATGACACAGGAAATGAAAGGTATCCTCGTGTCATTGTCATTGCAACCTCTTCATAGGACATCATTAATGAATGGATGCATAGTACTATGGGGTTGTGGCACTGCGACCTTGAGATTGTCTAGAGCTGGATGAGAATATCTCATTTTACAACTCTTCCTCCAAATTTATTTTCCTCATGAATTTGAGTATTTGTAGAGATGTTAAGTCACTCTCTTCCACCTGGCATCACAATTGCCCAGAATATGGTCCGGCGTGTACTCTTTTGTATCACATAACCTGCATATGGCACTTCTTGCTAGGCCAATGGTATTAAGGTGTCTTTTTAATTTGCCGTGTCCTGTGAGGAACCCTTTAATATTATTCTGAGGTTGTCTGTGTCTGCTTAAGCTTATACAGTCTGTAAAACGTTATTGGTTATAATTCCCAAGTAGTAGTTTGGTCTACCTCAGTTTGGGGAGTTTTTTCCATTTGTTGGGTCTTATGGCTCCTCTTCTTTTTTGATTTTGTACCTAATCAAATGTTCTCCTATTCTGCAATATGGTTTAGGCCCCACTAATGGAGTCGACCCATATATTTTTGCTAAGGAGTCTGCCTCCTAATTGCCCTACGCCTACGTGGCCAGGTACCCAATGAAGTGTGCCAACAATTCCTGTACCAGTCCCTTCCGTCATTCTCCATCCATCAGTGTCCCACTTGAGGGTGCTTGTTTCCAGAGTGTAGTTAACAGTTTCCCCTACCAACTCTTTCTTACTTAACTTCGCTTGAAAGTTTTTAGCGAAGTTATGTTTTTTAATCATACCATCTATTGCAATTTCAATAAGGTTTGTTACTGAAGGTTTCTAAATGTTTTCTCTTTCCCTGGGACCTATGCATTTGCCAGTCCCAGTTGCCTCTTAAGCAAATCTCATAATTTCTCCCTCTGCAGCACTTCCAATAATCTCGTTTAGAGATGTCAGATGAAGGATAACCTCCATTGCTGATTTATGGCAGGTTCCCATTGTTCCTCAAGCTCAAAATGCGAGCTTTTGTACCTTCTCTAGAGTTTTCCTAGTTGTTAATAGGTCTGTTCGTTTGTGCCATGCGACCGCACCATATGTAATGATGGGTCTTACCATCATGGTTTACATCCATCTGAGGATTTTCGGCTTGCAACTCAAAGATTTGCCTGCATGTATCTTGCATATCATTAGGACCCCTGTGGCTTTTCCGACGGCTGATTCTACATTTTTATTCCAGAGGAGTTTACTTTCGAGTGTGTTCATTATTAAGCCCCATTTTCTTTTTAGGTTAACCCAGCTGATAATGTCCGGCTATTACGCTTAGGAGTTCGAACAGAATTCATTTTTAAGTGGATAATCTTTTCTGTTCATTTCTTATCGAAATTGGGCCATAGTTTCCTGGTTGTTGCACAAGTACCGAGTAAGTTCCACATTTCGTTTTTTATTTTTTTAAGAATCTGCTTTCCAATGTTCTGTTTAGTGATATAGTCTATCAGGGTAGAGTCAAGTGTTGAACCCTTCCTCGCCAGATCATCTGCTCACTCGTTGCCCAATACATCACTGTGACGCGGGACCCAGCAGTGTCTATCCTTATGCTGCGTGCCAAGAACACCCATGCCTTCGCAAAAGTTGGGTGTTAGTTTTACATGGCATTGGTCCTTCGTTCTCCAGGGGCTGTGGCGCCATACGAAAGCTTTATCACTGAAAACTTAGTTTTTGCTGGATAACATCTGTGATGCCGGGACATAACTCCGCGGGACATAAGTCCAAAATTCTTTTTTTTTTTGGACTTATGTATATCCCATTTTGGTGAGGCATAATTCCAAAATCGAGTTAAGGAATTATATCCCAATTTGATAGGGCATTAGCCCAAAAAATAAAAGAATTTTGGACTTATGTCGCACAGAGTTATGTCCCTGCGTTAACTTCTGAGTGTCGGTTTTATCTATAAGTCGCAATTTCAAGCTTAAGTTTTTCACGACTTGCAAAATTATTGTAAAATTACCATTTGTTACGGTTTAAAAAAATATGAAAAAAGGTCTTAGTTTGTCACGCATGATCTTAGAAAGTATTTTACTGATTTCCATTAATTTAAATTTATAATATTCCTTATTTTTATGGGAATGTTTAAGGCTTGTTTAATCTCTTGATATGTGACGTGATATGTATATTTTTAAAATCCGCACTACAATGGCGCTTTTTTTTCTTCTTTTTAATCACGCTGCCTGTAAGACTTTAGGTTTTTTAAATCTTATTTTATTTGCAGTTCACAATAAGTTGGAAATAATAAGAATCGGAAATATTTTAGCGCGTTTTCATCTTATTTCCTTATTTATTTCTTTTTTGGAAATTGGAACATTTGTATTTCACAAAATTTCAGGAAGATTGGTTGTTTTATTTAAAGTTCAGCCATCTGAACGAAACCACTTACCATTTCGGGACCCTGGAGTTAACCATGTATTTTGTCCTACAACATAGCATTCGATACACTAGATAAACTAATAAACTAAACTAAATTTACTTGGTCTATATGTCAAGTATTGGTTTCGTGAGAAAAAAATTTAAATTCAAACTTTGCACTAAAATTAAACAATTCGTCCTAGCTTTTGAAATATATTGAGCTAAAGGTTAAACACGTGCCGCAATTTGTGTCAGACTTGCTAGAGATTATTCGAGTGTAATCCGCCATTCAGTGATTTTTCTCGAAAGTTAAACTTTGTAATCCTTTTTGCCCAAAAATTCACATGAAAAAAAAATTATGAGCTTCAAGAAAAATTCGGAAATATTTGAAAGGACATATACCGACGCATATTAATTTTGAAGTTCTGATTATTACAACAGCAGTTGAAAACCGTACTACATTGTCGTAAATAAAATAAAAATACTTACTCATATTATTTTATCCACGAGGTATAAGAGCAAATTCACGCAATTTTCATGCCTTTTATTTTAAACGGTTTTTTGTTTAATCCCTCGAAAATTTTGCATTTATCTGAAGAGCGTATTTAGTTCCATTCCCATTGTAACATCAAAATAGAAAAGAAAATTACCCTCCGCCAAATTATTGTGCTGCTATACCCTTTTTCTATTCTTCACAAAAAAAAAATAGGAAAATCAAGATTATCCTTTCTTTATAAAATCGATTTGAAAGGGTGGGTTGTTTCGGTGGCTGGCGGTGGGTCATCTGATATCATTTCATTTTAAATTAAATGTTATTTTGACAATGGCATTATTATTTTCGTGAATTTTAAAAGGAAATTCTTAGGATAGTGGGCCATCTGCTGTGGAAGCCTTTGCAAAGCCCTTATAGAAAATAATCACCGTTGAATATATATTTCAAAGTTTAATGCTAGTATTAAATTGTCCGATTAGATACGGAATGAAATTTCATTAGCTTTGATGTGGTTTTAGTGCGCCATTGGAAAATGTCTTTTCACTTTATCTTTTGTGCTGTTGTTTAATTTAACTAATTTAAGTCTCCAAAAATATAGTATAGAGGGTAGTAAGTTTTGTAGTTTTCTTTTAGAAAGGTTAGAGCTTTATAGTTAAAGTTTAATAGTTTAGAAAAGTTTTAATTTAATTAACATTAAGTTGGTACGAAATCTTATTGCTTTGAAAATATGTCGGGCATTTTCCATTAAGAAAAACCGCGGAACTATTTTGTCTTCCATAACTTGACGAATGTTCGTTTTCAAGTGCTCAAGAGTTAATGGTTTATCTGCATTAACACGGTCTTTTGCGTAGCTCCACTAAAAAAGTCCAGCGTTGTTCTTGGTGGCCAGTGATCTTGGTGGCCAGTTGATATTGCCACGACGAGAAATTACGCGGCCAGGAAATGTCTCTTGCAATAAAGCCATATTCGCTCGAGTTGTGTGGCATGTGGCACAGTCTTGTTGAAACCACATATTCTCCAAGTCGTATTCTTCAATAGCAGGCAAAAAAAAGTCGGTTATCTTATGACCATAACGCTCCGAATTGACGGTGACAGTCGTTCCATCATCTGGATGTAATGGCCTCTCTTCAATTACTTGAAGATTCTCAGAACCCCAAATATGACAAGTTTGTTTATTAACATACCCACCGAGTGATAAATGTGCTTCGTCGCTGAAGAAAATTTTGTTCGAAAAATAGCCGTCCACCGCCTGTTGTTCAAGCACCCATTCGACATATCTACGACGTTGTGAATGGTCAGCTGGCTTCAGTTGTTGTGTGAGCTGGACTTTATATGGATGTAGGTGTAGATCCAAATGCAAAATACGCCATAATGTGCCGCAAGACAGTCCTAATTCCTGAGAACGACGAGGAATCGATATTTACACCAGCATTATTTTCAGTGGTACGAGCGAAACGATGATTCACAGGCCTTACAATATCTGTAACCAATCAAGTCTCTTCTGCTGTGGCAGAATCACCATATTTGTTGTAGGTTTTAATAATTTTTATGCGTTGTGCGATAGTTAAGCGATACATTTTCGTAAATGTCAGACTTTCAACTGAAAAAAAAATTGGCTTAACAACTTAGTTTGACAGATGTCGATTTCCAGTCCTATACTTTTGAAACCGCAAAATGGATAACCCTTTATGAGCAAGAATTAAGAACATTGCTCCGTTAATGTTGGTGATTTTGAAGTATACATTCAGAGGCCGTGTACTTTCCCGTTTTGGCATTTAGAACTCGGCGGTCTTTCTTTAAGGCTAGACGAAATCTCACAGCAAATTGCAACCCTTGAAAGCCTACATGGCACAAAAAATGTTGGTTTTTGTTTTTAAGCCAGTTTCTACTCGTCGATTGACCAATGTCGTCAGGTCTATAAAAGGCAAAATCAATAATGAAAATGTTTGGGCTTACGGTAGGATCTTTGTAATATTGGTTAGCGGATATTCTCGTAAATGCTTGTAATCGGATGATTCAGTCTTACTTCTTTATAGATATTCTAGTATTGTTGATAATTTGGTTAATCGATTTGCTTCCCGATATCCCAACAACTGGTAATCTGTTGTGTGTTCATTCAGATTCTGGTACTGGATGGACGGGTAATTCGCGGCTGAGCTGTTGTTGACATTTAAGTCGCAGGTTAGGCTCCTGCGCTATTCGACACAGCAGGCTTTCCCTTTGCTAAATCAGATCTTCTAAATAAACCACATAATTGATTTTTAAAGACCTTTATTTTATTTAAACTAAATAATCTGGTCTTCCAAACAAATTGTTTAAAAAAATACCCCCTCCAAAAACTAAAGAATTAGCCAGCGACCTCAACCGGAATCACGCACAGACGCCTGTTAGCTGTAGCATTGAATAACTGGAATTGTTATAAGACATCAAAATGCCCACATCATGTTTAAATAAGTTGGTCACAATTCCCAAATTCAATTACTGGCCAGACCACGGGCATAACATATTTCTAGGTGCTTGAATTTGACCGAATTCCCCTATTGCATGGAGTAATCGCTCTAAATTTTATTAAGGTCGGTAAACTAACAAATATTGCGTCTTAGAAAGTTACTACAGCATCTAACTGATGAGCCGAACTGAAGTACCTGAGCGAAACCCATTTTAGACTACAGGTCATAAGAGTATTCAATTTGGCTTTAGTCCACACAGTCCACAAAAACAAAAATATTAATTTCTTGTTTGAGTTTTCTTCAAGACAAATCCAATATGTCGAAAACTTAAAATTGCAGAAAAATCAAAAAATCACGAATGGCCAACATTCCCTAATCCCAAAGTCCAAGAATATTGTTGTTGCGCCAGCCTGAAGATGACTTTAGTAAATGAACATGTTTCCACTTCCCAAAATTCCCGATTTGAAAAATTTGAGATTACCGAATAGCCCAATCCCTATTGGATAAAATCCAGGAAATCAAAATTCCTAATGCCAGAATGCGGAATGTCGGATACCAAATTCCGATTCCCATACTTTTTACTACTATTTCAGTACTTTTAAAGACATACAATTGTTGTGCATGTGACGGTTGTATTTTCAGGGAGCAAAGGTGCTGTGAGATTGAGGTGACGATACCTGACTTACATGAGGACGATGACGAAATATCGTGAAAAGGATCCAAAAAGTGGGTTGAAAGCCTTGAATCCCGCAAGCGGGCCAGAGAATGTATTGCTTGCTGTCCAGGAAAACCTAAAACACGTCGCTGCTGTTTCATTTTATATAACTTTTTGGGGAAACAAATTTTGGGTTTTGCGGTTTATAATGTTGGAACTCAGGTGCCAAGCCCAATCCCATGTTTTAGACCATATCTTGGCCTTATTGCCTTTCCGCTTCTAAATTTCGCCAATACCACATGTCGTTACATCTCCCAGTAGAATACCATAACAGAAATCATATAAATAAACAAAATTAATAAAATTGGCCTCAGAACACATCCCTGAGGCACTCCTACTCACGTTTAAGATACTTCTGAAAAATGTATTCAACATCTAATGGCTTCGCTTGAAGCGAAATAAATAAAATAGGGAATCAAACATTTTTGGAGAGACGCCATCTTATACATATGTAGGTACCGGGTGGTTAAAAATTGTCACGCTATCGGAAGATGCTATAACTTTTGCAAATGGCGGCAAGTGTCAACTGAAAATAATTATAATGCATTCTTGAAGAGTATTGCGATTCATGCGTCTTGTCGACGTTCATTTTCTATTTCTTAAATGTCAAACTAGGATTGAAATTTGGCGCCATTTGGAAAAATTAAAGCATCTTTTGATTGGATGGGAACTTCTGCACCTATCTAGTACATAATTCGCAACTTTTCTATGAACCTAACTAAACAACTCAACAGAACACCAACGAATATTTTTTGTTTTAACTTTCTTCAATACACGTACCTAGGAAAATTAAAAAAAAATGGCGTCTATATTAAGCAAGTCGTGGGGGAAAACTTTGTAAAATGTTAAATTGTTTTCAAGTTCTACCGAACATTCAATGCTTAAGATGATGTCAAATCTTTATGAGATCTTCCACCTTTATCTTGCCCTAATACCACGCCCCATAATTTCAACTTGTTAATATAATTTGTATACGACTACAACCACCAACAGCAAATAACTCGCAAATCTTAGCAACAATGCGATTTTATGATGAAATAATTTACAATCTACCCGACAGAATCCTCACTTTCCGTTCCGTCTATGTACACCGCGCCAAATATACATACCTTCCCTCATTAAGTCACAGGCCCTAGATAAATTGTAGTTTGACTGACTGTCTAAAAACGTGCCAAGAATATTTTGAACCGCTACATCATCATTAGTAGAATTTAGATAAGCAAATGCAGTAATTAGTTTAACTCTTATCACGGAATAATCCTTCATAAGAATAATATATATTTTTTTTTAATTTTGAGCGAAAAATTCATTACAATCCAAAGTTTTTTTATGATGGTGGAGGGTGGTAGGTATGTACCTAAGGGTTGCAAAAAGGAACTTCCATAACATTTGTAAACCTATCTTATCCGCATGACTGGGAAGCATTTTTAAAATACCTTCGTGTTTACTTGGGGCATTAATCTGGCGTCGCCCATCAGAAAGTAATCATAAACAATCTGCTATAACATTTCAACTTGGATTGCCATGTAAACACGAACACAATGCCACATCACAACAACATTATTTCCATCTTCAACCAGAGCCATCGCAATTTCACCAAAATGGGTGACAACAAAACTCCCACCACCATAAGCTTCAACTCTGATAAATTCATCACCTTAATTGGATAGAATTATTCAAACTGAAGTTAGTGTGGCTCGCGACCCATGTCTCGTGTCACTTTTAAGCCTATGACTTAACCACCCCCGCCCCCAACAACAACTCTAACAACTATATACCTCCCCGCATCAACATCCGCTGCAGCACTTATCATCCGTCGTCGTGCCCCACTCCACTTCCATATCCTCCATCACTGTTGACGATGACTGAATACAACAACCTGGAAAGACAAGGTAACTCAAAACCCACGGTATTCGAAGCTATGACGTACTAAATTGCTCCTTAAATTCAAATTTGCGAAGCACCGTTTCAGATTTCAATGCACACGGAACAGCGATGAGGATGAGTTGGCACCTATACGTCGTATACGAGGACAGGTGACGACGAAGAAGTCTAACTCTACCGACTTCTTCGTCGTCAGCGCATGGATCGGTCGTCGGTCGGTGGGGGACGGTACGGGTATAGTCATTTCTCCATTCTTAAGCAGGAAAGTGGAAACGAACAAGAAGCGTTTTTTTTTTTTTATTATTAATAGACATCCCTTATATGAGAGGACTTATGTCAGCTTACTTGGTTCTCTCGCTCCCCAACGAACGACATAAAGGGGTAGTCCCCATCCCCATGCACAAATCCGGGTACCGGAAACTTTACACCTCTATACGTTGCCCTGCCTCGTAGCTTCTTCTTTGGGTTGGTTGGGGGCTTTGAATAAGTACTCTCAATGTCTCTGGAGGTGAGTATGTAAAAAAAAAAAAGAATCCACCCAGGCAATTCGAGATACCCGTATATGTATATGTAAATGCGAAAGCCTGACTACCTTCAATAACGCAGTTTTTACTTCATTTTGGGTATCTCATTTTTTTTGTTGCTTCGCGAATGACTTTAGACGTTTTCATCGTCATCGTCATCGCCCATCGTCGTTGACGACTATGATGATGATTATGATTACTATACCAACCCGTCGTATAATGACAAAGACGATGGATACACCGAAGGAAGTTAAACCTTAAAGGACGACTATACCTTGGGATACAATTGTATCTTTTAATAAAAAGCAACCAGGCATATGTGAAGAAGCTTGAGCGGGTTGTGGCAGGGACTCTGTTGATGTTGTGTTGGGGGCTGAAGCTTAAGCGTGCACAAAAATTGTTTTTAAGATTGTCTGAGCACTTTATAGGATATACACAGTCGTGTCGTTTTTGTCTTCATCATCATCATCATCATTCGACGTTAGCACTAACATTTCTAAGCGACTGTCCACTATTGCCAACTGAGCGAAATTCGATGTTGTTTTGGGGGAAATCGGAAATTGACATCAAACTGATTTTTTTTGGTGCTTACAATTTCGTCTTGTTGGAAACAGTCGTGCCTCACTTTGATCACATCCATATCATCCTATTTAGGTAAAAGAAATTAGTTATCAATTTTAGAATTCCGAGGAAAAGTAACTATTGACGATTCTTCATTCTAAGTCCGGCAATTTTAATACTTGACGTACCTATGATCATCACTAAATGTGCCTCCTCGCTGAAGATGATTTTTTTTTTTGTTAAAGTCGATGTTTTACGGGTTTAGCACAAGTTCCAATTCCAACACAAAATTCGCTAAATTAAAGTCTGCAAAAGGACCAGTTGATTACTTCGGGCTATCCCGGAAACTCTCATAGACAGCTGTGATATTTTTTGGGAATCTTGTGTTTTGTTGAATTTCGCATGCTTGATGATTGTTTACTGAACCGGTCCGCAAAAATTTTCCAGTACCTTCGCCAGTACGCGGTAAATTTTTATAATAAAATGTTTATCACATGTTGTGTGCCTATTAATATTTTTAATCGGCGTATTCCTAGAGTAGGTTGGTCCGTTGTGAAGAATTCTGATACCACATGAATATAAAGATTTTGTACCTATCCGGTAAACTGCTTAGAGCTCCTGATGGAGAAAATGCTTCTGTCACTGCTTGTGAGTTTACTAGAGGACCTTGTTAGAAGACTGGGCAGAGTAGTTGCAGAAAGGTTGAGAACTTCTTTCTTCCAGGTCCACACAACATCTGCAGAATTCGTTTGAGAATTCGCCAAACCATGTTACTTTGCTTGCTGTCTATTAGAGAGGGTATTATTGTCCACCTTTTGGCTAGTTCGTCAGCTATACAATTCTAAATTAATTTAAATAAATTTTACCGACTGGAAACAATAAATCGAAACATTTTGATGAGATTACATTTGTAGCTATATATATCTTCAGTTCGCTATTGAAATGCAAAATCCCAGTTGATGGGGTTTGGTTCCCGAATTATTAGTGGTACTTGTAGTTCCTGTGTTGCTTGATCTTTCCGTAGTTGTTGACGTAGAAAAAGAGCATGCAAGGAGAAGTAAGCTGGAAGAAAGTAGCAATTCCAGCTCTTTTGGGTTGCACATACCTGTGTTGCCAACGCCACCAAGCGCGGCTAATGTCTCCGGCGACAGCCGATGGGCTCTTGTTCCTACGGCTTATCTGGGCACCGATTTCTCCGACCTTGGTCTTTGCCAATGGAACATCAGCTTTGACGTAATAGCGTGCTGGATTATAGTGTCCATGGATTTTTGGATTATGTTCTGCTGGATAATGACCTTCTGGTCATTTTAACTTTGTGAGTTTAGCAGAACGAAAAATGGTTAAAAAGACAAGTTCCTCGGAATTCCTATGGCTCAGCACACGACACATGCAAATTTCAAACTGCTCCAACATTTCTCAAAAGAAATGATCGGCAATTAAGCCCTGTAATAATATTTGTATAGGGACATACTCCAGAGGTTTGGTGATGCAGGTATCTCTGTATGTCGAAAAGTGTTGTGTTCGAAGCCACTTGTGCCACATTGAATAGAGCGTCGATCGCAGCGCAATATTCCGCTGATTCGGAGACAACCTGAAAAATGATCTTTGCTCAAATGACGACATAGCATAACGGTCCACCAATAATGAGATAGCGGCTTATAATGCTTTATAATGAGATAGCAAAGACCTAGTTCCCAATCCACTGAGCCAACAAAAAATTCTTTTCTATATTTCAATATCTTCTAACCAAAATCGTCAAAAACGCTATGTGATTGGGTTTTCTGAGACGATGTAAGAAACATTTCTCCCCTTCTGATCTGGCTCTAATGTATAATGCCTACATTCGTCCAAAGCTTGGGTGCAAATGTCATATATGGACAGGAGATCCCATAACTCACTTAAGTCTGCTGCACATATTCCAAAAAAGAGCTTTAAAAATTATAGGTGATGGAGCAATAACTGAAAAAATTGCTCCTCTTGAACACCATCGCAAGGGATCATGGCTTTCATTATTGTATCGGTATTTTTATAGACAGGGCTCTATAATGAAATATCCAGTTCCATTTCCATTTAAAAAAAAACTTGTGCCGTGCAATTCAGGTTGCATTAAAAAAAAAAAGAACTTAGCTCTTGCATGTATATACATAGTTAAAATTATTTTTAATAATAAGTACCGACCAAGGCCGCAACAATGGTCAATGTTTTGCCAGTGAGCTTGTGAGTTGTTGGATACCCAATTTGTTTCCCCTGATCTTTTTTCACGGGACGAACTGCACTGTGTGGTTTTTGACAGCTTCTGGATAGCGCTCCAGCTTAACTTCTTAACTAAAATAAGACCCATATATTTAAATTTATTTAAGAAAGTTCGGTTAATTCTTCTACCCTCTTGGGTCATTTTATGATTTAGTTCTATGAGTGTTAACACCCATTTCACACCAATCTGCTCATTTTTACTTGCGATTATAGGTACTAAGGCAAGTTATTCATTCGTCGACAAAAAAAAAGTTTTAAGATAACAATCAAAAATGACATTACGATGATAGCGAAGACGGAAAAAGATGGTCTAAAAATTCTGTCCGTCTGTATGTCTGTCTGTATGTATGTTTAGACACCTACAGCCCAAATGGGTGGGCCTAAATGCTTCAAACTTAGTATATAGGTAGTGTACAGAGGGAAAATTGAATTTTTTTTTAGATCAAAAAATAACTTTACCTGCCATATAACCGTTACGTTAAAGCCTATTTTTCTCGTAAACGGCTCTAACGATTTTGATTTTTAAAAAATCAGTGCAGCTTGTAGGTACGACCAATCATATGGTTGAAAAAAAAAACTTTAAATGTTTCCTTTTCCATAGTAACGGTGTTTTTTATTTCGACTATCTCATAAATGGCTTAACCGATTCTTTCGAAATTTCACACATATATAGGCTTAGGTTGCCCAATTGCTATTGCTACTGCGTACCAATATTTTTAATTAATATTTTTTTGTATTTTAAAAAAAAATAAATTTACATTTTGAAAACGGCTCAAAATTTTTTTTTCCAAAAATTATAGTTATATGTATTTGCTGAATACCTATGAACTGGCGTTTTTAAATTTTTTCTTAAATTTTTTCAGAAAGTTGTTTAAAAAACTTTTTTTCTCAAAAACCGCTCCACAGATTTTTAAAATTTTTTTCTCATAAATTCAAATTTATACAAGAAATAAAATGGCGTACTTTTTTTGGGCGCAAATTAGTGAGTATTTATTTCAGAATTTTGAATTCTTTTTTCTTTGATTAAGCCGATTTAATCATTTGTCGAAATATTGAATTTTCAAAAAAAAAAATATTTTTTTTTCAAAAATCCAAGAAAAAAATATTTTTCGAAAATTTTGAAATGCAGTATTATTTAGCATTCGAAGGAGATCCTGTATAAAAATTTTGATCGAAATCCGCTTAGCTGTTTATGAGAAAACCGAAAATCAATAAAATGATTGCATGGCAGGTAGCGTTAATAACAAAATATTTTAAAAACGTTTTTGGCCAAAATGTAGACCATACCCAAGGTAGTACACATACCAATTTTTATAAAAATTGTTAAAGCCGTTTTAAAGATAATCAAGATGGTAGAAAAATTTGTATGGCAAGTACCGTTATTTTTGGGGCTAAAACAACAATTCAAAAATCTATTTTGGACAATCACCTAAAACGCCTAAGTACCTTGTTTAAACAAAATCGGTTCAGCCATTTGGGCTGTAGATCGTTCTACTAACAGATAGACAGACAGACAGACAGACAGGTGGAATTGCCGGACATACTTTTTTTGGTGTTCTCTATCATCGTAATGTCAACTTTGATTAACATCTCGAGTTCGATTTTTTTCCAAATGTAAAACTTGCCCCATAGTACCTATGTATATCGCAAGTAAAACCAATGATTAGGACCGAAAATAGCAATTATATACTATATTTTAATTAATGTTATTTTTTTTGCAATAAACTTGAAAAACAACACATATCACACAATGTGAAACTTAGTTCAAATTTAGTTTAGGTTCGATAAGGCTTCGGTAAATAATTTTCCCTACGAATATGTTAGTTTGGAGCAGATTTCTGTATTTAATGCAAAACCAAAAAGATACACGCATTCAATGGCCTGAGTTTGAGGTGAGTCTGCTTGCCCCCAAAACGAACTTGACCCTATTCCTCCTACTTCAACTAATTTAATTATTTTCATTCAAAGTTAATTATGAGTACTGGAAAGGGAACGTTTGAATTGGTTCAAATAAATTAATTCAATCAAAGTAATTTATTTTAATTTAATCCATTGAATGCCTAAATATCTGATATGTTATTCAGTTACCATCTATGAAAATGATTGCGTTGAATTACTGAATTTTATTTTCCTACACGGAGAAAAAAGTCATGCTAAAAACAAATAGAATCTGTATTAAATTAAGTGGATTTCTGCATGGTTTTTTGCCAACCGGACTTCCACCTTAAAATAAGTGGCAAAATCATCTTAATTATCAGTATGTGCATAGTAGTTTGTTTTTAAAAGAATCCGCTTAATTTCATAAGAAAATCATTTTCTTTTGAGACTTCTATCAAGTTAAATTCAAGTGAATCCCGTGCTAATTTCAAGTGCATTTTCATAAAAACAAGGTATCCGACAGTTTATAACCAAAGGTGTTACAAATTGATTTTACTAAAATCTTTTTGTTTTAAGACTTCTAAAACGTTAATATTAAGTGAAGCACAATTTAATTCAAAATGCGTTCCTATAGAAATAAAATGTCAAGCACTTTAATATCACACGTCGACAAATAAATTTAACTAGAAAATCATTTCCTTTTGAGACTTCTAACAGGTTAATATTAAGTGAAGCATATGTTAATTTCACATAAAAATAAGATGTTCGACAGTTTCAGACCGCTTAATTTTACAGAAAATCATATTCTTTTAAAATTTAAAACAGGTAGTTTTACATTGCAGTTCCATAAAAATGATCTGTTCGAAAATTTCGAATATATCATTTTTATGGGAAGCAATGTCAAATTGACTTTTAAATTTTCGTTAAAAAAATTGCCCATGTTAATTCAAAAAATATAAGTCCTATTAATGCCTACTTACCTGATGCTTAACCATTTTAAATTTGAAGATCAAATTATATGTAGATCACAATGTTGTAAAATTGACCCCTAAGTTATTGTGAGATCAATTAATGTAAACTTAAAATGTAAAAAGTTATTAGTTAGTAAATACAATAAATTGTCCATAAGCTGCAAAACTTCAAAAATAAAAAGAGTAAAAGAGAATTTCATCAATGCATTTAATAAATGTAGCTGGTTTGTACTTTATACCATCACAATATACAAACAAATCGGTAATTTGAGTCAAATCAGAACCTACCGCGATTATTCTTGGTTGCACTGTTGTTTTATTTTTCATATGTTCGTCTCTTAACGTATTTAATTTCGGCACAACGTCATTAATGTTCAAAACATGTAAAATGAAATCAGTTTGAGCGTCTTCAATGGTTGGTTTTGCTCCAGATCTTAATCGATGTGGTTTAAGAATTGCGTGCATTAAAAGTGCCACAATGCAGTCTTTTGAATCTGTGAAATAAAATACATATAAATGAATAAAAGATTTAAGATAGGTTTTGTCAATTCAATACTATACCTTTATTCACATTGTCGTTTTTAACTTTATTAAAAAGTTGTTTACTATGTTTGTCTTGGATTTCTACTTCATAATATTTGAAAATTTTCTCAACGAAAACGGGATATTGAGATAACAAACAATTTAACTTTTTTGGGTAGATGGTTTCAAAGTCTATATCAATCTGTAAGTGCATACAAATTTATAATTTACTACTTGGAAAAATACAAGTCGTAGGAACCTACCAACGAATATCCCAAGTCATCATTATAACGAGGCGAATCCTTTAACAACTCGCTTAGCGTTTTATCTTCATTTTTAAACTGTTTTAATCGAAGGTGGCTTGTCTTCCTCCAATACTCTAAGACAGTTTCCCAGGGAGCCACGTGATTTGCCAACCAAATAGTGTATTGGTCTAACTCATCTATCATAAAAAAAGCATTAGTTCTAATGTTTGAGTACATGTGTACACTCAAAAAATACCATCTTCATCACAACTGATTTCATCTAATTCTGAACTTGGACCTTCATTTTGGGACGTACTGTTGCTGGGTTTAGTTCATTTCATAAACTTCAAACGAAGTTTGCTGTTTGACCATTTGGAATGAAGTTTTCCAGTCGGGTTTTTAGATCCTTTTTTTCTTTGCATTAAATACGACTCCTAAAAATTGTTTATAAGATGTTAACATTATTTAATTTAGATAATCATTTCAAAATAATAATACCTTTTTTTCAGTGGGAAAGAATTTAACGATACTCTCGGAAATTTGATTCATTAAATAGTAATTTAACACAATTTTCTTGTGCATAGATTCGTCAACTGTGCATTGGACCAAGTCCTTTTGACATTTATTATTTAAAATATTATTTTCCTTGTAAAAGTCAATTATCATCTGGCCTTTTATTGTTTTTTGTAAAAGACTTTCGATATTCAGTATATCAATAAAAACCAGTGTTTCAGAGGAAGATTATAAAGGTGAGTGCTGCTGTATGTTCTCTAGCCAATTTGAAACAGACTTGGACATTGATAGCGTATCTCGATTGGTTGAACTTGATCCTGTCAAAGGTTTTCCCTAATAAATCAGAAATATATAGCAAATATTGTTAGAAATAGAAGTAAAATAATTTGAATTTTAAAGTTTTTTTTTTCGGTTTTATAGCCGAGGTATACAAGGTGACCAAGAAAAATCAAACACCTTACAACATTTTGTTTAACTTTGATGTAAGTCCTAGCCAGGGTTGTGAATTAAAAATACATTAAGTCATAAGGTTGTTGGTGATTTATGATTTAAAAAAATTTAATTCATAAGCTAGTTGAATTGAAAATTTTCAATTCATAAGCTAGCTTATGAGTTGAAAATTTTCTGCTCATAAATCACCCATTAGCTTATGAATTAAATTTTTTTTAAATCATAAGTCATCAACTTGTGAATACATTTTTTATTCATATAGTCCTAACTAGCTTATGAATTAAAATATTTTGAATGCATAAGTCACCCACTAGCTTGTGAATTAAAGCCATAGCTTAAGCTTCGAAGTAAATTAAGCTTTTACAACTCTGGCCCTAACAACACTTATTTCTCAATTTTATTTTTGCATTAAGTATTATAAATCAAAAATGTTAATATAAAAAACAAGCTGAATTCGTTTTTTTCTTGTTTTAAGTAAACACTAGGTTTCGGTGTTTTTAAATATCTTCAAAAATAAAAGTCCGAGAAGAATCTGGTTGGATTGAAAACTGTGAGGGTATTATATTTTTGAATAAGAAATAGTACCTATTTAATTATGCTAATATTTTCGAAACATTTGTTTTATATTTATTTGCTTAAATTTTGTACTAAGAAATTTATTTTCTCAAAAACTGTTAGGTTTGGATACTAACAAAATTAAAAAATAGGTATAACACGAAGGTTAAGAAATATGATGTAAGTAAATTGTCGTTGTCTTTATGTCTTTATGTAAGTAATTGTTTTTTTTTGTAAACTTTGTTATAGAAAATGGTTCCTGTCGACTAAGCCTGTGGTTTCATTATTCCCCGGTGAATAAACTAGTTCATATATTATATTTTGCGGTTCACTTTCCGACATTTTTAATCACTTTTACTTCTTTTAAATATTTAATAATACCAACATTAACTTATAAACACGTTTCACAAAAGAACCGCTTAGAAAATAACACTCGACTGATGAAAGAACAATGAACTAATGGAGGAACAATGCATCAACTCAAAAAAATATATTGCAAGGACGCAAACAAAACAAAGAGAATCATTTTAAACTTAGGTGATCTGCTTAAAATTGAGAGGCTCCACTTACTTTCAATAAGAAATCCGTTCAATATTTCCACCGTGCAAGAATATTCTAACAAAAAAAAACAATTAAAAGGCGTGAATCATTTTAATTTAAGGTGAACATCACCTTAAAACAGAAAGTCCCCACTTGCTTTCAGTGAGAAATCCGTTTAATTCGTCTTCCGCAAAAAAAAAACACAATTAGATCCAGAAAAAGTTTCCTAATTAAGCAGATGTTCAACTTAATTTGAAATGATTCTCTTGTTTTGTCTTTTTTTTTTTGTCGGAATGTTTTACATGGAAGAGACATTAAACGGATTTCTCATTGAAAGTAAGTGGGAACTTACTATTTTAAGGAGATGGTCACCTTAATTTAATGCGATTCTCTTTTTCAAGAAAATCTTCTTATTTTAATAAGTTAGCACCTAGAATTACTGAGAAAACATTTAATTTTAAACAGATAAAGTCATGCTCTTTTAAAAAGAAAATTCCTATAAAAATGAAATGAAGTTCATTTCGAATATAACAGAGTTTAAAAGGAATCCATTTAACTTTATTTGATATCTTGTTGTTTTAAGTAGATTCGTATTAAGATGATCATCATCTTATTTTAAAGTGGCCGATTTTTCTCCGTGTATGATTTTTACAAAAAAAATCAAATTGAAATTGAGTTTGTGCCTTAATTTGTTCACATTTTATATAAATTCCAATACACATAGTTTTAAAGTTATTTTTGTTTTCAAATTAATTTTAAATATTTTTTTTTATTAATATTGTATTATTTTATTTTATATCAAAGTAGTAATTCTGCGTACATATTTTATTTTTAACTTGAATTATTGCAACTAAATTCAAGTCTTCATTAACTATTGAATGCTTATTGAGCAGGTTTACCTTGATTAAATTCTCAATCATACATACTCTCATTTTATTCAAATTCTCTTAGCTATGTAACTTATATAGGGGAAAAGTGGAAATAGTGAGACAATTCATTTTTCTCTCAAGTGAAATCATGTATACAGACATGCCAGTATTGGTAAAACAGTTCCCCCCCCCACTCCACGTGTTTCTATTTTGTTGCGAACGAATTTCACTTGCGCTTTAACCACCGCCGAGTAAACATTAAAAAAATTCCTTCGAATTTTTTCCGATTGTATTTAAATTTAGCACAGCAACGGGAAATAAATCAGTGGCCTGATTCGGGAATACGAAGCGAATCGTTTTAGGTGGCGAAAATGAGACTTGATATTACTGTTTTCGCTTCCGTCTCTTTCGTTTCGAAAGCGAATTTGATTTGACATTTCAATTTTTAGCGCGTGCATTTCTGATAGGGCTTCTTTGGTGGATTGGTTTATCGACACGGTCGAAAGTGATATTTTAGTGGATTTTTTTCATTTAAATTAATAAAAAAGTAGTTTAACTATATTTCTTTTTTTATAAAAACAAACTAAAGAAATAAACAATCATTTTTTTGTAATAAATGTGTAGGCGCCCAAGACAGCAAGACTATAATCGAATTTATTAGGGAAAACGAAGGGATAGCCAAAGGACACAATATACAACGTTCTCTGCAATATGTCTAGTGATTCGGACATTGAATTGCATACTGTAGGTTGCGCCATTCCAATGTTTGTATCCTGCCCAACCACTTTCTGGTATGATCCGTCTGCAAGGAATCTCAATTTTGCTGCTAACTTTATAATTGGTGGTGTCCCATTGTTGTTCTGTGGTCTATATTTGTCTTTTATTTCGTCCAAGACAATTTCAAATGTCTCTTTTGAAAGGCGAAACAACTTATCGAAGTTTTTATAAAATAAAGCTAATTTAACAAATAATAAACACGTTAAGCAAAAACACTGACTCGAAGCAAGGAAGATCAAAATGTGAAGAAGCACTTCTTAATAATTTTCTTCTCAAGTTTGAATTTTAAGATTCTTTTTCTTCCTCACGTTAAGCATTTATACAAAGAACATTTGAGTCCATTTTTTATTTAAATAAATATTTTATTACAAAGTAAATGCACCTCGGACAAAACACAAATGATTTTGATTGAAATAATAAATATTCACTGGCAATCAGCTGTCAATTATCTGGAAATCTTGGAAGTAGCATTTACGATTCGTTTCGAATTCGTTAATTGATCAAAACGAAGCGAGTCGAAAATGAGATATCGAATTAAAAACGATTCACTTCGTATTCCCTAATCATCCCACAGGTAAATACACTGAATTTTTTGTATACATTTAACATTAATATGTGTTCTGTTATAATAAAACAACAAAATCTTAGAATTCTTTGCCATGTTTGTAATATTTTTGTTCTTATATGAAATGACAAAATACGAACAGTGAGACATTTCCAAAAAACAAACAGTGAGACATGTCTCACTGTCTGCACTTTCATTATTGTTTTTTTTTTTTTTACTTTTTTTAGTGTATTGTTCTTTGTTAGTTTTCACTGAAGAAATATATTTACGTTACTTAATTAATTTAGTTAAATACTAATTAATTACTTACTTAACGTTTTATAATTTTTTTTTCGTCCATTTCACTATCCGCCTTACACACTGTCTCATTGATCGCATCGCCCGCAAACAGTAAGACAGTTTGACTTTTCTAAGATTCAGTTTGTTGTGATGCTCTTATTGTGTCCTTTCACTAAAATTTCTTTTGGAAAAATAATGCAAAATATGCCTTAAAATAAACTTCAAGTTTGGTTAAGATTGCTTGAAAACTTTCAGAGGTAGCTATATCAATTTAAAAGAAAAGTGTCTCACTGTTCGCATTTCATTTTTTTAAGACTTGAATTTACATAATTTTTAAAACTCAGTTGGCAACATTATTCATGAGGTAGCTGTTATACGTGACGTCTCAATCTCAACCAACAGTCATCATGATCTTGAAAGAGAGTATAAAGCTTTTATTTGGCAGCATTGAATGTGTCTTTGCTGCATATGATAATGATATATATCGAGCGCATAGGGGGAACAAATTTTTGTGATAAGAGAATATTATTGTAAATCGGCAGGACAAAAGGATATTTATTCGAATTGCCTTGGTGGATAGGGAAGAGCACTCAGCGCTTGATGCGCTCTTGCATGACAAAATGAGAGACGTTTGGATGTGGTTGAAACAAAAGAATCTTAGTATATTATATGAAAAGCGTGCTTATCAACAGAAGCTTATTAAGGACGCAGATACATACATTTATGTGCTATACAAAGAAAACGAGCTGCTACTACGTGTAGGTACTATACATAGACAACGAACAAGAATTTAATACAATTTGCATTTTATGCATCCCTTTATTAGAAGTTTATTCTTTCATTCAGTGTATATTCTTTTCTTTTACATAGAAATAACGTACATACATATATGTTATCATCCGACGACATACATATATGATGAAAACGAATTTGCAAAAGATATTTACCCAACACACATTGCACGAGGATACACATTTTCTTTATATTTTTTCTTTTTTTTTTTGTGTAAGACTTTTAAGGAACCTATAATAGCTGTAGGTCCTTAAAGGAGAGATGCATTTTTTTTATAAAAAAAAGTAACTTATATAAATGGTTTGCATAGAGATGAGATGAGACTCTTAAAATGCAAAAAAAAAAATGAGAATAATAAAATATTTTGTATGAAAAACTTATAAAAGGAATAATGATATTTGATACTAAACTGTATCTGCTTTTAGTAGAAGGAAGCTGGATTCTTGGATTCTTTTTGTCTCTTAATAGAACTCAAGAACTAGGCATTTGGAAAAATTAGATCACTTATCCCGAAAGATATGCGATTCTTTTCTTGAGTGGAATAGATGTTTTATTCATGGTAGGGGTAATATGGTCCTTAATTTGGAGTCTTGTATGGAATGAACTGCTAGAAAATCTTGCATAAGCTGCATTGACTTCAACTGATGAGATGATATTCTTATTCTACAGCTTGGGGGAGTTTGAAGAGACTCTTTAAAACATAATACAAAATTGCAATGAAATGGGCGCCGCTTGTCTATAGAATTCTCACCTAACCCTGCTAAGACCCCGATAATTCCAAGTCCAACCTATATGGTAAACTGGAGAAGTAATCGAAACAAAGTGAGTGGTAAAATATCTATGAAAAGAAAATACACAAGATACTAAACTCCTCTGGGACCAGCTTTCACAAATTACCTGCGGAAAACCCATACAAAGTCCCTTATGATATGCCCTAAAGATGGGGTTGCAAGTCAAATCTCCTCAGGTGTATGGTAAGACCCATCATTCCTAGTGTTACTGGAGCATATCACAGAATTACTATAACAGCATGGAATGCGCTAGAAAAATACACACATAATGGATCATGTTGGTGTTCACGGTAATAAGGAGGCAGACTCATAATACCAAAAATAGGTGTGGAATAAGTGGAAAATGCTATTAGGATAAAAGTCAAAGAAGAATAGGAGACCAAAAGATTTCAATGTTAGAAAGAACTCCCCGAGATAAAGTTGTCATCCCATTAATTGCATGAGAAAATGATATCGCCAAATTTGGACGCCACCAAGATTGATAAGCATTTGGGCCCAATTTACACCCTTGCCAGAACTTCGGGAATATATCTTCACTTTTTTGACGGATATTTTCTTTGAGGACTTGAAGATTCTGAAGACTTCTTGAAATTGGGTCTTGACTTAAAAAAAACATACATATACAGAGACAAGCCTGGTGGTTATCTATAAGACTTACATACGTTCAAAGCTATAGAGTATAATTCCCATCTCTGGGCTGGTGCTCTTGTAACTTACTTAAGTCTCTTGGCGATTACTGAACGCAGAGACTAAATTGATTGGTGATAATTATCATCGTTGAATCGTTTACGTTGGGCACCGTCGTAAAGTTTCTTGTCTCACACTTTTCTACCGTTATTTTAACGGATTATGCTCTAGCGAAATAGCCAGTTTCATTCCTCTCCTCAAACAATTCAACCGAAATACTCGCGACCCCAGGAATACTCAGCAGAATACCTTTAAGCCCATTTTCGGTCGTACTGTCAAGTTCAAAAATTCGTTCTTTAATGGTACTACGCGAATGTGGAATGCATTGCACCACTCGTGTCTTTTTTCCTGGCCATTGAAATGTTCAAGAATTCAAAAACAAATATGCACCGACACCTCCTCTCAAAGCCTACCATTTCCTAATGCTCACACTGTGTCTTGGCACAATAAGGGTAATAAAAATCCCCTTGAGGGTGCATACACAGACAAATAAAATCGGTCAATTATGCGAAGCAAAAAAAGCCTAAACTTGCGATGAGGCGCCTCGGGAAAGCAGCCATCAGAATGTTGGTTGTGGTTCATGCAATACATGCCTTTGAAGCATCCAATTAAAGATGGAGAAAGTTATTAGCCGTGTTTTATTATCGCCAATAACCCATATGGTTCAGCCCGTAAAAATAAAACGATCTGGGTTATGTACACTCTGTTCGCCGAATTTAATACTAATATTTGCAAACCCAGATAGAAACCCCGATAGATACCTGGATCTCGTGCTGTTGTGTTAAAAAATACCCCAGAGCCGGACCCGTAGATAGTAAAACGCAGCTATTAGAATCTAAGCTAGCGGTGGTTTCGAATAAATAAGGCCCGATGACTACAACGCACAAGGCAGTTACCTTTAGCGGGTGTAATGGGTATTCGGGGGTTATACGCTGATTTTGGGTATCCTGAAAGCATATATATTTCTGGGATTGAAGTGGGCCTCATCGCTCATGATGATTTTGGATGAAAAGTTGTACTTCTTCTGTCCGAGGTTCTAAATGGCTTTTTGGCGTAATTTACAAGCGATGCACTACCTGGACTTTTTAAGGGAAGATTCTTAAGTTGCTCATCTGAATTTTTTTTTCAAAACCGCCGATTTATGCCCAAATTGCGTGCAACTTCGTCTTGTGGATATTCCACGATATCTTCACTCTCAGCTGTGATATTCTGAACGGTTGCTTCGTGCCGGCTAGACCTAGGAGCATATTGTTTCTAGATATTCGAGAATTCGTTAATTAAAAAAAAAATAAAAATTTTGCCCTGGTTTAAGGTTATGTACAAATTTTACCTACACTCCTCCTTCAAGATGCATTTATCACGGTAAATTTAGTGAAGAATGCTGGAAGGTTGGAGGAGACACGATTCCGCAGATAAAATTAGTTTCTTCTGTGACTAGATTTCCCATTCCTATATCGCGCGGCGTTATGGCTCTAGGCAGCATGACTCCTAGAGTCTGTCCGTCCGAAATGAAATAGGAGGGACTCTGGGTCTTAGCAGCCTTGTTTTCCTTTGATCGTAACTCGTATGATTTGGGAGGTCCTTCCTGCACCGACACCAGACGTGGTTACGAATTGTTCATGTCTTAGACAATAAATAGTAGCCCAGGAAATTTAGATAAAAAAATAACTTCTAAAAAATTCCGACAAAGCTGAATTTTAGTGGAGAGCTGGTGGAGAGTTTCCTTTTACGGCCTAAACATTTCCTAAAAGTACCATTAATTTGGACCGGGGAAAAATGAATTTAGAAATATGGAAAGGGGGTAAAATTCCGTTTTTTTCTCAAATTACTTACACCACAGGTTTTTTTGAAGAAATTAAACTACACAGAAAAGATTAACACATTTGTACTTGCGATATAGGTACTATAGGGCAAGTTTTGCATTTGGAAAAAAAATCGAACTCGAGATTTTAATCAAAGTACGCTGATAGAGAACAACAAAAAAGTGGATCGCCTAATACCGTATTTCTGTAGAACGATCTACATCCTAAACGGCTGTTTTAGGCGATTGTGCAAAATAAATTTTTGAATCGTTGTTTAAGCACCAAAAATAACGGTACTTGCCATACAAAAATTTCTACCATCTTAATTATCTCGAAATTGGTGTGTGTACTTTGGATATGGTCTACATTTTGGCCAACACTTTTTTTTTGTAAATACTTTGTTACTAACGCTTCCTGCCATACAACCATTTTATTGATTTTGTACTTTCTCATAAACGGTTCAAGGGAATTTGATCAAAAATCTTATACATAAGCTCCATCAAATTCTAAATAATACTGCATTTCAACATTTTTGAAAAAAAATTTTTTGGATTTTTGAAAAAAAAAAAACTTTTTTTTTTTTTTGAAAATTCAATATTTCGAAAACGGGTGGACGATTTTTTCTGAAATTTTGTTTTTGAATTTATATTATTAAATATTTAAAATATCCATACCAATATTTTTTTTTTAGAAAAAATTTAAGAATTTTTATAACGGGTGATTTTTTTGCTACTTGGTTTTTGACGTTTATATTTTTGACAGATCACACATGACAAATTCCACGAACATTTGACATTTCGATTCAGTATTGTTTGCGTATTGAGTGCGTACCGAAGAGAATATTGCTGCTGCATCCGCCAGTGTTGCTGAAGATCGCGATATGTCCATTCGGCGCCGATCGCAGCAATTGGGTTTGTGTTATTCGACCACCTGGAAGATTTTACGCAAAGATCTTGGTTTAAAGCCATACAAAATACAGCTGGTGCAAGAATTGAAGCCAGGCGACCTACCACAACGTAGAATTTTCGGTGAATGGGCCTTAGAAAAGTTGGATGAGGATCCGTTTTTTTATCGCAAAATTGTCTTCAGCGACGAGGCTCATTTTTGGCTAAATGGATACGTGAATAAGCAGAATTGCCGTATTTGGAGTGAAGAGCAGCCAGAGGCAATTCAGCAGCTACCAATGCATCCCGAAAAATGCACTGTTTGGTGCGGTTTATGGGCAGGCGGCATCATTGGGCCGTACTTCTTCAAGGACGATGAAGGCCGCAGGGTTACGGTCAATGGAGAAAGGTACCGTTCGATGATAACAGATTCTTTTTTGCCGAAAATGCAAGAATTGAACTCGGTCAACATGTGGTTCCAACAGGACGGTGCCACATGCCACACTGCACGCGAAACCATGCATCAATTGAGAGGCGAATTTGGTGAGCAGTTGATCTCACGTTTTGGCGCAGTCAATTGGCCACCAAGATCATGTGATTTGACCCCGTTAGACTATTTTTTGTGGGGCTATGTTAAGTCTATTGTCTATGGGGACAAGCCAAACATGATTGCTGCCTTGGAAGCCAACATTGAACGCGTCATTGGTGAGATTCCGGCCGAAAAGTGTGAAAAAGTTTGCCAAAATTGGACCTTCAGAATGGACCACCTGAAGCGTAGCCGCGGGCAACATTTAAGTGAAATTATTTTTAAAAAGTAAATGGCAGAAATTGATTTATCGATCCAAATAAAAATTTCATTCACTTTTTACAAGTTTCTGTGTTTTTTTGAATTTTCAAAAACCAAGCTCTTAAAAAATCACCGTTTATATAAAAAATTAAGTGAAAAACGACTTTTAAAATACATTTCGCCCTTTCTATTAAGAATCTTTTGCATATAATGTGATCGAACATAGAAGCATGTACGTGCAATCCATGTATTTTATTTTTTCGAACAATTGATAGATTTGTAGAAAACTGGTTGGAAACATTGGGCTGTAGTACGTTTATTAAAAGAAAAAATACAATAAATTAATATTTTTGAGTGGGGATTTTTTTTTGCTTTTAGTTATGTTTGGAAAAATATGTTCCATTAAAAAAAAAAACAAATCAAAAAACAAAAAACTAAATCTTAAAAATCCTAATTTATTTTATTTTGTTTAATAACTGCCAAAACCTTAATTTTTTAAACCTGTATTCTTCAGTTTAAATCTTACAAAATTCGTGGTGAGATAAAGGTATGGATATGGTCATTTTGAGGGTTTAACCAATTCTTAATCATCGGAGTTCGGGATCAGCTGATAGTATGTTTGGGTAAACCCTCTGGGTGGAGATATCTACAGCTTTATCTCACTACAAGCTTCGTTAGTTTGTTTTCACATTTTGATATCGATTCAATTCCACTCAACCAAAATTCGAGTATTATAATTTATAACTCTGTGTTAGACTTACCACAGAGGACTTATACTTCTTTATCTCTCTGGGCAAGGAAAATTGAGATAACTATACCTAATCTAATAGAGTGATTCACACTTGAATAGACATTCTCTGCTTAAAATCTAATTGCTTGATCATCTGTACATATGTGCATAATGTCAATTAATTACATCAAAGGACACTAAAAAGTTCTTTCACATTTTCTTTAGGCAAAATGCTTTTAACTAAACTATCATCCGTACATGTTTGCCTCAAGTCGTACATAATTTTATCAAGATAACTTGAAAACTTAAATTGCTTTCAAAGTGTTTTCCTTGCCACCAAATCGAAAATAGAAAGCTTGATCAAGCCGAAGAGGCTTCGATATTTTGCAATAAAAACCTTGTCTCCTCGTCTACCCCCCCTGACACCACATATGTTGGCATATACTCTACATACCTAACTAATACCCTGATAATAAATTTTAAGAAAATTACATTAAACTCACGCCTTAATAAGCTGCTGTTGGCTCTATATAACATTAAATACAATACTCCATAACTAGGTGTATGTATGTATGTTTGGTTATATCATTTTGAACCCATCTCGCCCCTCATTTGTCAGGTATTCAATTTCCAATAAATTTACAACCAATTCACCCAAGCCCACAGCCAGTAGCGTATCGTATAGTCTTCGTCGATTTTATCTGACCGTGTCACACGACCTTTTCAAAAGGATACGTCCACCTTACCCCCTTTTACTTATTCTTGACAATAAAAACCCAAGAGTCATGTTTTCTAACACTTCCCATTCTTCTCTCTCTAGTCGAATTCGTCTGTGCTTCTAAACTTGGCACAAAAGGAAGGAAAACAAAATTGATTTTTACACAAAATGGCCAACGGAGCCATCTGAATCACAATCACCCCGCCCAACCCCTCAAAAATCCTTTCCATACACCAAAAAACGGCACAAATCGAGTCAATGGCACACAAATTTAATTAAACTCTTTGAAGTCTCTGGTTTCAGTGTTTGCTGCTGTTGCTACTGCTGCTGACTCTTAACTTGTGACTCCCCTTTCGGCCTCAACTCAATAACGCCATCCGAGTGAAGTCCTTGCAAATGGAGTGCAGCTGGAGAGCCAAGAGTCGACTCTATCGACCATTGCCTGTCGCTTTAATTTGTGTTTGCATAACCGAATCCAACGAACTTTGCTCCTTCCCCTTCCTCTTCCCTACCCAAAGAGTAAACCCATGCAACTTTTCTTGCCTGAAGGAGTGCCGTTCGATGCCGGGCCACAATCGGGCCGATTTCGAACCGGTATGGGTGAAACAAGTGTGTGATTTATGTTGCCATCGTTTAACTGCAGCCATTTAGATTGGTGGCCCTCTTAATTGTTCATTAATCTCATTCAAATGACTAGCGGCACATAGGACCTTTTGTTATTTGGTTGAATACCTACATACCTACGTATGGACGTTGCCGTGTCGTTCTCTCTATACGAATAATTTTCGTCAAGGTAAAAACGAACAAACGTGGCTTACCTGTTCAGTTTTTGATATGCTACCGCCCGGTTTGTCCGGCCGTGCCGTTGCAGCTGCCGGTATACTATATACTAACCCCCTTATGGCAACCTGCAAACCTTTATACTTAATCCGACTCGAAGGACCTGACGTTATGTGTCGTCCATTTGTGCCTCTCCAAGGAGAAACACACTTTTAACTTGTTTTATATTTTTGCGCGAAAAGGGAAACATTTTTCATTTTTTTTTCTTTTTGAAAGAAAATATTTAAAAAGTTTGTCCTTAAATATTTTTTCTTTTATATTTTTAACTTGCCCTTTCGGATGTGTATTGGATTTGCAGAATAAAACAAAAATATTAAATAAAATTAAAAATTTGAAAAAGTGAAACACTTTTTATGTGACATAAGCTTCTGATTACAGGGAAGCTTTATAGAATTAAGCTGCCTAGTTTCTGTGGGTCTTGGTGCAGCAAGTGAGAAATTTATTACATTTTTCATATTGTCAGAAAATCACTCCCAACGCATCTCCGATGCAACAGCAATTTATTAAATTTTGAAGAGGTTGTATTGTAATGACATATTACAGAAGCTTTACCGAAGTTTCACCCCATCTTAAAGATCACATTTTACCTGATTGGTAGCAGTGCTATAGTGCTTTGGTATGTGCTCACTAATGCAAGCCGAGACTAAAGTGATGTTGTAATATGCGCATTTTTTTGAATCCAGTAGAACACGAAAAAAATGACATACTGCCTTCATTGTCACCCTGCAAAATGTGCGCTAACAATTAAGTGTTGATCGCCTCGTGGGACAACTACAAATGTTGCAAGAAGTGGCCGGCCCCGTACTGCTCGCTTGACCGAAAGTATTGGAAATTTTTTTAAGGACGCCGACTTCACCGAGTCGCACCAACAACTTAACGTTTTTTAATGGTGCTACAGTACAGATAGTTTTTTTTTTCTGTGGAAAGTTGCTGCAATTCGTTTCGAGACCAACCGCTCATCCAACTATAGATATTTTAAAATACCAATTTAAATTCCATTCTATCTGATATATTGTCTTATCCATAACAAAGGCTTTGTCAGATTGCCAAATCTGAAGGGCTACATACTTTGTTTCTCTGAAGATTTAATGTCTAGCATTTTCTGCAAAAAAAAAACACAAATATTGTGAATCTTAAAAGCAAACAGTGAAGAAGATATCAGCAATTTGGAGCAAGCAACTATTCATAATTTCAGAAAATTCACATTATGACTTCTGCCCCACCCTGTTTCTTAAATTGGTTTGTGTCAAAATAGCATCTTTTGATTTTTGAAAAAAAAAAATGCGTCGTGAATAGCGAAGAATTATACAGTTCCATGTATTACCTAGGCATCTCTGCCAAGTTCGTCCGCTTGTGCAGAATGACGATAGAGTAATCTAAGAAGATAGGATATTTGCCTTTTACCTGACTGTTAGAGATGCCAATTTGTTCGTACTGTTTTAAAGCTCTTAAAGTGTTGCAGTGGCAACTCTAATTCAATTAGTTTATTTTAACAGCACACAACAAGGGTTGAGTGCATGGTGAAGGCACACAGGCAGCAGTGTGTACTTAGATGTGCAGTGGGTAGGTCTTGGTGGGATATACGCTGGTTTTAACAATTCTACAAAAATAATTTGCAGGTAACTCAGTTGTTATTTTCAGTGGGAATTTCAGCTACAGGCACCAGTGTTTTTGAAAAAGCTCTCCCATATGGCCTGTACCGAAAACATAAATTGAACAGAGTATAGCTGCTCCGTCAAAACAGGTAAAAAAACCCACCGAACCATTTGATTTTGAGAAAGGTCTAGGGCAACCCGTTATGCTATCATGCATTCTTGAATCAATTATACGAAACGCACTCGTCAACACTAGCGGTACAATTTATCAAAAGTCCGCTTATACAGATGACATATATATTGTCGGCCGAACAAAACGAGCGTTGGCTGGCACATTTTCCGGTAGTGAATTGGATGCCGCTGAAATGGGATTGGAATTTAATGAGGACAAAATGAAGTATATGCTGTCATTGAGGAAGGAATCTCAACATCGTTGAATCGAGGAAAACGTCACGAGTTATAGACATGACTTCGAAGTCGTTAAGGATTTTGTCTACTTGGGCTCCACTTTTACTTCCATTTATCTCGCAAAAAGACATCAGTGCTGAGATCAAAGGAAGAATTACCCTTCCCAATTGATGCATTTAAGTAGTGAGGCTCTCAAGACCTTGATCATCCCGGTCCTACTCTATGGGTCAGAAGCATAGGTATTGACAAAGTTGGATGAAAGTCTGCTAGAGAGTTTTTCGAGAAAGATTCACCGTGTGATTTTTGATCAATAAATATGTATCGAAGGAGTGTGAATGAGAGGATTCATCAAAGAGCTTTACCGGCTGTACAGCGATACGTCGACCCAATCGATAAGCTGAAAATACGCAGGAAGCAGCTGGCTAGGGGCAGAGCTTGTTGGAAGGGTTTGTTGATTGAGAGGCCCGTACGAAGTGAGTCATATTCGTATTGCAAGCACATCTCTAATATTTTACTGTGATTTTCGAAAACAATATTTTTTGAGGATGTTATCTTCTTGGGCATCTGAAACTTTCAACACCATCGGGAACCCCCAGTATGGAACTCGTAAAAAAATGCGTAAGCTGATTACCTATTATGTTTTCTAAGCCATTTTTTTGAGTTTCATCCGAATTCTTTTTTATCCTGATTTTTTTGAATCACACAACTATAGAGTCAGGTAAACTTCAATATTTTTGAACAAAAGGTCATGAAATAATCATGTTTTAAAACATATTTTTTTAAAAATCCGTACGATTTAAAGATGGCTTTTGAGTGACTAACGGATTGACTAATTAGTTGTCTAATTAGAGTCTTCAAGAAATGACTTTTGAAATAAGTTTTTGTTGTTCAATTAACTGGGGAAGTTACAAATATTTTTTTATTTTAAAAACCGAAGACGACACATCAAATCAATGAAAATAATCAAAAAAAAAATAATAATACATATCTATATTATCCTTACTGATCCTTCTCAAGTATCAGTAAACACATTTATATGCACGTTTCATAGATAATGTTGGGACTAGGATTTTTTTTTTCAATATTTCCCAAGCATCAAAAATGTGAAAACGTTAATTTTTTTTCAATTAATGTGAAGCAACGCCAGAACGGTTGTGACAGTGATTAGCAAAATAAGAAACGTATCAAACTGGAATTAAAATCGAATTGCCACTTTTGCTCCGTCATTATATATATATATTTTTTTTTATTCTGGGGACTTTGACTTTTAACTTAATTTTGATATAATTTCCTAACGGTTTACGTCTAGCGAGTATTTTCTTCTTTACAAAAAATTACACAAGCAGAATTTAAATATGATTTTTAAAAAATTTAATTTCTAAAAGTCTTGGGGATAATAATTTGCGCGCTGTAAAAAGCAACTACGTGCGACTCAGTCGTGCATTCTTCTTTTTTTTTTGTATTTTGCCCGCGAAACAATAACACTGTATATTTTATGTATGTAAGTACAAAAAGTCCTTGGGCAACAAATGCCTCCTGAAGTGCGCCCACCATCATCACTGAATGTTGGCGCTGCCTCATGTGTGTTGCGATTGTAACTAGATTTTGTGTAATTCCTTTGGTGGAAGTGGAAGTGGAATAGTGCTTCCCAATATTCTAACAGGACGAGCAGTGCAAAAAAAGAGGTCCTTTGGAGTAAAAAAGTTAGGCTTAAGCTGAGCGAGAATGGGTCGCGTTTTGGTATGGGGGTGTGTGTATGTGCTTCATATGTATGCTGAAAGTTTTCCAAGGACGAAAAGACGATGACGATGGAAAATTATTTTATATCGAAGGAAGTGGCAAAACAAATGAAACTCCTCGAGGGCACATTGTGTACATTTGGTATAAGTTGTTTCTTTGTGTGGCTGTGCCTTGTTTAAACAAAAAAAAATGAAGTCAAAGACAAAAAAAAAAGATTAAAGTTCCCAAGCTTGAGCATATGAATTGTGCCACCTAAAGCGTGTGAGCTAGTTGCCAGTTTTTAGTTTCTTTCTTCTGTAAAAGGTCGTATTGGGTGGAAGTTATGACATTTTTTTCAGGAACATTTTTTTTGAAAAACAAACTTTTGTAAAGTTGATGGCATATGTGCGACACTTTGCCCGATTTTTTGGTCCTTTTTTTTGTTTTTTTAAAGATTGGAAATCCTGACAGGAAGAAGAAGCAGAAAATTTCGTGTTTACGTATGCAAAGAATGATTGACAGGAGGCAGCAGAAGCTGCTCTCGGAATTAAGACTTCATCATGAGCATCAGGATGAGTCGAGCATAGCCGTCATCGTCATTGAAACTGAAGTTGTTTGAAGAATATGTTTTTCTACTTAGCTTCGTGAGGACTAGTTTTTTTGTGAGGTTAAAGTTATGGCATCACATCCGTGAGTAAGGTGGAATTTGAAAAAAAAAAGAACGTTTAATAAAATCCCTAACAGGGGAAACTTACCTGGGCTTGAGGTTTTTAAAGAATTCATTTCTTTTGTTTTCATCCTTACGGAATGTATGTCCTTTCCAGCAGACTGGGATGTACATACATAGTGCCAACTTTTTATTTTTTTACTTGTTGACGTTCGTTCGTTGTTGTTGAGCTTCAACGCCACCGCCGTCACCGCGCCATGACGTCTGATGATAAGGATGCTGCGAGCCTGAAATTGCATCGTCACGGCACACAAAAAATTACCCACCTGTGTGTATGTGCTTTTTTGAAGGAAAGGAAATTGAAATTGGTTCATTTTCATTTTTAACAGAAAGTGGGGTTAAAGAGTATTCCGGACGGTGATAGTGGGAAAGTATGTGTATAAGTTATCTTGGAATCAGTTAATATTTAAAGTAGCTATAAATATACTGATGACAGAATATTGAAGCGGGATTGTTGTTTTTTAAGTTTTAAAACACATCATACATTTTTTCATTATTTTATAATTTTTCGATATTTCTGGATTTTGAGTTTTCATGATTCTGACCCCAACCCAAATGGTGGGGTCCAGAAAAAATTGAAACAATTTCCCCTCTAGATACGTCTATATTTTTCAAGTAAATGAAAACTCTTAATCAATTGCCAACTATCGACTATTGAGTTTGTCACGCATGATCTCAAAAAGTATTAAATTGATCGTCGTCAACTAAATTGTTTAATATTATCAGTTTTTATGATAATGTTTAGAAGTATTATTTTATTAACTTTTGTATTGTTAAATAATATAATTAATATTTTTAAATTTCTAATCATCAATTTTCTTAAGTCAATCTCACTTTTTTTGAAGCTTTTTAATATTAAACGAAAATAAGAATTGCTTGATAAAGTCAATGTATTTACGCCCTAAATATTTTCTTAATTATACATAAAGGGTGTTTTTTTTTTAGGTTTAGAATTTAAGTTGGTAGCACTGTTCTTATTTTTTATTAGTTTGGTTTACTATTAACATATCACACAGCACGTGCCACAAGTGATTTATTGAAGTAAACGTTTAGTGAGCGCATAATCGTTTTTTGGCCGTGTGAGCTTGCCTCCAAGATAGTTCTATATTTAACTCGGCTAGACCACCAGTATGTGAAGTCGATAGTCTTCCCCGATAAGTCGTTAGCGATTGGGTTGAGGACTTGGAAAAAAATATTCCCCGCGTTATAGCCAATAAGTATACGACCCCAAATGCTGCAATGGGTGGTGGAAAATTGTACATCAAGGTCCTTCGAGCCAGCAGCAGTCATATGCCAGAAATCATATTTAAACAAATTATCAAGAATTATTTTTCAAATAAGTTCAATTTAATGGCAAATAATACAATTTATCTGTGATTAATATTATTATATAGTTCTGTACCTCTAAAAAAAAAAACACCCTTTTCAAGGAGATATTAATACTAATTTTTAAATTATCAACTGTGTCATACAACTTATTTGCATATGAACGATTGAAGCTCAAAAATCGTTTAAAAAAGTTTGCATTCGCTATTCAATGAATTCCGCTTTTTCCGAAGTTTCATTTCCAGCCTATCAATGTAAAAGTCGATTTGGACGGTTTTACGTCTATATTCACAAAATTATTGCTGGTTTCTTTATAAATAATACCTTCGATTTATATCTATCTGCGGAGTGGACCTAAAAATCGCTTAAACTCTAGGGTTTAGGTATTCGAAGAATTGTCGTTTCTAGTAAATTTTGCTCTTCTCTGAAGCTTTCGATCAAGTGAACCATACAACTCTAATGCTAAAACTTGCTTCAAAATTCTCATTTAGACGTAGCTCCCTGAAATTATAATAGCAAAGATAATAGCTTTCTATCAGTTAGGTTGGAAAAAGTTTCCGTATTTAGGGACGAGTCTGCTGTCCTATTGCTGCAAGAAGGTGTTCTACAGGGATCCATATTTGCACCACGCCTTTTCTCTTTATTTAAAATTGATCTGATGAAAAACATCAAATATTGCTGATGGATGGAGTCCTTTATCTTAATCTAGATCTGCAAAATATTTTAAATTGGCGTTTGGGAAATAAGCTACAACTGCATCCATCGAAGTGTAAATGCTTGATTGTACATACTTCCATTTTAAATACGTTCTTGTTCCCTTTGATATTGCTCAGAAATGAACCCTTAGATTATGTAAAAACGGTTCGAAATTTGGGAGTAATTTTTAACAATGATCTTACTTGGAGTAATCTCATAAACCGCTTTGGTCAAATTACCTCAGTACATAAACAGTGTCTCAAAGTAGAACTCGTACAAAGTGTTGAAAGTTTGTTTTCCGCTAAGAAAGTTTGTTTTAGGGCATCAAGCAAATTACCATTATTTTTATTTTATTTTACCACACTAAATAAAGCTGAACAAATTGCATTAAATTAAAAAAGAAATAAAAATATAAACCTAAATATTTTAGGTCAACATTAATTAACTCACTTAAAATTTCACCTCAAAGTTAAGCTCGTACGAAATGCATTTAGTTTAAACATATACTATAAAAAATCTATTTAATATTCCATCGATAGCTTTCAACCAATTCGGCATGGATTTAATCAATTTTTCGCAGTAAGAAGGTGGATTTTTTCCATTCTTCCAGCATAACTCTTTTTATTTCATTTGTGTTCGTAATATGGTGCAGTCTTAACTGGTCTTCCCAATAACTCCATAAGTTTTCGATGACGTTAAGATCCGGTGATTGTGGCGGTCTTATGCTTGTGGTCATTATCTTTATAAAAATGGAATCAGTCCCTGACCATGACAGAAGCCGCCACCATCCTTAACGGTTGGTCTAAAATTTTTCTCTTTGAGAACCAAATAAGTTAAACTTGCTTTCGTCGGTAAAGATGCACTTCTTCCAATACTCAAAATCCTAATCAATATTCTCTTTTGCAAAGGTTATTTTTTTGAATTTATTAATCTTGCTAATGAATGGTTGGTTCCTGGCTATCTGTCCATTATAATTGTGGTTTCTTTTCTAAGATATCTTTTTGTCTTTTGAGCAAGTTTGGGAGCACTCATTTTCGGATCGTCCTTAATCTTTCGAATGATCCACCGCTCATCTACATCGGTAAAAATCTTCCTGCCTCTCATTTTCTTCTTGTTTTCTACCACTCCTTCTTCCTTGCAGTGCTTGAGAATATATTGGATTGTGAAATTACTCCTATTCACCAAATCTCCAATTTGATGAGGGGCTTACTATTCTTAGAATGCATAAATACCAGGTTTCCAGCATCAACTGAAGTTTGGCATTTTTTCTAATCATTCTAAAAATAGACACAAATGTTGTTGAAGGGAAAACCTGCAATACTATCAGTTTAAATAATTTAATAGTGGTTGGTTTCTATCGCAACAAAATGTTTAAAACTATGACCTTTAAATGCATTGTACGAGTTTTATTTTGAGGTGTTTTTTTTGAGTGTTTAAGGTTATGCTTGCATATTTTACTGTTAAAGTTAATGTTTTAAGTTTTTCTGAGAAATATTATACGTGGTAGTTTTAACTGTAATTTTTCCAAAATAATGATTCCATATTAGTTGTTATATTGCTTTCTTAAGTATATGTTGCATGTACGAGATTTATTTTGATTCACTGTACATACGAAAAATTTTTAATTCCCATATTTAATTACCTGCATTCCAAATCTTCCAGTCTGTCAAATGAATTAAAACATATTGTTCCAATTGATGCTAATGACAGTATTGTAATGTAACTCCTAAAATCTTTGCTTCCTGATTTCCCGCCATCTAATTTTTTTTAAACGTTAACCAAATGCTTGTAAGACCTAAGGTCATTTTTAAATGCAACCAGTATTGCCCAATACTAGTTAGTTATTCTGAGCCTCTTTTTGATTTTAATTTTTGTTCAAATTTGTATAGTTTTTGTATTATCCTTGAAACTAAATTATAAAATGAAGTGATTCTTTATTAACAATTGTAGCTAAATGTATATCTCAAAAGTTATTAGCTGCTTTGTACAATAATTGGAATAAGTACGAGTATACAAAATAAACTGAAAATACATCACCCATAACCTCTTGTTGAGTCACATACGATGTTAGAAATTTGTCTCCTCTTCTGCGTATTGAAATAAAATGCACGACTGGATCGCACGTACTTGCCCTTATGTTCGATCACATTATATACAAAAGGTTCCTAATAGAAACGGCTAAATGTATTTTTAAAGTCGTTTTTCACTTAATTGTTTATATATAAAAATTCTTCAATTTTTTTATAAAAAAAAAATTGGTATTAATATTTTAAATATTTAATATTACAAATTAAAAAAAAATCAGCAAAAATCGTCCACCCGTTTTCGAAATATTGAATTTTCAAAAAAGAATATTTTTTTTCAAAAATCAAAAAAAAAAAAAAACAATTTTTTGAAAATTTTAAAATACAGTTTTATTTAGAATTTGAAGGAGCTCCTGTGTCAGAATTTTGATCGCAATCCGTTGAGCCGTTTATGAGAATGTAGAAAACCAATAAAATGGTTGTATGACAGGTACCGTTAATAACAAAATATGTAAAAAAAAAAAAAATGTCGCCCAAAATGTAGAAAGTAGTACACATACTTTTTTATCCAAATCTTTAGAGCCGTTTTCGAGGTAATTCGGCTGGTAGAAAAATTTGTATGGGAAGTACCGTTATTTTTGGGGATAAAACAACGATTGAAAAATCTGTTTTGAACAATCACCTAAATCTCCTAAGTACTAAGTTTGAACAAACTCGGTTCAGCCGCTGAGACTGTAGATCGTTCTACAGACAGACAGACGGAAATGTGAGACCCACTCTTTTGGTTATCTCTATCATCGAAATGTTAACTTTGATTAAAAGCTCGAGATCGATTTTTTCCAAATGCAAAACTTGCCCCATAGAACCCATATCGCAAGTAAAGATTACATCTCTTAAAAAGCGCAGTAATGTCCCTCGTCCGTACTTGTCTTACGTTACTTCTACCTACATCGATATCTATTGAAAAAGCTAGTTGTATTCTCCAGTTTACCATCGAAGCCGCTCTCGGACGTACTACCAAATATAGAGATTCCGTCTCCAGCCGAACTACACGAATGTGGAATGCTTTACCCACAGCTCTGCCTTTCCCTCTAATTATTTTATTCAAAAATTCAAACCAGTGTTTTTCCCGCCTATGATTACACTCGCACAGTATCAAGGGTAGTACTAACCCCTTATTTGAGGGTAAACTGTAAAAAAGTTTGATTTTTTTTTACGGTTGAAGTTCCATCCAAAAATATGGCCAACACCTCTGTTAAATACTTTCAAAGATGTTGTGCCCTTATCAGGTACTTAATAACCTACCTTAACAGCTACCAGATTTTACTACGTAGGTATATCTTTAAAAAGTTTTTAACAAGAAATTAAAATTTCATAGACCCTCTAAATCAAGGAGGTACCGTCATTTTTTTAAGATCATTCTGAATTATTTTGTATATTTTTCTTTCAAACTCTGACATATCTTAGAAGCAACAATCAAGATAATTGTCAAACTTTTTTCTTCGAAAAAAGAGAAAGAAACACCATTAAATATTAGAAATGAATGTTATGAAACTCTTTTTGGCAAAAAAAAACCTCGTTTATTCAAACCCTCAATTAAACAACAACTTTCCTCCTCAAGCAGAAGCTCCTTCCTATACGCCACACAACATACGAGTACCTACCCCTGTGGGTGGCGCTGGTGTTCTTGCCACCTTTATTTACTTTTGACAACCGTACTTAACCTTCATCACGGTTATTTAGACAACAAAAGTAAACAATGTGCGGTTTTTACCAATGAACAGTAGGTACAAACTCAATGTGCCCACTTTACTTTTATTGTTTACACATTAAGGCTTTCGAAAACAACTCTACTATAATAACAATTGTTATATTCTACCACCAACCCTATACCAAATGATAATCAACCCCTATAACTTTTAACATTTGAATTACTTTCGACGTTGGCGTTGGCGTTGCCGTTTTTTGCCCATAAGGCAATGAAGTTTTAGCATGAATATACACTGATGGATGATGAAGCTTGAAGCAGAACATAGCAGAGATATGTTAAATATCCTTCAAAGCTGTTTTCATATCATTCATTCCATTGGCTTTGTCTGAAACAATTCGAACAGAAAGAAATTCGCTCGCTCGAAATGTAAATCCTTAATTCGGATATTTCGAAATCCTTTTCATTTTGTTGGTTTGGTTTGGTTATATGCTTTCATGGCTTTCATACCAAAAAAAAAGTCGTTTTTTTTTTCTTCTTAAATAATTTGAATAACTAGAGGTGGAGCAGAATTTCATGGGCAATTCATTTCTTTAAAAATATAAACTGTACTCGTATGTATGTAATGTGAAATGGTTGAAGTATTTCTACCTCTTATTCGGATTGGTCCATCATTCGTTCGTTTCCTTTGGTTGTGAAGCTTGAATAGTCAAAATGGACTCAACTAAAAAAATATATTTACAAATGTTTTTTGAAAAGAAGTTCATAAAATTGGAACAGTTGCCTTGAAAAAGTTTTTGCATTGAAACGCAAATGAAACGTACTTCTATCTAACAAAAGAATGAAAACCATTAAAATAATTCTTACGTTCTTTCTTTCCTCCTCCAGCTTATGATTGTATATAATCATCATTTATCAAAAAAAAAAAGAAAATGAAAATGACTAATTTTTCCCGTTTTGGGGAGTGAAATCAAGTAAATAGCCACTTGAGAGAATTCAACAATGTGTCCCTCTGGCAAATGTCCTCAAAAGGACCCATCCCGAAGTTGTATAATGAAATTGTAAGGACTTAACAAACATAAAGTGTGCAAAACTTCTTATAGGGGAGGCTACAAACGATGATATTTAAAGAGCTTGTAAATAAAGCAGTAGAAGGGGTCGAGAGCAAGTGCTTAGAAATTAGGTTTATATTGGCGAATTTTAATCAAAATTTTAACAAATCAAATTAAATAAAGTGAACGATTGAGTCAGAAGGGATTGACCTTGAAGATAATTCAAGTTGTTTGTATAGAGCCGAGAGTTACAAAACAAATTTCAGTAACTGCTTTTATTAATTCTTTAATTAAATAAAATTTACTCTAGTTATTATTTAAAATTCATAGAACATATTTCATGGAGACACTTGGAATTAAATTGAATTTAAATTGTATTAGTGACAAAATATTTTTAAAAATATAAAAATAGTAGTAATACAGGGTGTCAGCCGGGAAGGTATACTATCGGGTTTTTCAATAAGAGCGCTACAAAAGTTTTTTTTTAAATAAAACGGTTTTGGATATCAATGAAATTCTTTATTCCTATGAAAGTATGTTCGATGCCATTATGTATGGAACTCGATTTCCGTTGCATGGCCTCCACGGGCACGCTTGCAGAAGTCCAGACGCTGAACCCAATTTTCGACGGTTTTCAAGCAAAAACCGGCCGATACTGCTGTAATTTCACATTCGATATTCGTACGAAGTTCATCAATCGTTGCTGGCTTGTTGGCATAGACCATAGAATTGACGTAGCCCACAGGAAATAGTCTAACAGCGTCAAATCGCACGACGGAGGCGGCCAAGCGACTGGACCATTTCGTGAGATAACACGTTCTCCAAACTTGGTTTCCAATAAATTGATTGTGACATTCGCTGTGTGGCTTGTGGCGCCGTCCTGTTGGAACCACATGTCCTCCAAGTCCATATCATCCAATTAGGGCCAAAAATATTCGGTTATCATTGAACGGTAGCGATCCCAATTCACAGTAACGTGCCGGTCTTGATCATCACGGAAGAAGTACGGCCGAATGACGCCGCCGGCCCATAAACCACACCAAACCGTAATTTTTTCGGGATGCAATGATGACTCATGGAGTACGTGTGGATTGCTGCCTGACCGCATATTTTGTTTATGGACGAAGCCATTCAGCCAGAAATGAGCCTCATCGCTGAAGATGATTTTTCGATGAAAATCCGAATAATTTTTAAGTTGTTGCTCAGCCCAATTCACGAACATACGACGCTTCTGGTGGTCAAGCGGCTTCAGTTCTTGCGTCAATTTAATCTTGTAAGGATGTAGGTCAAGATCTTTTCGCAAAATTCGCCACAACGACGTCACAGAGATGCCCAACGCTTGAGAACGACGTGTGAGAGACACATTTGGGATTTCTGCAACTGAAGCCTCAGCGGCAGCAATATTTTCGACACTACGGTCATTTCTTTGTCTCACTAGCACGGGAACATTTTGTACTGTGCCTGTGGATTCAATTTTGTCCACTAGACGCTCAATTGTTGATCTGGTAGGACGATTATGACGACTATAAATTGGACGTAGCGCTCTTAACGTTGAGGCCACTGACTCCGAATTTCGGTAGTAAATTTTGATAATTTCGACTCGTTGTTCGCTCGTATATCTTTCCATTATGAAATGGCAAACCTTACTGAAGAGAAATGTCAAAAGAGCGGAAAGAAATATGGCGTCGTTTGCTGTCCCTGTCGCTCTACTTTTCTAGCGTGCCTGTTGAAAAACCCCTTACTTTGTTTTGCACAAGGATTTGCATTTGTTTCCATTTAAGATTCAGTTGACGCAAGAGCTTCTTCTACAAGACCATTTACGCCGCCATACATATGCCAATAGGATGTTACAGCTAGCGCATGACAACCCCTATTTTCATGAAAGAATCATAATAAGTGACGAGGCACATTTTCATTTGAATGAATATGTGAATAAACAGAATAGTCGGTTCTGGGCAATGGAAAACCCTCAAATTATTCATCAGTCACCTTGGCAACCATTCAAAGTTACAGTCTGGTGTGCAATTTGGTCAGGAGGAATCATTGGACCTACTTTTTTGAAAATTAAAACGGCGGGCGTAACGGAAACTGAGAATGGGGAGCGATATCGTGATATGATTGAAAACTTTTTAACGCCACAAGTGCATGCTTTGGGCTTGATTAACATGTGGTATCAACAAGACGGTGCCACATCGCATACAGCCAGGATTACAACGGAATTACATTTCCACAACAAGTTATTTCAAGAAATGGTGATGTTGATTGGCCTCTACGGTCGCCTGATTTGACTGCTCCGGACTTGTTTTTGTGGGGATATCTGAAAAGCAAGGCTTATGCAAACAAACCAGAAACGCTTGAGCAACTCAAACAAAATATTCGTGATGAATAATTAATGAAATACCGCGTGAAATGTATGAGAATGTAATGAAAAATGTGCTCAAAAGGGCTCGCATTTGTGAGAATAACTTAGGCTGACATTTACCTGTTATTCTATTCCATACATAATTGCCGACATTAAATAAAACATTTAGTATAAGATCCATTCTGTTTCATATAATCAAAAACTTTAAACAAACAAAGTAGTATCTATACCTTCCCGGCGGACACCCTGTCTAACAACATAGTATTAAATAGTTTTTATCATGCGAATTCATATAAGAGAGCGCAAATAATACAAATTCAAGTATTGTTCATTTACGACGAAGCCTCCCTTTGTAGCCTAACATTGGCGTGCGATATACATACAACAATTTAGTATTTTTAGAAGATTTCTTGTATGACAAGGGTGAATAAATAATTTAAAAAGAGAAACCAAAAAACTCTTGAAATTCGCCGTTTCATATTTTCAGTTCTCAGATAAAATGTCTGCCATTTAATTTCCTAAATATAAACTAATGTAGGTGTTTGAATACTTTTGTAAATGCCTGCAAGAGAAATTCCTGTAAAAATCGAACACAAATGCCAAACCCTTTTCCAAGACTCCCGGAAATTAAGCCAGATTTTTTTTTTTTTTGAAAAAAATGCCAGAATTTTTTTCTGGCTAAAAATTTTAAAAAAGAGCAGTATTTTATTTTTTTTTTCGAAAATAAGCTAGAAATATTGGAAATTATGCCAGATAGGTGTGGAAAAGGGCCCTAAAAGCAAAATGGAAATTGAGCCAGAAAATTGGTAAATTCTGGCCTAATTTCCAAAAAAAAAAAAACGTTTTAGAAGAAAGATCATAAGATGTTTTAAAGTATTTTCAATACCTTTAGGGGCGTGGTCACATGACATGTGGTGAAATCCTTATTCAAAATATAAAATAGATTTCAAATTAAAACAATTAATTTTAAAAAGATAGACAAAATATTCGGGCTTGTGTGAAGTGTTTTTTTTTTGCAATTAGGTTCACGGCGCACAAAAAGCTCGGCTATTGCATATACCTACACTTGTACCCACCCATTTTCCATTTTAGGAAATGGAAAAAGCGCCAGAATTTTTTTTTGAAAAAAGGCCAGAAATTTAGGAAAAAATATCAGAAAACCTTGTCTTTTTTTTCCTAGGAAAAAAGGCCAGAATTTTGTATGAATAATTTTCTGGCGTTTTTTCCAAAAAAATTTTGGCGTTATTTCTGGCAGCCCTTTTCCAACGAACTAATTTAACCTTTACACTGGTAACACCAATCACACCGAATAACGGCAAAACCGTATGAGCACTAACTATCCGTACACTTCATCATTGTCATGAATGAATTTGGCGTATTGCTGCACTGCGACCTTTGATATCTATTGTGCCCCCAACCGGATCTGGATGAGATTTCTCATTCTTTAGAACGACCTCCAAATTAATTCCTTTGAGGAATTTTAGTATTTGAGATATTTTAATAGAGAGTAGTTCCCCTTCTTTCATTAGGTGATATCCCAGAAATTTGTATCTCTGGTGAATAATGGACTCACAAATCCGTAGTATATGGTCAGGTGTTTCCTCGTACACCTTACGAAACTTACAATCATAATTCATACAAAACAGATATCCTAGTAGCCACAAACCATCGACAATAGCAAACCACATAAAACGCAGAAAAATGCAACTACAGCACTGCGAGTAGATAGTTTTCATTTGTCGTGCTTAGTTAACATAGCCTTAGAACAGAAAATATAACAAGGTGATATCACATTTTTATCGTTTTGTGCTTGTGTTTAGTTATTTCTTCTAAGTGGATATCGTGGTTTGAGTGTATCACAGGACAACCGGGACCGAACACCCCGAGAGCAGCAAACAAATCCAATTTTTTTAATTTTAATTTGACAGGTTTTTTATTTATTTTATTTCCTTAATCTAAGTCAATGTATAATATATGCTCCCTATGTGCCATAAGATAATATTCTTTTCAATGTATTTACAGTTGTTAGTTAACAAATTGTATATAATTGTTCAATAAAATCGTTAAATCGTTAAAAAAATGGTTTGAGTGTACTCTTGTAGCTTATCAGAAACTTCTAATTCATTGAATAGTTTTGGAGAGGCCACAACCATAATCTTTTCCAATTCGTTTCAAGATTCAATTCAGTGTTCTTCACATTTGGAACCTAAACGGCAGCTTACTTATTTACTTCTGATCTCGACAGCGTTTCCAACGGGGAATCAACAACCCCGTATAATTTAATGGGATTTTCGAAGGACACACAAAGAAAACGCAAACGTTCTTATTTGATTTACAAGAAAAATGCTTACTGCGTTAGAATTATTTTTTAAATCAAAATCGTCTAAGGGGTTTTATAGAACAATAAAATATCCATAATAGTTAACTAGTTTTGTATTGCAAGTACTGTCACTTTCGATGTTTGAGGACAATGTCAAGGATAGTGTCATAAAAGCAATATATTTTAATTTTTGTCGCGTCTCCAGGATAGGGCTGGTAATCAGACCGATACCATTTTAAAAGCACCCGAGACGAGAACGGACTTTTGGTACCGAAATTCGCCGAGAGTCTCGTTGGTCTTGGTGGTCTCGGATGTCTCGTTGGTTTGGTTTCGGTTTTTGCTAGAACAAATACTGTTTTATTTAATTATTTTTTACTACTCATCTTCAATTTTTATAATAATCACACATTGTGGGGTTGCCGTGGCGCGATATTTGTGTGTTCGCCTGTCAACCTCATGGTCATAGGTTCGATCCCTGCCTTAGTCTATGTCCTTATTTTTCCATTAAAAACCAATTCTAAAAATAAATGTCATACAATGAGTTGCTGGTTTACTCATTACATGCTGTTTAGGCATAAAACTAACAACATGAGTAAAACTAGTATACCGATAAAATATGACATAAAATAAAAAAATGAATGCGAATTATAAGGGACATAGATAAATAAGACATGGAAGTTTCTCTGCATTAGTTCAGCCGCCATCCCTGGAGATACAATCTGAGACAACAACCACCTACAGTCTCAGAACATCGCGCCACACATCTTTCCTATCATTTATTCACTTCTTTAACCTCACGCCCGCGCTGTGTTGAAATATTTAATGGGTAATACAATTGCTTGAGCGCGTGTAGATTATTAAAAAAAAACATATGTACATAGTACATAGGCACTACGAAAATCCAGAGAAAAATACGTACGATTTATGTATGCCTTTCGTTGGAATAGAAATCGCACATTTTTCGGATTTTATTTCTCCCTCCCGAAAAAGGTGAATTTAAGACTTTTCAGTGACACTTAAACAAAAATATTGTCGAAATGTCAAAATATAGTTTGTTGTCTACCAATCAATCATGAACTGTCAAAATCCAGTGAAGGATGGATCCGATTTAAATGGATTAAAAAACCTCTATAAAATTCAAATTTTACCTCAGAAAATTCGAATTTTTTCGATTTTATTATTTGCTTCACACAAGACTCCACACACCGCATTTTTCTTGCCAACAAACTGCTGAGATATTCTGCTCTCTCTTTTCAATCTGAACACGCGTCTTATCTCACATTTTACTACTTTACTACCAAAAAACACAAACGAAACCAAGACTAAGGATGAGACGAAGATCGAGACGGGACTGTACAATCAAATTTTCATGAGAAGAAGGCGAGACCAAGATCGAGATGAGACTTGGTTAGGCGAGACCGAGACAAGACTGAAATTTTTCAATTTTGATAAGACCGATACGAGACTAACAAAAGTCTCGCCTGGTCTCGTCTAGTTGCCATTTCTACTCCTTGATCTCCAGACATTTGATATATTTTGATTGGACCCTAATATTCAAAATAAAGAGTGCGTTCAGCTGCTGCTGATCTGATTTATATGAATTTTGCTTTTGACATATCTAGCTTTGTTGATCTATCATATGATGTACCTCAAGGATATACTGTTGGCCCATTACTTTTTAGCTTTTCCATTAATGATTTTAAAATTTGTAATTCAAAACTCGACTTTGACTGAAATAAATTTAGGTATTCATAATTGTCACACTTCTACATTTTCCATCACTTCACTGTCATCGTAATTGTATGTTTGATCGCAATCTCCGGTGTGACGGATTTTCCATAATCAATTCCCTCAATGCGCATTTGAGCAATATTTTAAGTAAAATAAACGCCACTTGCCTATAAAAGAATTAAAACAGATTTTGAAACTTTTACACAATTAGAAAATGGATGAAAAATGGATCTCAATCTCGTAACTAGAAGAAACATTATCGTTTGTCTCCAGAAATGGCAAGAGTTTTACAGCATGGACTTCGCAACGTCAAAGCGTGGAACTAATCAAAGTCTGATAGAGTATTAGCTGAACTCTATATTTACATGCTGACGCAGTTTTTGTAACACTAACAAACTATAGCGAATTAAACCTAACAACCGACACTGTCACCTACTTTGAAATCGTCCAATTTTCACACTGTCAAATGTTCACACTTTTTAAACTACACTGTCACATATTAGCCGTGGTTTATTATCGCTCATAACCCATATAGTTCACCCCGTGAAAATAAAACGATCTGGGTTATGTACTTAAATGTACCCTCTGTTCGCCAAACTTAAAACTAATATTTGCAAACCCAGATAGAAACCCCGATAGAAACCTAGATCTTTTGTTGCTTTTGTAATACGTGTTAAAAAATAACCCAGACCCACACCCGCACCCAAAACGCAGCTATTGATATCACAATTTGAGAATATTTTGTTTTTGTATGATTCTCCCACTTTAAACTGAATGTTTTCGATATTGTACGGATGTGATGTCATTGCACTGTAAATTATAGTTCGAAATAATTCATACAAAGATGACATAACGAAGCATTTTGTTATTCTTTTTCTTCTGTAATACGCTGTTTGGCGAGTGAATTTAACAATTATAGCAGATTCTTTGAAAAATTCTGCACTCTTCTTTCACATTTGAATTTTATTCCTGTTTTTGTTTCATAATTTTTTGTTTGTTTGCTGCTCGTGAAACAGCAATACTACAATATTATTTAGTACATTCATCATATTGTCTGAATTTTTGAACTGCGTGACTGCTATCTTAGAGTCACGGGTTCGAGTCCCAGTTTAGCTATCATTGTTTTCTATTACTCCATTTTAATTCAGAATTTTCCACCCGTGGAATATAATGAAATAGTAAACACCCAATTTTCAATCCCCTGTGCCAGCGAGAATTCTCTTTCCCGTCTTTTTTCTCTTTTACCTAGTACTGTTTAAATAAGATTGCTCATTAAATACCAAGTGTTTCAAAGAGAATTATTGTGTTGTCTTATGTACCCCTAAATATGACAAAGTTCTTCTTCTGAAATGTGCGGAAATACTTCTGGACTTATGTCAGATTTACAACCTATTTAAAAGGATTTTAAAATTAAACCTCTAAAGTTGGTCTTTTAATAGTTCTGTACGACCTAACCACTCTATTTGAATTGATGATTTATGTTTTTGTTTTTTTGGTGTACCAAGTGAAAACTTTTATGCTTAAAATATAATCTTGCCATCTTTGCTCACTCTTACAAACTTAATCCTGTTGAGAATTGAGAACATTAAGATCAACTTTATAACCACTATATCCTATCCCTCTCAATAAAGTAGTATAAAAGTCAAACCACATATCTGTACAATTTAATTTCGAATTACAACTTTTCCTCTCTCCTCTTGATTTTAATGCAAAAAAAAAACACTAAAAAGCTTTTTAACTTTTCTTCTCTTTTTCACTAACTTCAAACAATGATCACTTAAGCAAAACAGTATAAGAAAGAGTATGGAACAAAGTTACAACAAGCAAAACCAAGAAAAAATTGTTAAGACGAAAAATTATGTTTTCTAAGGCACTAATGCTAGATTAAAGACTCCTCACCATTTGTTTCATCCTTTGGAAGAGGATAACCGATGAACAATTGAACCAAACTTCCACCATCTCTCCTTATCCCAAAAAAAAAACCAAAAGACTAAAACTTAGAACACATTTAAAGAACAAAAAAAAAAAAACTATTTGCAAAGAATTCCCATTGAACAAGGACAACATTATAGACAAAAGGCAAACTTCCCTGTTTTCCACATTCTCTTGTACTATACTCCTTGCACATTTTGTGTTTGAGTCGTGTAATAATCCAACAAAGCCGATTTCCCGCACTAGAGAAGTGTGTAAATTTTTTAGGGGAAAACTTTTCTCACTCTTGTTTTTTTTGTCTCTTGCTATTCTTCCATGCACATGGTAAAATCCCTTTGTCTTACAATTGATTCATCAAGGATAACAATAGAGTGTGTACTATCAGTATCGTTGAGGTAGGTTAGTGTATACAAGAGTATGAGTGTATGTATACTACCTAGTACCTATACCCTCTACACACAAACGTCACTTGAAGACAAGTTCTTTGGAAAATATATTAACCTCTTATTTGCGACAAGCAGAGAGTCTCTTGTGTTTTTCTATTCTTCTGGCATGTCACCCTCCCTTAATGAACAGGGGATCCTGCTTCCTGCACAAACAATGGGAGATGTTGTTACTTCCGTCGTCGTTGTCTTCATCATCTACTATGACATTGTCTTCTTCGGAGTCGTCTATCGTCTTAGAGGTGTAGACTTTTGGGATCTTAATATCTACGTACTTACAACCTTTAACCAGGGTTGAAATAAGGCTTATATACGCCTGCAGACCAATACTCATTCAATTTTAGAGTCATAAGCGAGATAATTTTTTGTTTTCACGATTTGAGCTACTTAAAAATTTAAGATTTCGATCTTGCGGAAACAAGCGGAAAAAGAAGAAGAAGAAGATAAAAAACAGTAAACTAATAAAACTATCTTCGATTAATAAAAAATCACAGTTGTTTCAATTACCAAATCTGAGCACATTGGGCTATTTTGAGCTAATCTATATTTAGCAAATCTGAGCGCATTTGGCTATTTTGACACTAGATGTTCTTCACGAAATCTATGTAAGATGAACTGAACTTGGCAAAAATTGCGTATTGACAAAGGTCCTCACAAGTCAACTGATGAGTCCATGTGAGATCACCGGGACGAAACGCCAATTTTTGTTGGACTAAAGGCCGTTAAAAGCTATTTTGAATCAATAATTCAACAAGTCCAAATATTATAGTGCTAAGTCTTCTACTTGGCTGATGTATTTCAGTAGTATATAGAATTTGTATTATTAAAAAAAAAAAAACTTCTTATATAAATAATGCCAGGCCATGGGCAAAAAAAACAAAAATTTCCAATTTAATGATTAGGAATTCTAGTCTTGTTGGATATAGTTCACACTAGATGTTCTTCACGAAATCTATGTAAGATGAACTGAACTTGGCAAAAATTGCGTATTGACAAAGGTCCTCACAAGTCAACTGATGAGTCCATGTGAGATCACCGGGACGAAACGCCAGTTTTTGTTGGACTAAAGGCCGTTAAAAGCTATTTTGAATCAATTTTGAAGTAAGTTCTTTACAATTTTATCTTTCTAGCAGTTTTATGAGAGCCTTGTAGAGAAAAAAGTGCACAACTGTTGAGTAATTTTGAGCAACTTAAATTGACGACTTGAGCTACTTAAATGCGTACAATTTCGGATCTGTGCCAAGGAAGATAAGTGACTGTAAAAAAGAAAAAAAAAAAACAAACACCACCAGGCTTGTTAATAATTTACAGTTTTTAAGATTATTTAAGAAATCTGAGCCTATTAGGCTACTTTGAGCTAATATCAATAGCATTTTCTCTGTTTATCAGTGTTATTTGCATAACTTAAAGCAAACACGTACCTATACAACCAATATCATTATATTTTTGACTTAACTTGAGTCTAAAAATATAAAGCAACTTTGAGCTAATTTGAGCTCAATTAAGTTGCTGAATTGAAACATTTATTATAATTATCCGTTGTTTTTTTTTTTAGATGATATTGCGCAAATTTAAGCCACCCAGAAGTACTTTTACGTTTTTACCAAATTCGGGCTATTTGAGCAAATAGTAAATTTGAGCAATTCAGAGAGGATGTATAATTTATTGTCTTTTAGATACATCAAATATTCTTATCAGTTTCCAAGGATTATATTATACAAATTTTGGCAATTTTGGGCTAATTTGAGCTAAATTTTTTAACAAAGAAAATTGTAATAAATTTCAAAATTATATTATTTTAGATACTTAAAAATGGCAAGTCTTCAAAGAAATATAGAAATCAAGCCCATTTTAATCTTTAGGTATTTTTTCAAAATACGGCCCTGGCCTAAGCTTCCCCCAGCGTTTCCCCTCTGGGGTTTCAATTTCAATTGGTTTTGCTGACGTGCTGGTGTACTATAGGTGCACCTCGCAGCATCTGTTCCAGGACCAGTTTTTGCTTTTCACTTAAGTGCCATGTTAAACCTTTAAACATAGAGTGTAAAGTGGGACGGGGGGATGACGAAAATGAAGATATGCATTGGTTTGTTTGAAATGTACCACTAGTCGAGTTTTTGGTCGAAAGAAGAACAAGCTACAGAAATAGAGCACTGGAATGAAACCATTAAGCAACCCAGCTCGTAATTCGTGTCTGAATGTCTCTGAACTTCGGCCCAAAGTACCATTCTATTATCTCTTTCCTATGCAATTCTTTGGAGAGTTGTGTATTTTTTTCTTCCTGTTGTTCTTATTCTTTGTTGTTATTTTCTTATGAGTTCCCTTGCCGTCATCGTATAGTTGTCCCTAGATAGAAAAAGGAGTGCTGGCTTTCTTCATTAATTTATCTCAAAATTTCAGGACACTTTGTGTGTGTATCTATCTCTCTGTCTCTCTCGGGGGGAATAAAAACTGAGTGGTGTACTCATTTTTTGTATTCTTCCGGTTCTTTCAGCAATACACCCTTCTATACCCCAAAACGAACAACGAATCCCGAATGGTACTGTTAAGCATAAAAAGATTAGAAAACTTAAATGGTGAAAAATAGTGGTTAAAACGCTTCGCCTTAGGAGCACTGTCTTCGAGCGAAAGAATAAGAAGAAGTGGCTAATAATTTATTTTTTTATTTTTTTTTCCGAATTAATAGTGACGGTTTTTTTTGCTTGGTATATTCAACTCGACTCGAGATTCCACATACACTTCACACCGAACCGAATACACTTTCGCACAGAATAAGGACACAGAAAGTCCTTTTACACTTGACGTGATTTATGGGAACAAATGAAAATGAAAATTGCTCCCATTGCGAGCTCAATGCTCGTAGTATCATTCATAGAGGTGCAGGTGGAATGAGCTTTTAATTTTACCGTCGCCGTTCGTCGCGTCCGTCGCCGTGTCGGTAGTCGCCAAGGGAAAGTTTTTCATTTTCTTTTTAAAATATATTTTTATTTTTGATGTTCGTGCATTTTTATATATTTTATGTGTTTTTTTTCTTTGATTTTCTGAACAAAAAAAATGGCCAAATTATTTATGATTGGGCTGAAATACATACATTGCTTCTCTGCACTCGTGTGGAACATGGAGCAAGTCTCGGGGTATGAGCCCTTTTAAATTTAAGGCAGATTTTCGAACATTTTTATGTGTGGAATTATGTAAAAAAAAAAATAGGTTGTGGGAGTCGGAGGGCGGGTGATCCTTGTAGCAAAATTGTAAATTGGTTCACTGAGCATTTACGTTATGTGCATCAACTATCTTCGGGGTCTCTGGAGCGATGCCAAAAGGGATGATTTTTCATAAAAGAATTTATGTTTATCGTTGGCGAATCGCGAATGTGTGCGATGCGATTATATGAAATGAATGAACACTGCTGTTTCAAAGAATTGGTTCAATCTATAACATTCTTAATACCCCACATACTTTTCAGATTTAAATTCATCAAATTAGTTAAATGGGGCTATAAGTCTTTATCTTTCTGTCGATTTACAGAAGTTGTGGGTTTAAGACCTTATATAGGGAAAGATTTGATTTAAATGAAATGTAAGGCTGAGTTTTTTCAGTGCGACGTAGTTCTAGTTTCATTACTTCAGTAATCATTTGGCAAGTGTTTTTTCACGCATTTTATTTTTCAAATCGATTGCAAGTCATGTTCAGATTTTGACCCGTTTGCTGATACAGAAGTTACGCATTTAAGTTCTACTTTAGCACTTATGTGACAGTATACACAGAGGGGAAAGTAGCCTCTAAGCGTTTTAAGTTGAACATAAATATTTATGATTCGTATCAGCAAACGTGCCTTAGTATTTTGAGTATTGATTACATGATTATGAAAATTGATAACATTCGTCATCTTCCTGGGCGTCGTGCTGGCCGTGAGTCGGTATTTTATACATTATGGATTTTGGCCATTCGTGATTTTGTCATTCGAAATTTTGGAATTCGTTTTTTTTTTTTATTTCTTCATATTAATGGAGTGCAGATGTATAAAATCCAATTAAACGAAATTTTGTTGAAAGGAACAAACATGAGACCACAAAAGTGGTTCGAGATCACAATGGATGGGTAAGAAGTCCAAAGAATTTCTTGCGATCTTCGGCCATTCTAAGATATCATGAAGCACATCTCATTGAGGTTCCAGAAATTGACATACTCAAAACTGATTATACTGTTTGTGGAAATAAAACTTGAGCCTAAACCAAACATTCCCTACGGATGGAACAGTCCCCTGGTATATTTTAGGGGGAAGAACACGGCACAGAGGAACGTGGGCTACAACTTCTCTAATGGGGTCGAAGCCGATTCGCGTTATAAACTAAAACGCGATTAAAAACAAAATCACAAAAGAATCAGAGATCAAAATTGAAAATAAAAATCTCCATGCTGAGGCAAGTTAGCTTGGCGGCTGGATATAACCAACATTTCGTTTAACGGCTTGCCGATCCGTAAAATGTCCCTGTCTTAGACACTGCCCAGATCGGTTTTCCTTGTCATCTCGATCGAACTTTGGGCCTGTTTCAAATCCTCTCTTGACTGTTACATTGGTATGACTATATATACATGTAGGATAGCCAAATTCTGCATCCCGTACCCTAGCAACCCAGGCAGACATTGACCGACGACCGAGACTAAAAAAGAATATGCGCCCCTATCCACTCCACCAATACGTGTGTAATATTCGTTATTTTACCCCTTCTTCTTGTTTGCGACAAGAGAATCAAAAAGTAGTTTCAGTTGGATATATAGTGAACTCGGTGTCGGATCGTCATATCCCAGTACGGTCATAAAGAGTCGTCAGCCAGAAATTATCAACCTTTATTGATAAGTTATTTGTAATGTTTAAATAAGTAGATTTACTAACCAATCCAAGTAAATAAACAATCCTACATACATTATTGTAGAGCTCATGGAGTTCCCGGTTGTCTTTTATCACCCTTTCGCCCACCTCATACACACTTTCAAATATCCGTCAAAAATGGTTTGTTTTTTAAAAATCCTAGCAAAGTTGAACTGGCAGGTAAACCGAGGTAAACAGTAATTCTTCATGGGTGGCATTCGTGGAGTTAAGATTCCATGGTTGATGAACTCCTTCATTGCTGATATCAATAGTTTTATCCTAGGGCGTAGATATATGTTTTATGTTTGTTGATAGCAGGTAGTTGGTCCTGTCCAAACTGTTATACAATCACATTGAGGCTATAGCTGCAGATTTAAAGGGACCGAATATTAAATGCAATTTGTTAGTGGCTTAAATGTTTCTGCCTGCATTATCTGTTCCAGAACAAAATTAGACATTCCACATAATAGAGTATCTTCTTATTGAAACCCTGAACATGTTGTAAATAGTTTGGAGAAATTATTTCCCAATTGTTTTTTAGTGAATTACTCTCCGTGAATTAGGTTAGTTTTCCTGGGATGCCGATTTCGGCCATATCCATATAGAGCTCTGGTCGATGCAGAAATGGTGAGTCTCGTCTTGAAATGAGTTGGTCTTTTTCCAACCTTTGTCTTAGTGTCTTCACACTTGCTCTATGGTTCATCCGGGGCCTCGGAAGTTCCTTGAAGATATAGCATCTCCTTTGTGTAGATGGGGCATATGACGCTGATCGCCCAGTCAACGGGCATGCTTTCCTCCACTTCCATAATTGTCTTATAATTTCATGCATGCGCCCTATTAACATACCCCTCCGTTTTTTAAGAGCTCCGGTAGTATGCCATCAGTCCACTTTTTCGATACCCCTTAAACAGCTTCTGGAAATGCGGTTGTGTTTCCCTATGTTTCCGTTACGATTTCTCAGATAGCCAAGCTGCTATACAATCTCCGGACTCTGTATCTACAAACTCTTATAGAGATGGTATTAGCAGTTCAAGATTCACCTCTGTTGGGTGTCGGGGAAAAGAGATATTTCATGAAATTGTAAGACTGTCGAACTTGCCGAAAGCGGAACAACACTACCTATTCTACCAGACAGTGAAGATATTGGTATATATGTATATCGCTACATGCAAACTTATGCTGAAGCAGTATGCTAAAAAAAACAACATCCCCCTTGCCTGGTGACTTAACTCATCTGGACAACACTGAATTTGAAGCGCTCTTAAGTGTTTGATATCTCTAAACAGATTAAATTTCAGCTCCACATTCTTTTTTTTCTTCTTCTTCTTTTTTCTTCTTCTTCTTTCTCTTCTTCTTCTTCTTATTCTCCTTCTTATTATTATTATTATTCTCCTTCTTCTTCTTCTTCTTCATTTCGGCGATATTGTGATATTAAAAGGACCACAACTCTCCCACTTATCTGCTTCGCACTAGTGATCTCTCCATGGGGTACACCGCATTGACCTCAAAAAGTGTCGGCAAGACTATCGGCTTTGAATTGTTCCATGTCTAAGGCCAACCAAACGCTGTTGTCATTGCATTTTCCACCCGGAAGTATTTTGGTCTGGCTTTTCATTTTCTTCTTCACGATCGTTTTGTTACTTTGTAAGATATTGTCTTTTTGACTGGGTTCTCCGGATTTTTATTTTCAACATGGCAGTAACCAACTGAGCCCGTCGTGCTTTATTTTCTGAAAGATGCTATTTTTGCCGTGAATTCTTGCACGGATCTTAGTACTTCTAATTCTATCCAGCTTTGTCATTCCTACTGTCATACGAAGTATCTTTATAACTGCTGCTATCAACATACTCTCATAATTTGTGTACTTTGTAAAACATTGGGAACCGTATGTCAGTGCTGGACGCACAACCGTAATGTAGTCTTCCCAATTCCCATTAGCTTATGGGGCATTATTCTGTGACAGAAGATAGAGGAGTTACCATGCCACTTCATCCACATTACACATATACGATGATTGATGTCGTCATCACAAGTTGCTTTACTGTTGATCATAGATGCTAGATGTTTATACTTTGCGTACTTGGGAATCACATTTCCGTTCTGGAATAGACATGCCTGGGTCAAAAAATTTACCGCACAAGTATTCAGTTCTTTCCTGACTGATGCGATACCCACCACCTTCTAAAACGTCTACCCAAACTTCAGGTGCTCGTTGCAGGTGACGCCTTCATTGTCAGCAAAAAAAAAAATAATTTATGTACAGTGCTCGGTATTTTGCCTTCGAGCACGTAGTCAATGACTGTATTAAAAAGCAGAGGACTTAAGGCACTTCCCTTCCTGTACA